>PTEX01000030.1:159242-210906 GCA_003342815.1 Eudromia elegans
GCTCCCCGCCGCGGGAAGATGCGGAGCAAGGGCAGGAAGGAGAGTCTGTCCGACTCCCGGGACCTGGACGGCTCCTACGACCAGCTCACGGGTGAGTGGCGCCCGCCGCGGGCAGGGGCAGCAGCCGCTCGGCACCTCGGCGCGGGAGCCCGGCCCGGCCCGGCCCGACCCGCTTGCAGAGCCGCTTGCAGAGCCCCCGCACGCCCCGCTTCCCCGCACGCCTGGCCCGGGCCGGGGGGGCGACCCCGGCGCTGCAGCAGAGCGACGGTCCCGGTCCCAGGGCGGGGGGGGGTCCCCGCGGTGCCTTGGGGACGTCGCCCTCAGGCTGGTTTGCAAAAGGCCTTTGCAAAAGGCTCCCTTGCCACCCTCCCTCCCTGCTCCCTCCTACCCCCAGGGCAGCAGGGCACAGGGGTCCCTCCCAGCCCCCCCAGCCTGCCCTCCCTCACCCCTGCTCTGAGCCCCTCTGGACAGGGGGGGTTCCTCATGGACCCCCCTCCACCAGGCCTGGGCACCCTGCCACGTCCCAGGGTGTGGGAGGTCCCCAGGGGGCTCTCGCCACTCTGCAGCTCCCTGGCACGAGGTGTCCCCTCCTGTGTCCCCCCACCCAGGGACGAGTGCAGCCTCCTGCCAGGGCAGGGCAGGCGTAGGGTGCCCGTGACGAGGGTGCCTTGGGGACAGGGAGAGCAGAGGTGACCCCGCTGGGTGCCTAGCAGGGAAGCACCTGGCTTCCCAAGTCACACCACCAGTGTCCCTCCATCCCACCCTGTCCCCTCCAGTCCCCTGGCAAAGCGGCTGTGCTGGAGTTGGGGACACCTCGGCTCCCCCACGGGTTCCCCGTGGATCAGCCCAAATCCCACCTGCTTCCAAGGCCTCTGCCCCAGCCCCCCAGGCACCGGCGCGCGGGTGGCTCCGGGTCCCGGCGAGCGGGAGCCGCTCCGGAGCAGCCCCGCGCCGGGGGCTGCTGCTCGGCTGCCTGCGCGGCCGCGCTGCCGCAGAGATATTTTTGAGCTGTGTAGGAACTCGAAGCCCACACACAACTTTCGGTTTCTCGGGTAACTTTAAAATGCCCATATGGGCTTAAACCAAACCCGGATTAAAAATAAACCTCAGCTCTCCGAGGCCAAGACCTTTCAGGCCTGGGCTTGCAGGCGAGCAGCAAACCCTGGGCCGAGGGAACCGGCCGCTCCGCCGGCCCTTGCGGATGTGGGGGTGGATGTGGGATCCGCCAGCGCGGACGTGGGGGCTCGGGACCGGCCGGGGGCCGTTCTCCGGCTGCCAGGACAGGGTCGGGCTCCCGGGAGCTGCTCCCGCCGTTTCCACCCGCATTGGCGTTCTGGTGCCGCTGCGCGCCGTGAAGGTGTCCCTGCCTCCGTGCACCTCGGGGAGGAGAAGTTGTTTTTCTGCCGGGAAGAGCGTGGAAGTGATGGGGACGGGAGGGGAAGGGGCGCAGCCGGAGCTCGGGGGAGGCTGCAGTGGCTCCAGGCCGTGTCTCAGGGCTCCTTGGGTCCCCCTTGGGGACGTGGTGGGGACCTGGCACCCAAGGGAGCCAGGGGGCCGTAGCAAAGTGCTGCGCAAGCAGTGGAGGTGGGTGCTCCCTCCCTCGCTCCGTCCCCGTGGCTCTGTAACCCAGCCCGGCCTGAGGAGCAGCACGGGCGCGCTGGGGTCTTCCCGGTGCTTTGGGGCTCCCAGTGCCCTGCTCCATGGGGACATCTGCGGGCCAAGGGGGCTCAGCAAGCACGTGGGGACACGGGACGGCCCCGCGGTGGCCCCAGCGGGTGCTGCTGCCTCCCCTAGGACAGCGCTGGGGAGAGGAGGCCCCGTTGCGCACGCAGCGGGTGGGGTTGAGAACACCCCATCGACAGCAGAGCGGAGAAGAGCAGGAAGGGCCCCGGGCAGGCGCAGGGGGGAAACCCAGAGCCCCTTCCCCACCGGACCGCTGACTGATACAACGAATGAGTGCAGAGCAGGTGGAAATCAACGCGGGGACAGCGCTGCCCCCGGGCACCCCTTTGGTGCCCTGGGCGGGAGCGGCCGCACGTGGGGTGTGGGAGCCCTGGGCGAGGGAAGGAGGTGACACACGGGGAGGGCACATGGGGCTGGCGCGGGGCCTGCGGGGCTGCCGGGCACGAGGCCCCCGCCCGCCCGGCCGTCGCGCTGAGGGGGGATGCGCGGGCTGCGCCACGGGAATTAAAGCAGTCCCTTCCCAGGATACTCCGATGACGCTGGCGGGAAATAAAAGCCACCCATAAATTACATTATTCCCCCAGCCCTCTAATGCCACAGGCGATTAGTGCGCGAGCGGAGCCCGGGCCGGCGCCTCGGGAGCGCTCGGGCCGCGGCGATGGCGGAGGAGCGGAGGAGCGGAGGCACCGCGGCGGCCAYGGCATCGCCCGCGCACGGGGGCCCCGCCGCCCTGCCCGCCACGGCCCTGGCACCCCCTCAGCGCGCCGCGTGGGCCGCAGTGCTTCTCTACGGGCACTGGTGGCCCTGGGCTGCCCCCGGTAACAGTGCGGGTGCGCGGGGGGCTGGAGCAGCGGGGTGGGGAGGGCTGGGCACGAGGCGGGCACGAGGCCGCGCGTGCGGGTGCGTGTGTGTGCGTGCAGACATGTGCGGGTGCGTGTGCGTGCGGATGCGTGCAGACATGCGCGTGTGTGTGTGTGCATGCGTGTGCGTGTGTGTGTGTGCTCCCATGCGTGCGGATGCATCCCGGGGGGCTCCAGCCAGGCAGTGCCAGACCACGGCAGCGCCCGCAGAGCCGCCTTTCCCTTCCCCTGCACACGGAGGCTCCTGGGGCCTGGGTGCGCACGGGGCCAGGCAGGGCCGTCCCCAAGGAGCAGCCCCTGGGAGGGCTGGTGCACCCGGGGGGGTGTCACGGACCCAGCTCGAGGGCTGCTGCAGGCCTGAGCCTGCTCCTGCTGCCCGGGGTTCCCGTCCTGCTGCTGCTGCCCGGGGTTCCTCTGGGCGCCGATTCCCTGCCCGCGTCCCGCTCCCGGTCGCTGCTGCCGCCCCGCTCCCTCCTTCCAGGCCCGGCCACGTCCCCGGCTCTGCCTCGTGTGTCCCCCGCCTGCCCCACGCCTCTCCCTCCTTGGCCTCTTTGCTGTCCTGGCTTGTCCCCTGCCCGTTGCTCTCCTCGGCCGGGGGCCTTCGGCCTCGCACACCATGGGGCAGTGCTCGGGGGTGTGCGGTGGCGCTCAGCCCCTGCCCCATGGCCTGGAGGTGCATTCAGGACTGAGCGCGGGAAGTGCCACGGGGATCCCTGGACCCAACGGCTGCTTCCTGCTGTCCTGGTGATGCCAGAAGGTGCCCCTGTGCCCGTCGTGTCCCGCGTGGGCTCTGCTGCACGGACGGGCCCGAGCGGAGCCCGAGCGGAGCCGCTCCCCCTGCCCGCGCGGCCTCTGCTCATTAGCGCTGTTTTCATTAGGAGAAGTGGTTCGGTGTCGTTTAAGCCAAATTGCTGTGCTTGGGAGATGATAAATCCATCTGCCGCAAATCGCTCTCCCGCCGCCGGCRTGGATCCCGGCCCCGGGCTCTAATCGCGCTGCAGATGAATGAGCCTCCGGTGACAGGAGCCTGGGACGGCCCCGAGCGCGGGGCGCCTGAGCCGGGCCGGCCGCCTCCCCGGCACCACGGTGAGGGGCTCCGGCTCGAGGGGGGTCCAAGGCCTGCGGGGGCACCGCGGGTTGTTGCTGAGCGCACAGGGGGCCGTGGAGCAGCTCCCCGGGGGCGGCGGGTCCTGTTTAATCCGCGATCCTCGTGGGCATCGTCTGGAGGAGCGAGGCCGCCCGTGGGGTGGGTGACCCGGACGTCCCGGAGCAGCCCCACGCTGGGAGAGCTGCGGGAGGCTCTCGGGAGGCCGCTCGAGGCCTCCGGGCGGCCGTGGCTCTGTTTGAGTCTGGCTTTTAAGTAAATTTGCCTTTCACTTCAAATTAGAGCGGGTTGGCGTGGCCCCCGAGGGACCCGTGTAAGTAATTAGCTTGTTTGGAGATGGAGCTGGTGAGGGGACGAGGCAGGATGCTGCCGTGGGCAGGGACCGGCTCGATGGTGCCTCCGGGTTTCGGTGTCCCCAAAGGCTTCTATTTCCCAGCGGGGCACACAGGGGCACTCGGGGCAGCGGCACCGCACGTGCGTCCGTCACCACTCGCACCCGTCCTGCACGGAGGCCCTGCTGCCTCCGAGCTCGTCCGGAGCGGGTTGGGGTCGGCAGCCCCGTGCCCATGGGAGCCCAGAGGCCACAGTGCCCGGGTGGGCAGTGACCGTGGTGCTGGGCCAGGCAGTGCCCATGATGCTGGGCTGGGCAGTGACCGTCTCGCTGGGCTGGGCAGTGACAGTGGCGCTAGCCTGGGCAGGGGCCGTGGTGCCCGGGGGAGCAGTGACCGTGGCGCTGGGCCGGACAGGGGCCGTGGTGCTCGACAAGCTGGCGTCGCTCCCGGTGCTGTGATCGCGTTGGCGCCCGTGGGCAGACAGAGCCCGGTCCCATCTGTGCCCATGCCTGCCCAGCTGGGGACACGGGGCTCCGGGGACAGACCGAGCACACGCGGCTGGCGCAGGGGACCCAGCAGCCCCGCTGCTCCAGCACCGATTCCTGCCCTGGCCCCACTCTCATCCACGTAGGGCCTCTGAGAGCCCCACGCTGCGGCCGGGACGAGCTGGTGGCTCTGTCCCCAACTGGAGGCAGCAGTGCGGGTGGCAGGTCAGGCACCACGGAGCCGTGTCCCCAAAAGGGCAGGGGGTGCCCAGGCTTCTGCAGCCGGCAGGGCCAAGGGCAGGTGCCGGCTGGCGGCAGAGACCGATGGAGCTGCCCATGGTGTCTCCACGGGGAGCGGGTACCTGGCAGCCCACGGGCTGCAGCTCCGTGTCCTTGTCCCCAGGGTCCCCATCCAGGGCAGGCTGAGGAGCGGGGCAGAGCAGGGACAAGGGGCGGGATGGGCTGCGCTGCGCCGTGTCCTCGAGGAGCTCTGCTCCTCCCTGCAGCGTGGGGAGCTGCCCGGGAGGGGACCCTGCTGGCGCTGGGGGCACCGTCCGGTGAGAGCGGTGACCCTATGGGGTGTTGGCAAACCCCCTCACCGAGGCTCCGTGGGCGGAAAGGGGGCCCTGCTCCCACCCCCCGGCCCCTTGCCCTGCTGGGGACACGGGTGCGTCCGCTCCCTTGTTGCCCTATCTCGTGTCCAGCCCCGCGTATCCGGACACCGCCCATGTCCCTCGGCAGGGGTCCGGACGGAGCCGTCCCCCCGCTCTGCCGAGCCCAGCCCCGGAGCAGCCGGTCCCCGCGGGAGCCGGGATGAGCGCGCTCCCTCCTCGCTAACAGGATCAGAGGACGAGCTGCTCCCCCGGCCCGCGCACGTAATCGCTTCTCGCCAGACTGGGGGTTTTTAATTGCATTGCTTACCGAAAGCCCCTGAATGCCTTTAAAGGCACCGACCTGACTGCTCTGCTGCAAGGGGCCCCGCACCCCGGGGCRCCTTGGCAGCGGTTTTGCCCCGTCCCCCGAGCCGTGTGTGCCCGGGGGCAGCTGTGCCGGCCTGGTGGCCTAGGCAGGACGGTCCCTCCTGCGGCTGCTCCCGGGACACGGCCGGGCCGGGGCTCTGCTGGGAGCACCGGGGTCCCGGTGGCCTCTGCCGTAGGGCCGCGGCTGGCGATGCTGCGTCCCTCGGGAATGCCACACGTCGCGGCCGCAGCTGCGCCCACGGCCCCGGGGTTGTGCCTGCCGGGCCACCCGCTGTGACTGTCACCGTGGGGCATCTCCTGCCTTCCGCCCCGCGCTCCGTTGGGAAGCACCTCGGAGGTGACCGGCATCCTGCCCGCGGCTGCGCCCATGCCCCAGCTCCGCTCCCGGCATCGCCCCTTCCCCGGGCACAGGGTGCACTCGCGGGCGCCGGGAATCATTCATGTCACTTCCCCCTTTGCCGCAAAGTCATTAGTGCGAGTGGAATAACTCGTTACGTAACGAAGAGGATCAGTCAGAGTTCCTGCTGTCAGGAGCGGTGGCACCCGGCGCCTCCGGGCGCGGTGGCCCTGGGGACCCCACGGCTGCGCTGGGAGCGGGCAGGCCTCAGGGCATCGCGGGGCTGGTCCCCTGGTTTGGCCCCGGGTGTTTTCCCAAAGCCGTTGAGTCCCTCCGGGACCCTGGCGGGAGGAGACGGACACGTCTGGCCTTGTCTCCGTGGCTGCTCATCCTGCTGGGCGAGGGGCTCCTCCTGGCTGCCCGGACCGCGTCCCAGAGCGCGTTCCCGACCACATCCCGGACCACATCCCAGGCAGGGATGCGCCAGCAGAGCTGCTGCTCCCACACGTCCGAGCCCGCGGCTCCCGGATCCCGGTCTTTGCATCCCTGGGTGCGTTTGGCAGGGGGGACCTGCCACCCTCGCCCGCCGCAGCCCGGGGCTGTGAGGCRTCTCTCGCAGCGGGGCCAGCGCTTGTTGGGGTGCCACTCGTGGCTGCGGCACATCCAGCCCCTTCCCGCAGCGGGGCAGAGGAGGACGAGGAGGAGCCTTTTCCTGGCAAAGAGGCATCGCGGAGCACGTGGCCGGGTTGCCTCCCCCCGGGGTTAATTTCCTTCTCTCCCACGCTCGGCCAGGCATTAATTTAAAGACGCTGCGGGTGCAGGGGGGAGACCTAAGAGGATTGGGCTGGGAGCAGGAGGATTTAGCGAGGGGAAGGGCTGGGGGCAGCGGTGAGGGGAGGAGGCGGCCGCGCAGGGCAGGGGCTGCAGGGCGTCCCTGCGGGGATGTCCACCCCGCACAGCACCCGCCCTGGCTCTGCTTGGGCTTCCTCCACGAGGAAGGCACCAGGGTGCCCCGGCTGTCCCCGGGCACGGGGACTGGGTCCCTTCGCCCCCGATGGGTATTGAGTTTTCTGTGCCTGGGGCCGATCAGGGAGGGAGGAGGCAACACTGAACATTTCGAAGTGGTTTGTTGCAAACCCACCACTGCCTGGGGCTGGTTGTGCCCCGGGAAGGGCAGGATGGGGACACCAAGCGCCTCCTGCCACCTCTTGTTTTCTCAGCCCGGCTGTAATTACAGCCTCCTGTTGCTCCCTGCATAATAAGTCTTTGCTTTTAGCACCGTTTAATTAAATTACCTAAATAACCGTGGGGAAGTGAGGGGCCGTTAACCCCCTGCTTGCTGCTGCAGAGGACCCGGTGCTGCTGGTGGAGCGTTGGGGAGAGGCCGGGGAGCTGGAGATGGAGGATCCGGGTCTGGCATCGCGGCCTGCGGGTTGGTACAGGCTGTGGGGTGGGCAAAGGGGCCTCCAAATCCCTGGAAAACGCAGATGGGCAGAGGACAGGGGCGGCAGCACGTCCCCAGGTGAGCAGCACCTCCAGGCTGCGCTTGTGGCTCCGTCCCGGAGGYGCCCTGGGCGCGGCAGCCCTGCCCGGGTCCCGCTCCGTGTCTCGAAGGGATCCCGGTGGAGCGCGGGGCCCCCTAAGGTGCCCGACGTGCACGTGTCTGGGGCCCAGGGACACGTCCTGCCCTGGGGACGGAGCCGCCCCCCACTGGCCTGGGTGCCCCGGCTGTGCCGCGAGGGTCTCGGAGGGGGCACCTTCCTCCCGGGCATTCGGCACCGTCCTCGCGGAGGGGAGGCCGCCGGCCGGTCCTGGCCGGGCTCGTGCTGTGCGGGAGCCCCGCGCTGTCCCTCGGGCCGTGGCAGCGACGGTGCAAACCTGCTGCTAATTAGACTCGAAAGTCCTCCCGGAGCTCGAGCTCGGCGCCGGGCGGGTGGCTGATCATTAACGTGTTTATTTCTGGGCCTCTCGGCAGGACCCGCGCGGGGAGGCCCCGCGTCCCCTCGAGGATGCCGGGTGCTCCCAATGGGATTGGGAGCTCCCAGGGAGGGGCGGCCGCTCGGCTCCGTGCCCCCCTTCCAGGGTGCTGCCGCCGCGGGGGGTTTGCTCTGGCCGGGCAGGGGTCTTGGTGGGCACCGAGGGGTCGGGGTGCCCGAGGGGAGCTGGGCTGCAGCACAGCCCGCCCGTGCCGCGGGAGCCTCCCTCCCTCGGGCGGAGAGACGAGTCGAGGCGGAAACAACCCAAAATAGCTCCGCTGGCCCCAAAACGTCAGCTTAGAAGGCCCGTCTCCGGGGGCCCCCCCGGGCTTGCGGCAGGCTGAGCCCATGCCCTCGGGATGCCCCTGCGCCGGCTGCGGGGGACAGGGGCCCGCGAGGGTCCTGGCCTCGCCATGGGGCTGGGCATGGCAAGAGCCCCCGGGGGCTGCGATGGGGCCAGCCTGGGGCAGGGGACAGCAGGGACACGGGCGCAGGACTCTGCCCTGCCTGTGTGCAGCATGGAGGGTCCCGGGCTGCACCACAGCAGCTGCAGGCGCCCGCGGGGCCCTCGGTGACGCCGTCGGCTGCGGGGACGATGCGTCACGCAGCCCCAGTGGCCGTAGCCGTGGCCCCCGCCCCGTGCACACGGGGCTGCCGTGCCGCGCACAGAGAGCTTTTCCATGTAAGTCCCTGAAATATTTAGCAGAAGCAGCTTGAAAACATTTAGCCTTGGGGGAGCTGGCGCCTGGGCAGCGCACGGAGGGCTGGTGGAGGGGCAGGGACAGCTCAGGGGCACGGGGGGACAGCGCAGGGGCACACGGGGACAGCGCTAGCCCGGCCGGCCCGTGGGCAGGAGGGACCTCCCCGGCCGGTGGAGCCGGTGTCCGTCTGTCCGATCGCTCACCCGCCGGTCCCTGCCATGGGGCGTCCCCATCCCTTCCCCTCCGTTGCAAGGTTGCCCTGGGGCCGTGTCCCTCAGGAGGGGCACGTTGAGGCCCCCATGCCGTGAACCGGGAGGCGGCGCTGGGCGGCAGCACACGCGCCCGGTGCGCCCGCCCGCTCCGGCACGGGGCCGTTCGCAGCGGCGTTTGCACCAGGAGAGCAGGGGAGGCTCCCGGGGCAGGGCGGCGGTGCCGGGGCGCAGCAGCCGAGCCGGCCGCACGGAGCTGCTCGAGCTGGAACGAGCGGCCCCACTGGCTCCTCTGGGGCCACGGCCACGGTATCGGGGTGCAGACCACGCTGCCCCCCCCCGCCCGGGCACCAGGCCCCTTCGTGCCCCCCAGCCCCGATAGGCTGCCCTGCAGGCCCAGCTGCGCCGGGCTGAGCTCCCTGCGAGCGACGCATCTGTCCCTGCCTTGTGCATCGGTTGTTCCCCCTGCTCTTTGCGGTGGCCCTAATAAATATTTCATGGCCAGGAAGTGGCGTGAGCCCCCCGGCTGAGCCCCCCCACGCTCCCACGACGGGTACCGGCCCAGATGTGGGTACCGAGGAAGGAGGCGTCTATCAAGCAGCCGTCTGGGGGGACACAGGACCTGCCGGGACCGGAGTCACATCTCCGGCTGGGAGAGCTCTGCTGTCCCCTCTCCAGTGCTACSCTTGTCCCCACGGGCGGCAAAGGCCTCTGTAGTGGCCACGTGTCCTTCGCGGGTCCCGTGTGTCTGGTGGCCCCGCGCAGCAGCTCTTGGGGACACATCTGTGCGTGCCCCGTCCCGTCCTCCGTGCGCCACCACGGCTGTGGTCGTGTCCCCGCGTCACCTCCCGCGGCCGCGCGGCCCTTCCCGCGCGGTGCGGGCTCCTCTTAGCGGCGGGCGGCGGGAACGGCGCCGTGGCGCCGCACAGCGACACGGTGACACCGCACAGCGACAGTGACACCGCGTGGACACCCCGTGCCGAGGACGCGGGATGCGGTTTGAGCCTCCCAGCTGTCCCGGACCTGCCGGGACGGAGCCGCTCTCCCGGCCGGGGGAATCCTGCTCCCGAGCCGGGGCTGTGGCTGCACCCAGGGACTGTCTGCTCGGCTGTCGCGGGCTGGGGCTCCGGCACCCTCCTCTGCCGCCTCCCCTGTGTCCCGCACGCTCCGCAGGAGCTTTGCCCGGGAGCGGTGCCCACCGTAGGCAGCGCCGTGGGAGGGTCGCGGGGTTTGGGCTCGTGTCCCCCATCTCGTGGGGACATGCAAGAGCCGGGCTGTCCCTGYGTGTTCGTGCCAGGGCCCAGCCGGCAGCTCCTGGGTGTCGTGGGGAAGGCGCCCGCTGTGCCCTGCTCCTTCCTCACTGCCCRCAGGGGTGCAGAGGGAAGGCACCAGGAAAGGGAGCGTTGGGGTCCGCAGGGACATGGACACGTCTGGTCTTGTGGTCTGATGGTGCTGCTGGGTCTCCTGATCGCTGCCTCTCCCAGTCTGATCCCACGCCTCCCATCCCTGCATCCTGTGCCCGGGTGTCCCGCTCTGCCTGTGCGCCGGGTCCGCAGACCCTCCAGGCTGCCCACGGAGCGAGCACGGGCGTGAGGGGCAGGATTGGAGATGGGGCCTGTCGTGGGCCGGGCAGGAGGGAACCCACTGGAGCCGCCTGGCCAGGGACGGAGCTGAGTCCTGCGTCACCTCCCGGGGACACATGAGAGGGGATCCTGCTGCAGAGGCTGCAAGGAGGGGCTGGGATTGGGAACCAAGAGCCGCTGCCCCAAGGAGCCCGTGGCACCCGCTGGGCAATTCCCGGCCTCTTCGGTCTTCCCTGTGCCGAGATCGTCCAGCAGCAGAAGAGGGTCTTAAATCCCCATCCCCTCTGGGGATTTTGCTCACTCCTGCTCACCCACCTGCATTAAAGGGTGTCCCTGGGGTGCCTGGGAAGACCGAGTCCAGCGGGGCAGGGTGTAAGGGCCCGTGTGGGGCTCTCCCTTGGGTGATGCCCGGTCACTGGTGTCCTCCGGCCTGTGGTGTGTAGCCTGATACCAAATGATGCCCCCCCGCAGCAGCACAGCCGGTGTGACACAGGGAGGACCTGGCTTGGAGGGGATGCCCCTTGTTCTGGAGGGGGTGCGGATGAGGCGACCCCGTACCAACCCTTAAGGGGTTTGCCCCTTCCCGTGGGCTCCTTGCTGCAGTGCCCGGGGGACACAGGGCCATCTGGCTGTTCCTGGCAGCTTCCTCCTTGCACCCTCTCTCCCTCCCCAGGGGAGCAGGAGCTGTAATTTCCATCAGGCCCCTTTTTCTTTGCCTCATCCCCCATTAATAAGAGATGAAGCTAATGAGCTAATAGAGCCTAGATGAAGGCAGAGCCGAGATCCTGCTGCTGTGAGGCACGGATATGATGTGGACAGGGAACTGCAGATGGAAAAATGGGACTGGGGCAAGGGACGGGATGCTTGTGGTGGCAGGTCCACATGTTGTACCTCAGCGTGGCTCCAGGAGCAGGGAAATCCCACCCCTGCCGTGYGCCTGACGCTGCTCCCCTGGCACACTGCGTGAAGCAGCGGTTCGCTGCAAGGCTGGGCTTCGGAGCAAGCGGCTCCGAGCTCCGGCTGGTCGGGAATCTGCTCCTCTTCCTCCCGTCCTTCATCCCCTCCTCTTTGTGGAGGCAGCTGCAGCGGATGGTGGGTGCTCGGGGATGCAGGACACTTGCGGGGCCAGAGGGCCAATGGCTGGAGCTGGAGGATGTGTGTGGTGCCCAGGGGACGGTTGATGTTTGGGAGTGCGGGACGGGCTGGCATGGGTGAGGGACACCCCGGATGCAGGATGCTCACTGGGCTGGGCAGTTGGGGCGGATGGCTGACATACAGGGATGCGGGATGCGCCCGGAGCCGGCTCCGCTCGGGACGGAGCATCCCTCCTGCCCCGCTCCTGCCCCTGCCCCTGCCCCTGCCCCTGCCCCTACCCCTGCCCCTGCCCCTGCCCCTGCCCAGGGGCGGCCTTGGGACGCAGCGGCGCCTCATTGGTCAGCGGGACCTGTGGAGTGCGCGCGTTGCCACAGCAACCCGCCCCGGCCGGGGGCGGGAGGGGCCGCTCGGGCCGCGCCGAGGGGCGGGCCGGGCGCCCCGGGACTCCGCCGCCCGCCGCGGGGCTCCGCCGCCCGGAGCCGGCCCTCCGGCCCCCGCCTGCCCCGGAGCCGCCGCGCCGCTCCCCGCGCCGCCGCTGCCCGCAACTTTGCAGCCCGGAGCGGCTGCCACCACAGCGGGGGCTCGCCCGGGCCCCCCGCTCCCCCGCCACGTTTCCTGGTGCCCCGGAGCCCGGGGAGGGGCATCGCCCGCAGCGCCGGCCCCGCCGGCCCGCGCGGGACCAGCCCCGCTCAAACTTCCCGGCTGGCTCCGTGCCGCGGGCCGGGCCGGGCGGCGCGCGGGGCCCGGGGCTGCCCGCGCCGCGGATGCCCGCAGCGCCGCCCCGGGGAGCGCGGCGCGGTGCCCCCGGCGCTGCCTGCCGCCCGCGGGGCCCGGGGGGCCGCTGCCTGCCGGGAGGGCGCGCGCCTGGCTCCCTGCCCGGCGCCCGCAGCGGGAGCCATGAGCCGCTGCCAGCAGCGCTGCAAGACGCAGCTGGGCCGCGTCGTCCGCTTCTTCTACCAGTTTGTCACCGGGACCCTCTCCCAAGGTAGGTGCTGCCCCGGGGGCGCAGGCTGTGTGGGGCGGGAGACCTTCTCCGTGCCGTTATCGCCGGGGGAAGGCTGCCCTGGTGCCGAGTGGGGCTGAGAGGTTCAGCCGCGGCGGCTGCRCTCACTCCCAGTGGGGCAAAGCTGGAGATGCCCATGGGGCAAGAGGAGCCCCGGCAGGTCCCTGTGGTCATGGGCTGGCAGGATCGCTGTGGCTGGGGAGGGGGCTGGCGTGGAGCGGAGCAAAGAGGTGCGAGAACGCTGCTGTGCGAGCAGGTCACCACGGGCTGGACCCTTCCCTGCCTCTCCAGGCACCCCCGACTCCATGCGCAGGGCTGCGCCCACGGGGGACCCTGCTGCTCCCATCCTGCCTCTTGGAGATGTCTCCCGTCCTGGGGACACAGCTGTGTCACTGCCCCCCTTGGTTCCCTGCCGCCGCTGGGGCAGGAGCCACAGGGCCCTGCGAGCCCCTGGCACCCGGGGCTGCTGCAGCCGGGGTGAGAGCGGAGCAGGGAACCCYCTGGGCACCCCTGTGCCCCATCCCGTTGTCTCCACGCCCAGGACCTCAGGATACTCTCAGGGTGTCCCAGCCCTGCRCTGTTTTGGGGTCTTGGGTGCGGGGCAGGACGTGCCGTGCCGGGCCAGTGTGCCAGCGTCACTGCTTGCAAGGGGGCCGCGAYTTGCACCGCCTTCGTCCGGGCCCAGCCTGCGGGGAAACACTCCCCAGCTCCATCTGCTCCTCGTCCGGGTGCGTCTCCCCATCCCGGCACGGGCAGGAGCACCCTGGCACCCACTAGGGGCACCCTGGGGCTGTTGTGGGCATCGGGACGTGGTGCCGGGTTGCCAGCATTGGGCAGATTTGGGGCGGGCAGCTGGGCCAGCCAAGYGTTCCCCTCCATAAACCACCGAGCTGGGCAAAGCTGGAAGCCAAAGGACGGGGGTGCTCCTGCTCCGGCTCCCTGGCACCTCCCTGCATCCTCGCAGRCCTTTCCCACCTCTTCCCAGGGCTGGCCGGGCAGAGGAGCGGCGGTGCCAGGGGCTGGGGTGCCAGGSCTGCGGGGTGCTGCCGTCCCCACAYRCAGCGAGGGGGCCGGGCCGCGCTCGGCACCGGAGCCGGGGCGGCTCCCACGGCCCGCCCTGCTCCTAGCTCCTAGCAGGAYGGCACCCAGAGCCCCGCGCCTCTGTCCCCCCAAGGCTTGGAAATCGGCCCGGGCCCCCTCCCCGCCCCRGCATCCTCCCCTGCTGCCGCTCACGGGCCGTCCGGGTGCAGCCCCCAGCCTCCCGCAATGTCCCCTTTAGGTGGGGACGGTCCCGCGGTTCTCACCTATGGGTCCTGGGCCCCAGGGTGCTGGGTGCCCAGGGGAGTTGGCCAAGGACAGGTTGCCAAAGGGGGGAAAGAAAAAGAGAAATGACTCAATCAATTAACCAGATTAAGAAAGTGACTTCACCTCCCCAAAATAGCGTTTCGCCAATATTTTAATGTGCTTATTAATAATCTGCTCGCGCTCTGATTAGCAGCGAGGTAATAAGGGATCAGCTGTAACCTAAATTTAACTCTCCCTAATGGATGATGGCCCCGAGAACCAAAAAAATAGGAGAGGCTCCTGTTCATCAGGCTGGGGTCGGCTGCACCCGAGGGGCCCGGCAGCTGCTGCCCAGTTGTGCCCATGGCCCACGGCCTCCGCGGTGGCCCAGCAGGTCCCTCCGTCACATTTTGGGGACAGTTGAACCCCAAAGGGCCCCGCTGCTCCCTGGCACCCTGCCCTGCTGGCAGTGCCGGGCAAGGAGCACCCGTCCCGCGTCGGCCTGGCCGTGGTTGTCTGCGYGGGGTTTGGGTGGGGAGAGGGAAGAGACGGGGCCGTCGGGGAGGTAGAATTGCCGTTCCCTGCCCGTCCCCCCGCCTCATGGGCAGGAACCCCCCCCGGACGCTGCTTGTCACACAGTGGGCAGCTGCGGGCGGTGCATCTCAGCCGGGGACGGCGCCGCGGGCCCCTCTCCACGGAGCTCCTCGGCACAGCCCCACGTGGGACCCGGCCGAGGCTGTGTGTCCTGTCACTGCTGCGCCCAGGGCAGGGGGCGCCTGGGGTGGCTTGGCAGGGCCGGCCCCCTCCCCGGCACCGAGCCGTGCGCTGGTGGCACCGGCCCCTTGGGTGTCGCTGCAGGGACGGGGACGGGACAAGCTCTGTGCAAAGAGCGTCAGGACAAGACACGTGGCGTGTGTGCCGTGTGGGTAGCCGGGACCTGGTGGCTGGARCAAGGACGGGCATGTGCATCCCAAGGGAAGAGCCAATCCCGGGATGCGCCGTCCCGGGCAGCCCGTGGCAGGCTGGCAGCGAGGAGGAGCCGAGCCGGCTCCTTGGCACAAGTGGGATGTCCCCCTGCTCCGAGCAGCCTCCCTTGCGTCCAGGGCAGCCCAAGGCCCTGCCCTGCCCTCGGCCCTGCCGTGTCGGGGCAGCCACACGTGTAGCGAGCGCCGTCCGTGCTCGGCCACCGCTCCGGCTCCCTCGCTGTGGCTCTTGGTGCCGCGGTCCCCCCTCCGGGCCGCRCGGGCTATTTTTAACCGTTTGCCGCGTGCTGCCGGCGCACAATTAAGGTAATTGGTTTGGGAGCGCGGCGCTCGCATGGCGCTCCCGATTCCCGGCGCGCCCGCGCRCGCGGCCGCCCGCCTCCCTGCCCGCCGCGGCCGGCTCCCGGGGCCGTCCCAGATAGCGCGGCGGGCTGCGCGGGGGGCGCGCGCGGGCACACGGCATGGAGCCATGGAGAGGGCATCCCTGCACAGCGACAGCCTGCTCTATGCCTCCCTCATCGCCATCCTCCTCCTCATCTCCTATTGGTTCACCACCCGCTGCTTCAAAATCATCAGCGGCATCGAAGGTACCGCCTTGGGGACTGGGGGGACACACAGGGTGATGCCATCCTGCCCGCGCCCAAGCCATGGTGCGGCCGCCTGGGTGCCCGGGACCCTCCTCTGCCGCTCCCCGGGGTGTATCTCCTCCTGCTGCGGTTCCCAGCAGGTTCTCCYGGCCCCGGTCCTGCTCCGGGGTGTTGGGGCGGCCGCTGGCCAAGCCACGGCGGTGGCCAGAGCTGCTCTAGATGGCTGGAGCATGGGGGCRCCGCGGAGGGACRGGGATGGAGCCGGGCGCCTGCTCCATCCTGCCGGCTCTGCCCCCATGGGCAGCGAGGCCAGGGGGGCCGGTCCACGTCGGGGAGTGTTTGGGCTGCCCCTGGCCCAAACCGGCTGGCAGAAATAGCCTTAGTGCCCAGCCCAGGCATCATCATTAGGAGCAGCTGGGGACGTGGGGTGGCACCGGCCAGGCTGCCTTCACCCCCGGGGCTTGGCGAGGGAAATGGTTGTAGAAAAGGTAGTTTATTCCCATGGGAAACGTCCTCATGGAGCGCAGTGTCCTGTGGTCTGGGGGCAAGGCCTTGAGCCGGCCTGGCACGTGTAGGGAAAATCTGCGCACAAGCAACCGCAGCGCCTGAAAACTTCCCTCTTTCCAAGAGGAGGAARTGTGGGATGCAAGAACTTCCAGCCTGAGGGATGTTCCTGCGGGCAGGACTTTCCTCTCTCTCCCAAAGCCACTTTTGATGGGTTATTGTCACCTTCTGCCGGTGCTGGTCCCCACGGCACGGAGCCGCTACATGGCCTTGCCACGTCGTGACCCGTGACAGAGCCACCCGCGTGTCCCCTGCCTGCGCCGAGCTGGGGGAATCCTGCCCGGTGTCCGCACGGCCCTGGAGGCATCGCCAGCCTCGGCACCCTGGGGGGCTCCGCATTGCCGCAGCCTGGGCAGCGGGAGCGCCRCGTCCCGGCACGGCCCGGGGTCACCGGCAGCTCCGGCCGCTCCTTCCCTGGGCAGGTGCTTTGGGTTGTCCCAGTGAGACGTTTTCCCCGCCCCGGCGAGATGTTTGTCCTTGGTATGAAGGCGACAGAGGGGAAAGGGACGTTCGTCCCCAGCCCGTGCACAGGGCGCTGCGTGGAGCAGGAGGGCCCTGGACAGGCCTGGACGGAGGCTCTGCCCCGTAGTCTGGTCACAGCCACCCCGTCCTCGCTGGGTGCTGCAGTGGAGCTGCCGGGCTGGGATGCTGTGGAAAACCAAGAGCCTGGCAGCTAAATATAGCCCTCCTGGCCGGGCTTGAGGGCGAGGCGGCGGGACCCGCGCCGGGCGCCCCGCCTGCCTCGGGCTGCCTGACCTTGGCTCGCGCCTTCGGTCACCCCGGGCTCCCTGCGCAYGGCCGGGGCAGCCCCTGCCCTCCGTCCTCTCCCGCCTCTTGTGGAGCTGCCTGTGGAGCTGGTTGAGGGACGCGGTGCTGGGGGACGATGCCGAGAGCGGTTGGGTTTGGGGCACGTTGGCCCCTGAGGGCAGGGCTGGGCAGGGGTCCCATGAGCCACAGTGCAGGTCTGGGGCAAGGATCCGGTCCCTGTGGGGCACACGGGACATGTCTGAGTCATCCCCATCTGGGATGTTTAGCCGGTGCCCGGCGTCCTGTCCCCCCCGGGAACCGAGTGCCTTTTAATATCTGTGGCCCGTTTCCTTAGCAACTGCATTAAGCAAATCGATGGAGGTGGTGTCATTGGAACGGGAGGGCATGGCTCCTTCCCCCCGCCRCCCCCCAYGCCTCCCTCTGCTCCAGCTCGYGCRCAGGCCCCRCTCCGGCCGGGCCGGCGGCCCCTCGAGCTGCCGGCGACAGCCCCGCRCTGCCCCCTCGCTCGCACACCGGCCTGCAGCCCTGCAAAGGGGCGACGGCCGAGCCCCCGCRGGGGGATCCCCAGGGRCATGTGCGGTCTGGCGGCTGCRGCGTTGGGGTGACGGGGCCCGGGGAGGTGGGGAGGCCGCCGGGCGGCTGCGGGGCCATGAGACACCCCCACCATGATCTTGGAAGGCCTCGAGATGGTCGCGGTGCTGGTGGTCTTGGTCCTCTTCGTCAAGGTGCTGGAGCAGTTTGGCCTCTTCGAGCCCGTGTCCTTGGAAGGTAACAGGCGTGGGGGGGCACCCGGCACGTGGCCCTTGTGCCCATGGGCTGGCCGGGCCGGGCCCCCTGGCATTGACCCCCAGGGCGCTGTGTCCGAGCGGGAGCAGGGACAGCCTGGGACGCGGCCCTGTCCGCGGTGCTGGGGCGGCTGCTGGGGGCAGCGGAGCGCGGGGCGCGTGGCGGGTGCTCGAGTGCCGCGGCCCGGGGTGGGCAGCGGGGTGGGGGTCCTGGCACTGCAGCCCTTGGCCGTGCCGTGGACTAGAGCTCTGCACTCTCCAGGGCAGTGTCGGAGCCGGCATGGGGCCAGGGCACAGCCACAGGRCGGTCCCCACATGTCCCCAATGGTCACTGTGCTCCGAGGCGCAGAGGCACATCCCCAGACGGGCACAGGGAGCTTCCCTTCCCCAGGCCTTGTCAATGGGGGACACAGGGACAGGCCTGGAGGGGCTGCCCCGCCATGGACCCAGGTGTCCCTGCTTTGCTGTTGATTGCCCCGTTACCAACCGGTGTGTGTAGGAGCAGGAAATGCCTTTGAGAGGAGCAGCTGCAGCTGTTGAGAGGTAGGGGGCTGTGCTTGGGTTGTGCTTTGGGTGCAGCCTTGGGTGTCTTGTCCCTCTGTGCTGTGTGCTTGGCACAGGACTGGTGCTGTGCTTGAAGGGTGAAGGCTGCAGGGGTGGGAAGGAGAAGGCAGCAGGTAGGACTTGGCTSTCCTTGGAGCAACGTCTGTACTGTGAGAGACCCGGCTGGGGCATGAGGAGGAAGAGGAGGGGGAGTCTCCCTTCCTCAGGGATGTGGCTGAGCCCCTCTTGGTCCTGGGGGGGAAGGCTGGGTGGCTGYTGCGTCCYCGTGTTGTTTGCTGGCTGTGCCTGKGGCCTCTATGACYGTCCAGRGACTGCAGGAGCCTGAAACCCTAYRCTAATGGTTGGGGGCTGCTAATGGCCTGAGCRGGGCTCTGCCATCTGCTCCGGAGCCACCCATACCTCCCGCTGCGCTGCCCTGCCTGGGGACCGGCCCCCGCGGCACTGTGGGCACCTCGCTCCGTCTGTGGGGACCGGGGCCCGTTCCCTYGGCGCGTCCTTCCCTGCTCGGTACTGCCCTGCCCGGGTCCTGGGGTGCTCCTCTCTGCCCTGTTCCTGCCGCCTCTTTCACCTGCTGCTGGTCCCAGCTCGGAGGCGGCCGCAATGTGCTCTGGGTGCCTCAGTGACCTTTCAAGGCGCTGGCATTTGTCACTGCTCGTGTGCGGCCCCAGAGGTCCCCCCGCCACCCCCGTGTGCTGATGGTTGTGGGTAGTTTGGGCAGGTTGTGCAGTGGCTCTGCTGCCCTCCCAGGGGGGTCCTGGCCCTTCTGGACACCCCGGACGCACTGGGACGTGCAGTGGGCACTGCCCTCAGAGCAGGGCAAGGGTGTCCCGCTCGTTACACTGTCCCCACGGTCCCCTGTGCGTGGCTGTGCCCTGGCCAGGGCTGATACTCGTGCTGGGAGCAGCAGTGGCCCTGTGGTGGGGAGGGAAGGTCTCCAGAGGACACAGGAGACCTGCCAAGTGTCACTGGCCTGGGGAGCGTCTTGCAAGGAGACCTTCACCCACCGCCCTCCGGCCTTGGGGGGATCCGAAACAAGACTGGACGAGGCCGGGGGGAACCCGGCTCAGCATGAGCTGCGGCTCCTGGGCCAGCCTGGATCCTGCTCGCGCCGAGGGCTTGGGAKGGACGGGCGAGGAGGAGGAGGGGAAGGAAAACTATTGATTTTGGCTCCTAAAGTGCAGCATCAATAATTCAGCAAGGAGCAATCGGTCCCGGCTGGGAGCGGGGAGGGATGGGCCGGCGGTGGGGAGGAGGTGAAAGGCTGGGAGAGCTGCGGATCATAACCGGTGGGGTGATTTGTGCCTGCCTGGGGCCCGTCCATTGCATGGGGTCGTTGAGCAGCAGCCCTGGCCTGGGGTGCCCCTGTTTGTGCTGGGGTTGGGAGGCAGGAGGACAAGGCAGGGGGAGCGCCAAGCCCTTCCCAAAGCTGGGGGTGCCTGGTCGAGATGTGGGCAGCACGTGCGGCCCCGAAGGACGAGCAGGAGGGACGTGGGGCGGCTGCTTCCCGGCGTGAAGGACGGGGCGGAGGGTCYGCGAGGCCTCGAGCGGCCCCGTTGTGCTGCCCCGGGCAGAGCCCCGAGCCAAGTGCCGCTTTCAAGGAACGCTTGGCAGCAGCGCGGCGTCCTGGCGGGAGGGCCGCTCGCGGGGGCACCGAGCCAGGGGCGGCGCGTCCGTCCTGGCAGGCTCCGCAGCCCCGAGCGCTCCGTGCGCGCCGCGGGGAGGGCTCCGAACCGCTGTCGACGTGGTGAAGCCGGGCGGGAAGGGGGTCTAGCCCGGGCTGCTGTGTCCCTGCCCGTCCCCAGCACGCGTCCCCAAGGGCCGCACCCCGCTGGCTCTGCGACTGCTCCGTGTCGCGTCCCGCTCGGCCCCGCCAGACCTAATTAGCCTGTTGAACCTCTGCTGCCTCCGGCCTCGCGTTAATCACTTCTCACACCGCTTCCCTCCCAGTTCCCTCTGGGCTGGCTCYGTGTCTGTGCCACCGGCATGCCCAGCGCGGGAGCAAGGGGACGGGACCGGAGAAGGAGCTGGTGGGAGCGTCCTACTGCAGCCGGCCCTGGACTTGGCTCCTCCAGGAGGAGCGGGGCAAAGGGCCGGCTGGAAATGGAGCGTGGACTCTCCTGAGGAGTGGAAGAGCCCAGGGGCCAGCCCTCCTCGCAGACCGGCCCTGTCCCGGTGGGCTGCCTGGGTTGCCACCGTGCTCTGGGGCTCTGCAAAGCAACACAGGCCGGGGTAAAGCCCCCAAGTTGAATCTGGGGGCAGGTTGGCTTGGAAAGGGGTGGGGGTTCTGCAGCATGGGGTCGTGCTGGGCTCARCAGCACAGGAGGCTGGAGACGGGGGTGAAAAGAAGTCCCCGGGGTGAACTTGTGCATGAGGCTGAAGGGATGACCCTCGACTGCCTTCCCTTCGTGCACCATGAACGGGCTCGTCTTGGGGGAGGGCTGCTCTCGGACCTTGCTCTGCTGGCAACGAGTGTGATCTGGGGGGCTGCCAGCCCCCCTCTGCCCCATCCCCTTGGCCTCTGGGCTGGCTCCAGGGAYGCTGCAGGGTGAAGGAGCCGCAGGGCACAGCCCGAAGAGTGACACGGAGGTGATGGGAGGGTGCACGGAAAGCAGKGATCAAAGGAGTGATCAGTGGCTGGGTCTGGGGAGGGGAGTCGTGACTCTGCCCAGAAGGTGCTTCCCAGCTGCTTGGCCTGGAGGAGGTTGCAGACCTCTCCCCCATGCAGTGTCCCACACATTAGGTGTSCAAAACTGCTTTCCTGCAGTTGCTCCTTCCTGCTCAGGTCTCTGCAGCCCATCCTGGCCTGTGCCCCCAGCCCCGTTCGGGGCCGCCCAACCCAAGGACCCTGCAGACGCCCTGGCACCGGGGAGCGCCTTGGCCCCAGGTCCCCGTTGCTCTCGTGGCTGCTCCCAGCTCTGCGTGCCCCGGGCTGAGGCTGCGCCCGTGTCCTCTTGGGATCAGGACTCTGTCCTCCGCCCCGGGAGACGCCAGCTCTGATTTCATTGCCCTGATGCACAGTCATCCGCTGCCTCCCGGCCCAGCGGCTGCCGTGCACGCTCTGCCCCGGTACTCCTGCTCCGACACCGCTGACTGACGAGGGTTGTTTGCAGAGCRGCAGCCGGCGGGACCCTTCCGACCCCCGGGGTGGCTGGGGGACCTCGCTGTCCTCCTCCTCYTGCAGAGGTGTCCCTGGGGTGCTGCAGGTCCCTCTGGTGCGACCTGGTGCAGGAGGCATCTGGGCTGGGTGCCGCAGTGGGGACAGAGTGGTGGCACTGCCTGGGGGCTGTGGTGGAGTAGGGGTCCCCTGGGGTGCCCCCATGCCATGCCGTGGGTCCCCGTGCCGTGCTGGCCTCCGCAGGGAGGCTGGTGAATGCGGGGCTGGTTTCAGCAGCGTGCGGAGGCGGCGGGTGGGAGATCCCGTTTTCTTCGGGGTCRCCCCAGGACGGAGGTTTGGGCTCTGTGTGCTGGTGCACGGGCAGCGAGCAGCCGCCTAACCCGGCAGGCACGGCAGCCCGGCCRCTCCGCGCCAGCGGCTCCATCGCTCCTGTGCGCGGGAGGGGACAAGCGGCGCTGGGGAAGGGAGCTGCTCCTGCGGGGGGCCGGGAGGCCCTGGGGGCTCTTCTCGTGCTGCGGATGTCCCCCGCGCCCCCGTGGGGCCGGTGGTGTCGAGGCGATGCTCCCCGTGCTCGGCCAGGGCCGGGTTTCCCTGCAAGGTGGTGCCCGTCTGCGCCCTGGACGCCTGCGCGTGCTCCCTGCGCTGGGGACAGAAAGGGGACCGTGTGTCCGCCCCAGGAGACGGGCGCCCCAAAGCCAGGACAGCAAAACCCCAGCCCTGGTCACCCCCTCTCCCGTCGTTAAGCTGCATGTGCTGAACTTGCTCCCTGCCCTGGGTCTCCTGGAGTTGGGCCCCATTTGGTTTCCTCCTCAAGAAAACACCCATGTTCTATTTTTTTTTTTCTTTCTTTCTTTTTCCTTCTCTATAACAAACTAAAGTGTAACTTGCACCCGACCTGACCTACTGCACGTGCCTTTACCTGCTGCCCCTGTGAGTCCAACCACAGTTTACTCTGTTGCATCTCTCGCTGTGTGGTTCCCTTCCCTCCCTGCTCCCCCCTCGGCTCGTCCCACTCGTGCTGGGTGTCGCTCTGCCTGTCCCGTCCCCTCCTGCTGGGCCGTGGGGCTGCTCCCACCTCYGAGCTCTGCTCCTGCAGCTCTGCCCTGCTGGGAGGAGGCCTGGGCCCGGACCATCCCTGGAAACCTGAAGGTGCAATTTCCCTCTCCCTCTGCAGACTAATGCTGGAGAAGAGGAGCTGGGATAAAATCACTTTTTTTTCCCCCCCTATAATTGAGATGTCCCCTTCTAGGTGGTTTTTTTTTTTTAAAAAAGCGCCCCTTTTTTGATTCCCATATCCACAAAGCCCAGCATGGGCAGGGCCACGTCACGTTGTCCTGTCAGCACCAAGATCCTGTGTTGCACCAAGATCCCCTCTGTGTTGCCCTGTCGCAAAGGCCAGGATGTGCATTTGTGCGCCCTGAGCACTTGCACATCGCTGGCATCTGCAGCATCCYTGCTGTGGATGCCTCCATCCTGGGGACATGTTTTCCCTCTCTGAGGGATTTTGGTGATGCTGGGGTGGACCGTGAGCTCTTGGAGTGGTTCTCCACCTCCTAAGGCCCACAAGACTGAGAAAAGGGCTGAAGAAGYCCCCTCTCCTGCTAGCCCCACAAAGGAACAACCCCAGAAATGAGCTCTAGGAGGGGCAGTGGCCTGCGGAAAGGCTGCTTGCAGATGCCCAGGTCCCCCGGAGTGACCGTGGTACCCAAGGGACTTTGCACCTTTCGTGCCATGGGTGCCCCGCGCAGCCCTCTGCCTCCCCTTGGGGGCTGGAGCCCAGGGCCTTCACGCTGTCCTCTTCCTCCTCCCGTCCCYGCCTGTGCTGTTGGTCTGTGCTGAGGTTGCTGGCTGGACCCCGCGAGGGAGGGCGCGGGTCTGCAGCCGTGGGGCAGGACGCCGGGACGCGGCTCCGGGCAAGGCCAGGATGGGGCAGAGGGGCCGCCGCGGGGGGAGCCGCTGCCCGAGCCGCTCCAAAGGCACGTTCCCGGGCGGGCTCGTGCCCATGCGGGAGCCCCCAGCCCTGCCCYGCAGCTGCAGCCCCRCRCCCGTCCCCCCGGCTCGTCGCTGCGCTGCGGCTGCATGTCCTGCTGCRGCTGCACGGCCGCAGGGGCCCTCGAGCCCGCAGGACCAACCCGGACCGTCCCGCTCCGGTCCYCACCGGCGGTCCAGACCCCCAGCCTGGACACAAGCTGTGCTCGCCACGTCCCCCCCCAGGCTCCATCCCGGGCAGCCCTGCCGCCCTGTGCGGAGGGGAGGCTCCACAGGGAGCAGCATTCCGYCTTGGGACTCGCACGTAGAGCCCGGTCCTCCCCGGGCTGCGGAGCGTCCCCAGCGCCGGGTTGGTCCTGTGGCGAGGCAGGAAGGCCAGGCAGAGCCCGGGCTTTGCCTTGCTGCTCTGCTCCCCGCTGCATGCGCCGGCCCCGCTCGCCCCGTGCCGGACGCCCCGGGGCCGCTGCTCTTAACTCTTCTTCTGCTTGGTGACTCCTTCTTTCTTCCAGGCAACCCGCCGGTCCAAACTAAAAAAGCGCTGAAGCAGCGATTCCTCAAACTGCTGCCCTGCTGCCGGCCCAAATCCATCCCCTCGCTCAGCGAAAGCAAGTGCTTCTTCTTGCCTTTGTGTGTGTGTGTCCCGGCGGGGCTGCTGGCTGCCCCGCCGTGGCCCTGCCTGCGGGAAGGGGACAGCCCTGCCACCCCATGGCCCCACGCATGGGGGTGGCAGGGGCCGGAGGAGTTCGATCCGATGGGCTTTGCACCCACTTCCATCCTTGCCTGCTCCCAGGCTGTTTCCAGCTTGCTGGAGCGGCTCCCGTGGGATGCGAGGCCAGCTCCGGAGCGGGGCTGCCTCTGGCTGTGCCACAGGACCCTCCGGTGCCGGAGCCGGGGCTGGAGCGGGCTCTGCAGGACGCTCAGCCTCTGTTTGGACATGGGAGTGTGACCGGGAGGGAAGGGGCTGAGCCGGGYGCGGGGCAGAGCCGCAGAGCCCCGGGTGCCGGGAGGGTGCTCGGCTCCCCGCGAGCCCGAGCGCCAGGAGGGGACCGGGCCGTGCCCGGGAGCGGGTGCCCGGGACACGGCGAGAGGTGAGTACGGAGGGGCGCGGGTCTGAGCCCCGGGCCTCGCACAGCGACACCCGTGCCCAGCAGCGGGGCTGGGGGCTGCGGCCCTGCCGCAGGGTGGGACAGGAGGCGCTGCCGGTGCCGAGGCGCCCGGCTCCACCTGGACACCCTATACGCGTGCCCCCCCTGCCCAGGGGTCTCATGCAGTGGCCTCTGCGGCTCCCGGCGCAGGGCTCCGGGCAGGGCGGGACGCGCCGGCCTCAGCTGCCCTCCCGCCCCGCTCTCTTGCAGACAGCGTTGAGGATGAGTTTGAGCTCTCCACCGTGTGCCACCGCCCCGAGGGGCTGGAGCAGCTCCAGGAGCAGACCAAGTTCACCCGCAAGGAGCTGCAGGTCCTGTACCGAGGCTTCAAGAACGTGAGTAACCCCGGAGCAGCTCTGCTGGTCCCTGCTTCGGGGCCCTCCGAGGGTGCCCTGCGGCTCCCGACTGCCYGGGTTTGCAAAAGGCTTCCCGACCCCGGGGATGAAAACGTCGGCTCCTAGGAGTGCCAGGCTGGCAGCTGCCCTTAACCCTGCCCTGGCTTTTATTTTTTCCAGCAAGGTGCAGGGAACTGAACCTCTGAGGGGCTCTAGGGCCTTCAGCATCACATTATCACATTGGGCCCTGTGGGGGTGCCCCAGGCTGGATAGAGCCCAGCTCCAAAGGCACCGGATCCCTGCGCGAGCTGCCGGCTCTGCAGGAGGTGTCGGGTCCGCGCGAGGTCCGCTGCCGGGAAGGGGCCGCCCTGGGCGCTGGGATGCGGGGGATCGCCCAGGGGCCGGGGCGCTGGGGCGCGCTCAGCGCTGCAGGCGCGCGGGTGACGCCGCTCCTCGCCCGGCAGGAGTGCCCGAGCGGCATCGTCAACGAGGAGAACTTCAAGCAGATCTACTCGCAGTTCTTCCCGCAGGGAGGTGAGTGCAGCTCCCCGTGCCCAGGGCGGGCGGGCGGCCCGGGCAGGGTCCCCCCGCACCGTCCGCCTCTCCGCAGACTCCAGCACCTACGCCACRTTCCTCTTCAACGCCTTCGACACGGACCACGACGGCTCCGTCAGCTTTGAGGTGAGCTGCCCAGCGGGAGGTGCCGCGGGGCACGTCTGCCCTGCGGATGGACCTACCCCGGGGCGGGAGCGGGGAGGAATGGGCCCTCTGTGGCTCCGGGTGCCACCTTTGTGCCCTGGCCGTCCCTGCAGGACTTTGTGTCTGGGCTGTCCGTCATCCTGCGGGGCACCATCGACGACCGCCTGAGCTGGGCCTTCAATCTGTACGACCTGAACAAAGACGGCTGCATCACCAAAGAGGTGGGACTGGGGRCCCGGCCGTCCCCCGGGGCAGCGGAGACCTGCGGGGCTGAGGGCTGGGGACACAGACTGAGCCCTGGGGGACGGGGGCATCACTACGGCTCAGCTCACCCCTCGCAAACGGGTCCGCATATGGGATCAGCCCTCACCACGGGAGTGGGGCGAGAGCAAGAGCCAGGGTCCACCCTGCAGCTCTGCTCCCCTTCCCCTCAGGAAATGCTGGACATCATGAAGTCCATCTACGACATGATGGGCAAATACACGTACCCAGCCATGCGGGAGGAGGCGCCGCGGGAGCACGTGGAGAGCTTCTTCCAGGTGAGACGTGCCGCGCGAGCCCTGGCGAGGGGCGGGCGAGCGGAGGGCCGTGCCCGCCACCTCCGCCGTGCCGCGCTCCTCCGCAGAAAATGGACCGAAACAAGGACGGCGTGGTGACCATCGAGGAGTTCCTGGAGTCCTGCCAGAAGGTAAAGCCGCCAGCCGCTGCGCTCCGGGGCTGGGGCTCCATCCCCGGGGCTCCATCCCCAGGGCTCCATCCCCATGCACAGAGAGGTCCGGGCGTCCCGCTGGGGCTCGTGAGCTGTCCATGCCCCGGGGCTCCCGTCCTTGGGCGGCCGCCCGGGCTGCGGGCTGGGGCGGCTGGAGCAGCGCGGTGGGTGCGAGTCACCATGGGGCGAGCACCGAGACGGCAGCTCTGCACCCAGCCCCGCTCCTCCCGCAGGACGAGAACATCATGCGGTCCATGCAGCTCTTCGACAACGTCATTTAGCCCCCGGACCTGCGTCCAGCCACGCTCTCCCGCCGCCGGGCCCGGGATCCGCTTCTCCCGTGACTTCTCCTCTGAACCTCCCCGCCACCGGCTGCGCGGGCACCCCGGGGGGCCGGGTCCCCCTTCCCGGGATGTGGGCGGTGACGGGATGCTCCTTCCCGCCGTCCGGCCCTGCTGTCTGCAGAGGATCTGCTCCCAGCATCGGAGCGTGGGCACAACCGGCACGGGCAGGCGCTGGGCCTGGATGCGCCTCSCTGCACCGGGACAGCCGGGGGCTGCCGCGGCGTCCCCCGCACGGCGTCCCGCGCAGCCACGGCTCCCGCTCCCCGTCCCCCTGCGCAGCCCAAACCCTCCCGCAGCACCGTCTAGGAGCGATCGGATCGCAAGCGGCGTCAGCACCTCTAACCCCRCCTGGCTCCGACCATGCCCCGAGCGCTGGGGAGCCGCTCCGCTCCTGCCCCGGGGTGGAGGGAGCCCCCGAGGTGCCTGCTAGTGGCACCAGTGTCCCCACCACCCCAGCGCAGGATGCAGARCTGGCAAGGGAGCTGCAACCCTGGCCTCTGCCCCTGCTAGCTGAGGGGTGCTGGCACCCTGGGGACCCCAGGGACCCCGTCTGAGACACCTTCCCTGTCCCCAGGCCAGGCAGGGCATGGGGACAGGCGGAGGAGGGGGGCACAGGGGGGTCCCGCGGCCTCTGTGCTCCTTGGGCCACGCAGCGGGCATGGGGCGCAGCAGGGCGGGCTGCCTTGGGGCTGCTCTCCGTGTCTTTAGGGGTCCAGGCCAGCCCCGGAGCGCTCCCGCGGGCGGCAGGGATGCAGCGGGGACGTCCCCGGCTCTGCTGCCCCATGGCACCCATGGGGGCTGGCGCCGTGCTGTGGTGGCAGGGGACACCGGGGACCGAGGGGCCACGCCGAGCCAGCCCCCGGCCCCAGGCTGAGCCCCCCGCTGGTGACAGAGCCGCTACAAACATCCCCGGGGACCCCGAGCCAAAACTGTGCCCAGAGCGGGACCCGCCCCGGGCCAGCCCCTGCAGACGGGGTCYGCTTTGGGTGGGTTTTTCCCCTTTTTAGGTCCATTCAATACGTTGTCCACCACGGAGTCGTGTCCCCAGGTTTGCCGATGGCGGGAGGGCGCGTGTCCCTCTCCCGTCCCGCGGGGTCCCATCCTGTCCCCGCTGCGCGGAGCGGGTGCCGCCCCCGCCCTCACGCTGCCGGTCGCATGGTGTGTGACCCCCCCCACCGCCTCCCACCCCAGGGCATGGTCACCCACAACCCGCTTGGCATCCCCGGTCTGTATATTTTGTATTATAACAGTAATATGGGTTAAAAAAAAAAAAGGAAAAAAGAAAAAAAAAAAGAAAAACAGATACAATAAAATCTAACCACGATCGCTATGCACCCGCTGCTGCGTCTGGGCCTCTGTGGGCTGGGGGCTCCGCCGGCGGCTGCAGCAGCSGCCCCTGCTAACCTGCCAAGGGGAAGGGGACGGCAAATTTCTGGCTACCGCGCTGCAGAGCAGGGGTCTGGGCTGAGAACGGGGGTTTTGGGGATGCCAAGTGACAGACCAAGGGACGGACATTAGGAAAAATACCATTATAACACAGAGGAGGAATACGCAGCTAAGCGAGAGCAGAGYGGAACGACGGGACGAGGGAGCTGGCGTGGCCGGGACAGCAGCACCGTGCGGGCTGCGGGAAGGGGAGGCCGAGCCTGGGGAGCCGCCCGGAGCTGCGAGCAGCTCGCACAAACGACGGGATCCGGATGCCGAGGGATTGCCAGCGCTGCTCCAGGCCCCGGGATCCGGATGCCGAGGGATTGCCAGCTCCAGGCCCCGGGATCCGGACGCCAAGGGACCACCAGCGCTGCTCCAGGCCCTGGGATCCGGACGCCGAGGGACCACCAGCGCTGCTCCAGGCCCTGGGATCCGGATGCCGAGGGATCACCAGCGCTGCTCCAGGCCCCGGGATCCGGACGCCGAGGGATCACCAGCGCTGCTCCAGGCCCCGACGCCCCCAGGGTCCGCCGGCCGAGTGCCCAGGCCTGTGCAGGGCCTCGCTGCGTGCTCGTGTCAGAGCGTCCTCCGGTACAACCCTCCTGCACGGCAGCTCTCCGGCTGCTCCTCCGGGAAGCGCCACGCACGGGCTCCACGGGCCCTCTTGCAGCACGGGGACGCTACAGGGCACCCGTGCGGGTCCCCGTCCCCAGGGCGAGGGGCAGGGGAAGGACAGGGACAGCAAGGGCGAGGGGGATGCTGCAGGGCTCGCCCAGGCTTTAAACGGCCTYCTTGGGCCACCAGCTCTGTGCAGCGACCACTGCCCATAGCCGTGGGGCCGGGGGCTGCTTAGCTGCCCCGTCACTCCCCTCCAGGCAAGGCTGGGGAAGGAGCTAAGGAAGGCAGGGCTGGATCGGCCCCTCTGCTGGGTCGCAGCCCTCCAGAACCCCAYGTGTTCCCCCCATGAAGAGGCCCAAAGACTCCCAGGAAGCTGGAGGCAGCTCCACAGGGCAGAGGGCCTGGGGCAAGGCCCCCATCACCTCTCAGGAAGCAGGGACCACGGTCCTGCAAGCAGCGACACCGCATCCTGCCGCACTGCAGTCACCCATCCGCGCGACGGGCTCGGCAGCCTCTGCTTAGCTTGGAGCTGGGGGCGCACTGCAGCCCCACACTCCACTGCGCAAAGTGGGTCATGACTCAAGGGAAATGGCACCTCTGCGCATGCGCACGCGCTGCGGCCGCCACACCCCCCGACCTCACCCGAGGCGCATGCGCAGCGCTGAAGTAAACACTTCATTTCCCCACCTTCTCGCCCTSCCCCCGCGGCTCCGCTTCCCTACACAAAGCCAAGTGCGCATGCGCCTTACCCCACCCCGCACCTGCGCATTATCCCCCTGCCGCCTCTCCCCTTCCCCGGGGGTCTTTCGCGCAGGCGCAGTGGGCGCGTCCTCGCCCCGCGCGCAGGCGCCTTGAGGCACCGCCGCCTCGCCCCTCCCCCCGCGGGCCTTCTGAGCAGGCGCAGTGGGCGTCCTCCCGCCCGCCGCGCATGCGCCGCGCGGCGTCCTCCCCCCCCCCTCCGCTGCCCGCTCGGTGCCTGAGGTAACTCCCCCGCCTCAGTCCCTTGTTCCCGCTCGAGCCGCGCGGTGCGGGCAGCGCGGGCGGCGGCGCGGCCTCCTTCCCTCCTTTCCTCCTTYCCTTCTTCCGTGCTCGCGGCGGCGGCCACTCGGCTCTGCCGCGGTGCCTCTGCGCCTCGCCGGAGCCGTGCCGACCGGTTGGGGCCGGTTCGTCGCGCAGGCGCAGGGCCCCGTAAACAGGAAGCGGCGGCCCGGAGCGGAGGAGACAAAGGGGCGCTCGGTTCGGCCTGGCCCGGCTCGGCCCGGCCCGGAGAGTGGGGGTCCTGGCGGCGGGCGGCAGGATGGTGCAGAAGGAGGGGCAGGCGGCCCTGGAGGAGCCCCAGGGCAGCCCCAACCCGGCCGGGGTATCCGGCGCCCCCTTAGAGCCCCCGGGCSCCGCGGCGGCGCCGCTGCCGGCGGGCGAGGAGACGGACACGGAGACGGAGACGGCGCTGGGCTCCCGCCGCTTCCTCTGCGGCGTCGTGGAAGGTGAGAGCAGAGCGCGGGGGCGGCTCGCAGCGCCCTCCCCAGGGGACGGGGTGGCGGCGGCCCTGCGGCTCCCTCCGTCCCACCCGGGAGCCCCTGGGGCCCTGCGGAGCGCGCTCGGCCTGGGCCGCGCCTCGCTGCGCAGTCTAGGGGGGAAGAGGCGGCCTTCGGGCGGGGCTCCTGCCCCCGGGCGGGCGCTGGGAGCTGCCGAGCAGGGAGCGCCTCGTGCTGGCAGCGGGCGCGGACAGGCCGGGCACCCCCTGCGGGCTGCCGGGGCCGTGCAGGGCCTCGCTTGCTCGTACGTGTCTGAAGGGGGAGGTGTGTGTGTGGTGGGAAGAGCGGCGCAGCTCGGCGATCATCCCAGCTGTACATGCTCTTCCTGCGTGCCAGGGGCTCAGTTTCCTGGGTAGGGAATAGGTGACTCCGCAGACATCTGTTCTGGCCTTAAGCACTCCCTTGTTCTCTCCAGGGCCGTGTTGTAGCTTGCCGCTTTAATTGCAGCACGGAACGGGCCTCTTCTGTCTGCTTGTGTATTTGTGGTGTTAAAAGGTTTAAAATGATGCAGGAGCTGCAAAATAGAGGGACTCTTTTTGCATTTCTCAGTTATGACACAATGCATTTGCATTTCTGACAAATTGCTGAAGGTAGATGCCTGAAAGCTAGAAAGAAAGAATGACTTATTCACAGCATAATACTTGGTTTGAAATTATCCTAGATTCTTGTGGCTGGATTACTATTGTGTTTTTAAACCTGTAATAAATGCCCAGGAGGAGAGCAAAATGGTTAACAGATGGAATGGCGAAGCAGGCTGTTTATCAAAGTCAATATCTGCACTGCTTGCAGAATCCCTTTTGTTCGTATCTTAGCAGGAAAAGACCATTTGGCTGCAGCAAATGTCACTGCGTGAGGAGCTCAAGCCTCAGTTGAAATCTAAGATGAAAATTAAATCATTATTTTTTTAGGACTTTCATAGTAAATTTGGAGAGACGTGTCTTGGCTTTGTTGTTAAAAATAAAACTTCTTAAAGGGAGATGTCGGATTGAAAGCTCTGAAGAAAAGGATCAGTGAAAAAAATATGTCTAGGCAGTAACAATGCGGTTTCTTATACTTTTGCTAATGTACTCTGACTGAGGGATCAGCTGTTCATTCAGGGATAATATCAAGACTTAACATAATTGTTTTTCTAATCATTTAAATTAAAGCATTGATTATCTATGTTTTATGTTATGGAGCAGCTGCTGTAAAGATTGATTCTTGACCATCCTGCATGAAATGAGAARCAAGAAAATGGCCTCCGCTTAAAGAAACTTTCAGTCTAATATTAATATACGTTCATAAAAAAAGGATTAGGGGAGCACAAAGAAAGAAGCAGTTGTGATGGATGAGATAAACAGTAGTGGGCGAAAATGTCAATCTCTTAGTGACACACAGAAGCTATGGGGATAAGTGAAATAACTGGGATTAACTTCAGAAATCAAGATAAATAGTTATATCTAGCACAGCAGTTAAGACAGAGTAGCAGTATTATGTGATTGAAGCAATGAGTTGGAGAATCTAGAATTTTTTTTTTGGCAGAGAAAGAGGGAAAGTGAGCAAGTGTGGCAATAAATGATTCCTTAGAGTGCTTGAAGGACTGAGCAAAAAGTACAGCCYATGCACTCCAGCAGTGTAAAGAGGATATGGTGTACTGGTTGCACCATTTTGGGACGTAAGAGTCTTGGATATAAAGTTTTGGTGCTCTGACKTAAGAACAACCTGGCATTTAGTAATGGAGATCATGTTAGCTGGGATGAAGTACTGGCAGACATAGGTTAAGTTTCTGTTAACCTGACCCATGGTCATGAGATCATGCTATAAACACAGGGCTACTTATGTTGGGCAGAAAGATTGAAATACTGTCATCAGCTGATGACRTCAGTCTAAGAAATGTCGTATGAAAATATAGCTATTGTATCACTTCAGATTGACATGTTCTCTTCAGTTTTTCATTTAGTGGCCCTTTTTTTCTGGTCACTAGCTCTGAAGCACTGCTGTGGTGTTGGAAAGCATCCTGGATGCACTAGGAGGCCTAGGTGATATCGATGAGGTGCCACAGCAACTCATTCCCTTTTGGAGTTGTGGACTTCCCTTACATTGATGCTAAGCAGAATTGAATGAAGAATTTGTTCTAAGTGACATAATCTTGATGGTTTTGATGCTTGGCAGCTGCTCTCTTATGCTTCCTCTTCCATTTGACTGTCCTCCATTTGTTACTTCTCAGTTTCAAGTGCGAAACAGTAGTTRCTCAGCTTTGCCACGTTGTGGCGTGAGTTAGCCTAAGAGTGCTCCCTGGGAGCTTCTTAAAACTTGAGTCCTCTTTGAGCTGCTTAAATATAACATTGTTCACTGAAACAGGTAATTGGAAGGCTTGCTAATATGTAGGAAATGCTTCAGTTGCATCAGCTTTGAGTTTTGCAAAGCTGTAGGAGGAGGCTTTGGGCTCCATAATACTAAATAGTGCAGTGGTGAATAAGTCTGGACATCAAGAAACTGTCTGCCTTTCAACTGATGCTGTGCGCTTGGGAGCTTAGTATATTAATAGCATCATTCATTGTTCAGAGTGGCCATGCTGTTCGAAAACAACTTACTGCTATTTGAAAACAACTTATTAAATTTCATTGTTATTTTAGTCTTGGGTCTTTGAACAGACTGCCAGGCTGAAGCTTTGTTCTGAATTGCCTACTTGTAGTTGAGCTTTTCGCACATAGGTCTAAATGAATTTACATGAATACGAGTGAGTTAAGAGTGCTTTTGAAGTCTTGTGTTTCCAAAATGCTGGGATTAAATTAACACTAAAGATAGTTAAAAATTTGAGATTGAATTTTCAAAACATATGGCTTTGAGTGTAGCCTATTCTAAAATTACCTGTATAGACACTTTTATATGATTGTTCAAAATTACAGTTTTAACTTGTAAAGATGTGGATGTTGAGAAATAAAATTTAGGAAGCCTTTTAATATCAATAAAGAGAATCAAATCCATGTATTTTGTTTACTTGCATATGATTTATCTGTGCATCATCTACCTCAATACATATTTGCATACTATGTATGTCATTCAGAACTGTGGTCTGCCTCACTAGTTAAGCATTTTTGAACAGGTAAGTGTTTTCAGTATCCTTCAGGATTCCTGTTACCCACCGAATAGGCTTGATTATGCTAGAGTGATAATTTAATTAGGTTATGACTGTTCAGTCTGCCCTTAAAATATTGCTGACTTGACTTGTGAAGGGCATCTGCTCAGGAATTCAGTTTGGATTCTGGAAAATTAATTGCTTCAGTGGCAAAAAAAAAAAAAAAAAAAAAAAAACCCAGACTCTAGATCATAATAAATGAAGTTATAATTGCATTTTAAATTTAGATCAGTTGAGGTTATTACACTTTCCTGATGTTGTCTCGCTATTTTTTTTTTCTTTCTGCCTAGGGAGGCTTTTTGATGAATGTAGCAGAAATAGCTTATTGGGGGAGAGGGAAAAAATGGYGGGTTATAATATAATGTTTCACGGAATGGCCGTGATCTGACATCTAACTGGACATTTTTAATCTTGTTTCCCRTAGGATTTTATGGAAGACCTTGGGTTATGGAGCAGAGGAAAGAACTTTTCAGAAGGCAAGTCATGCTTCCTCTCACTGCAGCACATTCCATCACAATATAATCATAATCTTCCACTTASGTCTGAACAGACTTATTGTTCTAACCTAGAACAGCTTTTTGCATATCATCTGTATTCTGGGGATTCAAATTCACCTTTCCCTCTTGTTTAACTGCTCTGATTTTTTTCCAGTATCAGATGTACATAAAATTACAGTGATTTAATAGTGTAACACAACACTGAATGAAGGGGGGGGAAAAAAACCCCTAAGGATTAGATCAAGTAAAATATTCAGCATCTGGATTTGTAGATGACTCTGTCATTTTATTTTTTATTTTTTTTTTTTACCCTGTACTTACAGACTTCAGAAGTGGGGGCTAAATACATACCTGTATGCTCCAAAGGATGACTACAAGCACAGGATGTTCTGGCGAGAAATGTATTCTGTGGAAGAAGCAGGTAATTGCCTTTATTCCCCTCAGCATTTTCTGTAATTCAKCTTTTAAATTAGCTGGTTGCTGCTGCACGTGCTTGTCTGTTTAATCACAGTAGCCGATTCTAAAGGTGAATCATGAGACCTGTTCTGAATAGCCTGCAGCTCTACTTAATGGAGCTTTTGGGGCAAGTTTGGATTTACTTCTTTTAAATACAACATTACAGACAATTTCTATGACTGCTTTTAAGAGTGTCTTCTAGGATTTACTTTTTTTCTATGAAAGAATTGCTTAGAATTATCCCTCCAGCTCTTGATTATATGGACCGTATTGTAAAGTGGAAATGATTTCTTAGGAGAGGCAAAAAAAAAAAAAAAAAAGTAGCATGCCCTTTTATGTTGTTCATTAAATACTTGTCTCAGCAAAGAGAGCCCCAGTTAAGAATGCAAGCTTCTGGCTGTTTAGTCAGAACATAAAGATCTGTGTAAGCTGCTGGGAGGCTTTTTATCCACCTCAGGCTTTTACAGGATATATGGTGTTTTATTAGCCTGTGGGATTATCATTTTCCTTGAGTGAGGGGAAACGTGATACCACCTTGAAATTAAATAATCCCTCTTGGAGGCCACTTTGAATTACTGTGGAAGTATAACGTAAGGGATACCAAAAGCTCATTGCCAATAGCAAGAAAGGTGGCTAATTAATCTAAAAATAATTGTATTCATTAATTGCGTGGAGAATTAAATTTTAAACCTGTTTCTTAAAGCAACTACTTTTGCCATATGATTTTTAAAATGTCTTTTTTCTTGTGTCCTGAGCTTTAGTCCTACAAAAAGTATAAGAACCCGTTCTAAGGGTTGCATACTACAAAGGCAGATTGCATCCATATTTGTCAYGCGGAACTCAAATTGAGAGAGTGTTTAAATATCTTTATTTTTTGTGAAAGAGAAAATAGTACTGGAGCAGCTAACGCATTTTTGGCATCGTTTCTGAGAACTCATGAAAATATTTTTTGTGTCCTTTGCTACATTATTTCCGGGAGTTCCAGCAGATGCTTTGATCTATCTTTCATTTTGTATGTTTGTTTATACTTGTTTTTTTGGTACATAGTAGAAAAGGCATCTTTTTGTATATAACTAGTATATAATATCTTTTTATTGTTGAGCTCTTCTGATACATTTGAATTTGATTTCTAGAGCAGCTAATGACTCTCATATCCGCTGCACGAGAACACGAAATAGAATTCATCTATGCAATCTCACCTGGACTTGACATTACTTTCTCAAATCCTAAGGAAGTATCCACATTGAAACGCAAGCTGGACCAAGTAAGTGCTAAATGAACTTATAGARTTGGAATGTTACCGAAGTTGGAAATTTCGATGTCCACCTCACTCTGGGATTTTTACTAGTTACTCTGATATGTTCAATGCTAACATTATTTTGCTCACCTCTGTGAGTAGTACGAGTGATTGYGGTCTGATGAAACAAACATTCGGGTTGTGTTGTACGTATAGTCAGTGATAATCTAGGTAAGTGATCAGATCTTGTACCTCGTTCTGGAGGTTGTTCCTTTGAGGTTGCCTCCAAAGTATGTTCAGACCCGAAAGCTAAGATGCATTCCCAAAGCAAGAACTCTGGTGCACAGTAAATACCTTTGGAGGCAGACCTGACATGCATGTGCTGCTTTGTTCTTATAATTAGCTCCTGTCCTTTGTCCAAAAGCTGTTATAAAGCAAGCTCTTTTCCAGCTGTCTGGTGAGATCAGCTTTGGATTGCAAAAGCTGGAACAGATTGCCAGTCTTTTGAGGCATCTTTGAGAAAGACAGAGCGGTGGGCCAGAGACAGACATTCATTATGAACAGATGCCAAAACCTGTCTTGCTTCGCATACCCTCCCTCCCAATTCCTGGAGTTTTTCTTTTCTTGGAGAGGATTTAAAGTTTACTATCTATGCTGTGGTATTGAAAGTACTCCTGTATGCAGCTTTCTTGCTCATGCAGTCACACTGCACACTTGATAAGATACTATGGATTTGCTTAGACTTTTGTATAGATGTGATGTATTTTGGGAATGATATTTTAGACTACACATTTACAAGCTGAAAAACGATTCCTCCGATGAAATGACAAGTGAAAGATGTTAGATCCTTTTATACAGGCAAAGTAAATAACTTTAAAATYTTCTGTAGTTCAATAAAAATAGGACATCCTTTTTTTTCTCTTTTACATTAGGTTTCCCAGTTTGGATGCAGATCTTTTGCACTGCTATTTGATGATATTGATCACAACATGTGTGCAGCAGACAAAGAAGTTTTCAGTTCCTTTGCTCATGCCCAGGTCTCAATCACAAATGAAATTTACCAGTACTTAGGAGAACCAGATACCTTCCTCTTCTGTCCTACAGGTAAAATAATGTGAAAGTGCAGTTGAATCTTAACATAAGTGAGAGAGACTTTTAGTTGTGAGCTTCTTCTCATATCTCAGAGTGTTTCATTGTAAGGAAGAGTGTTGATCTCTTTAGTGGTGCAGTGGACTAGTGCCAGGAGAACTTAGTTGAGGAGCCGTTGTTTACTTATGACAACAGAACTGAGTGCCTTAAACCAAGGCATCCATTTTCCGAGTGAAAATGAAATAAGATACTTAACATGAAACCTGTTAACACAGAAAAGTACTTGTTCTATTATTATGATCAGGTTAAGTTGTAGGTGTTTATTGAGCAGTTAGGGATGTTTTCACATGCATACATCCTTATGCTAGTAGTAACTTCCTTTTATGCTCCATACAGAGTATTGTGGAACTTTCTGCTATCCGAATGTTGCTCAGTCTCCTTATTTGCGGACTGTAGGAGAAAAGCTGCTACCTGGAATTGATGTCTTATGGACAGGTAAAAACAGTGCTCTTTAATTTCAGTTACAGTGATAATGTTATTTATCATATGTATTTAGTAGAGTGTGCTGCTACTTCTTGTGAGCATGAATCCTGAAATATATGAAAAGTTTTCTGATTATCCTGTTTCACTGATAGGTCCAAAAGTTGTATCCAAAGACATTCCAGTAGAGTCTATTGAAGAAGTTTCAAAGATCATCAGGAGAGCACCAGTTATCTGGGATAACATTCATGCTAATGATTATGACCAAAAGAGGCTTTTTCTTGGGCCTTACAAAGGTCGGTCAACTGAGCTCATCCCTCGACTCAAGGGAGTTCTGACGAATCCAAACTGTGAATTTGAAGCCAATTATGTTGCTATTCACACACTTGCAACCTGGTACAAATCTAACATGAATGGAGTGAGAAAAGATGTAGTGATGAGTAAGTATGTGTAACTGTAATGGGATACCTRTTTAACCATAGATGTCATAGTGCTTTCTGACTATCCTAACCTTTCCTGTACTGTACTTTTCCTGCTAAGATCACTTAGTGTTTTCTGTCCTTGGGAGTGGAATGACTACCTGAAAGATAAGAAGCRTCCAGGTTGTTTTGTCACCTTCTTGAGTGGTACCTGTAGCATACACTGTTGGAGGATTGCTTAGTCTTGAGATGTAGCAGCAGTTTTATATAAAAAAGTGCTCTCAGCAAATGATTTTTGAATGGCATAAATTCAACATTGTAAGTGTCCATGAGTTTCGTTTAATTGGGATAGAAGCAATTCAGATCAAGAGAGAAACTGAATGCCAAGATATTGAGTCTCTGTGCACGGTTTCTTTTTCTTTACTTTGTCTAACAAGTCATCTCTATGTTAAATGAAACTTAACTTTTTTCCACTTGTCTCTGTAGCTGATACTGAAGACAGTACAGTTTCTATCCAGATTAAACTGGAAAATGAGGGGAGTGATGAAGACATTGAAACAGATGTTCTTTATAGTCCACAAATGGCTCTGAAGTTGGCCCTAACAGAATGGCTACAAGAGTTTGGAGTACCTCAGCAATACAGCAGTGAGTTGGATTTGTTTTCATTGTGGTTTTCATTCAGGACTTGCATTTAGTCAAAAAGTGTTTTACAAATCTCAGTTTGTGTACTTTAAATGGAAGTATTTTCTGCTGTTCTTGTTGGGGAAACCTTAAAAAGTGTGACATTTTACAAGGTTAAAAGACATTTTTGTAATGGAAGTAATTAAGCATGTACCCTTTCATTTTTGATGTGCACCCTATGTCCAAACCAAGTCAGTTGACTGAGAGGACAAAAGGTTAACCTTGAAAGCTTTTTTATTCTGGTGTCTTGCTCAGAAATGCTGCTTTGAGGGTGTAAACGTTAAATAACTTCTTTGGCTTTTTTTTTTTCCCCCCCTTTATCTTTGCTTTTCAGTTATGTAAAGGGGGAACTTGCCAAAACTCAAAGTCTGTACTTAAAACTACAGTGACAGGAATAGAACAGGCAAAGTGGCAAAAGGGAGCTACACTGTTCAGATAGATGCCTTAGCAGTGGATTCAGATGAATGACTTCTGCAAATCATGGGTGAATGTTAATTGGCAGATACTGAAAACTTTAAACTTGTTTCTTCTTATTCTCAGGTAGGCAAGTGGCCCACAGTGGTGCTAAAACTACAGTAGGGGATGTAGGGCCTCTGGTGGCACCATCCTCTTTAAATGCAGCAACTGTGGTTACCACAGTTTACCAAGAACCCATCATGAGTCAGGGGGCAGCACTGAGCAGCGAGTCCCCTGCGTTGGTAAAGGAGGAAGAGAAGAAGCAGTCTGATGAGGAACCAATGGACATGGTGGTGGAAAAACAAGATGACACAGACAAGAATACTAATCAGATACTGACAGATATCGCTGAAGCCAAGATGGCAGAGGAGTTAAAACCGATGGATACTGATAAAGAGAGCATAGCTGAATCTAAGTCCCCAGAGATGTCTATGCAGGAAGACTCTGGTAGTGACATTGCCCCAATGCAAACTGATGAGCAAGTAAATAAAGACCAGTTTGTGCCTGGGCCCAATGAAAAGCCTCTCTACACAGTAGAACCAGTGACTTTAGAGGATTTGCAGCTTCTTGCTGACTTGTTTTACCTTCCCTATGAACATGGGCCCAAAGGTGCACAGATGCTGAGAGAATTCCAGTGGCTCAGAGCAAATAGCAGTGTTGTCAGTGTTAATTGCAAAGGAAAGGATGCTGAAAAAGTGAGTGTGACCTAATCTTCTTTTAAATTTTTAAATATTTAAATTGTGAATAATGTATTGTCTGTAACAGAAAAGAGTATTTCATTTTTCTAGACGCTGATGGGTGGATCCCATGGAATCCACTGTGTTAAGCCCTGTAGTGTCATGTGACTGTAAAGATAGTCTAATGTCTGCGTTTTAAAAGTATTGGCCCYTGTTAATGACAACGGTAGAGACTATCAATTAGTGTAGTATGGCAGTCCATGCTGSTAAAATGAAATGGCAAAATGTTGTATAGTCTTCCTCTTATTTAAAGTTTCTGTCCTTGGAAGGCTGTGTTTGATATTGTGGATCTTTTGCCTCCATCTTGTAGATAGAAGAGTGGCGAAACCGAGCAGCCAAATTTGAAGAGATGTGCAGCTTGGTGATGGGAATGTTCACTCGCCTCTCCAATTGCGCCAACAGGACAATCCTTTATGATATGTACTCCTACGTCTGGGATATCAAGAGTATTATGTCAATGGTGAAATCTTTTGTGCAATGGTTAGGTAGGTGCATTGGGAGCCACTACAGTGCCAGATAGTATATTTTTTTTTTTTTGTTTTCTAATTAGCCCACGAGGAAAACAAAACACTAGGTAAWTGTGTTGCCTTGGCATAGGGTCTGGGATGACCCTCTTTTAAAGGTTTTTCTGTCTCGCTACTTGAAGCAATGCTTCCTGTGAATTTGCTTTGGTATTATAAGTGACGTCTGCTGGCTGCTTAAGATTGGAGACCTTGATTTTCTTCTTGGGCTAATGAAACTTGAATCTCATCTGACACGTAAGTGTTCACTTTAACTTATTCTGACTGAATGCACACTGGACTGTAGCTCCTTGGAGATCCTGGTATGTGATTGGAAAAGACGCTATGAAATGTGACTGCATCAGCCATGTGCTGCTTGCTCTGTCTTGATAACACTATTGCTGTTTCTAGCAGAACAGTTACAGAAGCGACCTTTCAATGGGCCTGGCCAAGAGGAAGCCAATCCTCCCAGCCCTGTGCACATGCAAGCTTTAGCGTAAGGCTATTCTGGTGCAAAGTTATTTCCTTTAAGCGCTTCCAAATGACTTTTTAATTTATGTATTTTTGGCAATACATGGAAATTTTAGAGCTCTCTAGACAGATCTAGTCTGAGACAGATCTTGAAACACTTTTTTTTTTTTCTGTGTGTGTTTTTTTGTTTTTGTGGGTTATTTTATGAAAGATTTTTGGAGATCCTAAGTTGGCAGCTAGCACCAGCATGGCCTGGGTAATCCCAGTGACCTCATTTCACTTTCAGGTTTCAATCCAACTGTAAGGAATATGCATGCTGTGGACTTGCTTGACATACACAGCAGGCAGCAAAGCTGATGATCTCAAGTCATACTTTTTGTAGCTGTCATAAACCTCACAGTGGCAAACCATTACACAGCCTTGGTCTAGTTCCAGTGTTTGGATTGTCCTTAAGTTATACATGTAATTATACATGTAATGTAGGGATAGAGAGGACCTTATAAATTACTATATCAGTCCCTGCTCTGCAGCTTGTATCTTCCGTGCTGATTACATATCCCTATATGTATAGTTGGTAAGATGAGTGTCTAGGACAGTCTTCTGCAAAGCACAGGGAAGAAAACTAACTTGGGAACAAAACTTTGCAGCAGTTAAGATACTGTGGTATATGAACATACCTACCTAGTGCTGTTTTAAAAGGTTTGTTTTGTGCATTTTTAAGACCAGTGTAACACAGCTTCCTCCAGTTTGCTACTCTTTTTGTATGTTGCCATTTAATCAGAAAGAATGCTCTCAGTTTGCTGGCTTGATCTGCTYGAAAATCCAGTCTGAAACTTTATAAAGGGGAAAGTGATTTTGGTAATCTCTAAGCAATGAAGTCCAAACTTAGCACTTAGCCTTCGAATTGCTGAACTGCCTCCTGCTTTCCCTGACTTCAGCTGAATCTGTGTTTTCAAAGTCCCTGAGAGGTAGGGTCCAAGTCTTTTAAGTAACATGCTAAATTGGAGTGGTTCACTCCAATTAGAAAACTGTAGCTCTGTTAACTCTGTTGTTCTGTTCCAATACTTAAGCTGGCATTAGTTAACTGAAATTTTCATTTTAAGGGTCTAAGATGTGCAGTTTAATAGCCTTATGCTAATTGTACTTCTGAGAGATGTTTTGATCCTTAGCTTGCATTTTATAACTAGTGTAAATGCCTGCAGAGCAAGACATCTGGTAAAAGATATTTTATATAAAACTAAGAATGTTAAAAATCCAAACAAATGAGTTTTCACAAGGGTGTGCTCAATGGTCCCCTGAAAGTTCATTTTCTTAACCTCTCCTTCCAAGTCCAGCTAGCATTCAGTCCCTTAAATTAGTGTGGCTGTACAGTTCTATGGATTACTAACGACTTCTATTGTCTTCTTCCCCATTGTGTACAGATGGGAGAATCCTCAGCACAAGTTTCTACTGCTATTGGATGGACAGCGCCAGATGTTCACAGCGCGTCGTCATTAATTAATTAAAATGGAAAGGTTTTGTCTGTGAGGCAGTTCAGATAGATTAGCTGTGCAATAGGCATGAACTGAAGTCACATTTGCGCAGCGACTAAGGCATTAACTATGTTTTTTTATTTATACAGCTCTTCATTCACACAGCTCTAATAATTGGAAGTGCTAGTTAAGTTGTAGTCTCAAAGGAGAGACATATACTGTCTTCCAAGTTGCTGACTAAATCTCCTTGTGAAGGATATCCATTTTATATATAAGAATTCTAAAATGTGGGAGCAAGCCAAATTCAAATCCTGATTCTTGGATCATTTCTGAAATTTACTCTATTTAGGGTAGTTTGTTTTTAACAAGTATTCCTAAACTGTCATAAATGTCAAACTTGGCACACTTTGGGACTCTCTGACTAGCACAACATACTTGTTTGTACTGATCTGAGACTGTTACTTGAACAGGAAATAGATTGCTGTCCACAAAAGGAAAAGAGTATTTGCGCTGCTCATCTTGTCAGGAAACTAGGCAGGTAGTTGAAATCTCCACTCCAGATACTGTCTATCAGAGGTGTCATTTATATCAGTTGTTGTTAAGGACTGTGATGCCCTATTAATGGAACAGTATTAAAAGTCAAACAGCTAATGGACATTTCTTTTTACAGCAAATATAAACTAAAGTGGAGCACTTCAATGGACCTACTGTGACTATAGATCAGTAGGAACCTTGGTGTATCTGACATGCTGGAGGAGCTAAAATTGGGACACTAAAGAGCAAAGCTAGCATTGTCTGTGTCCAACAGGATGTAGTAGATAAACTGTGGATTAACTCTAGTTAACACTACTTAACTTTTAAACTTGCCAGCAGTATTGTAAAGGTATGAGCAGCATTATGCAARTCGGTCTCTTGCAAGAACACCATTTTGTGCAGCTTTCTTGGCTGCCTTAACTGCTCCAGACTCTTTGTATTTATTGCCGATCCTAGTTTTCTGACAAGATGTAAACAATCAGTACTAAAATGTGACTTCAGAAAGGTCCATTTTTTTCCAAGGGGCTGTGATAATGGAATTTGGTCTTCAGCTGCTTAAATTTACAATAGTAGCTATCGGGCCTTGTGGCATCCGAGCTGTGCTGCCTTTTTAGACAAAACAAGTGCTTCTGGCACAGATACGCAAGCAAAATAATGTGGGTTTGAGAAGCTCATGTGATTATACATGGCAACATTCTCATGCCTTCAAGTCTGAAATTAGATGTTACTGTAATCACCTCAGCACGTATTCTTTAGTCTGTTCTGTAACCAAAAGCGAATGCTGCAATTAGTACGCAAAATTAATACATGAAATCTTTACAAGTGATACATTATTACAGCCTCCCCCAAAACCTTGAATTATAGCTCAGTTAGAGAGCTTTTTCCACAAGTGTGTGTTAGCTGTTTGGACATGTTAGACACCCAGGAAATCCCCCTTCTCGTAACGTTCTCCGCTTGGATCTGATCTCAACAGGGTGTCGTAGTCAATCTTCAGCACAGTTCTTAAGTGGAGACCAAGAACCCTGGGCCTTTAGAGGTGGTCTAGCAGGAGAGTTCCAGGTATCAATATGACTTCACAACTGAATGACATTTTCTTTGTTTTTATGAGAAACCTTTTGTTGCACATCAGAGGTCTGGAAGGATTGGTCTGCCGAAGGCTTTCTGGTCCAAAGCCCATTAGCCTTACAGCTTGGTTTAAAATAATTTTCCTCCCCTTTCTACAGTAATTTCTCAAGGAGATGCTGCCTGTCCCACGCGCATGCGAAGCGCAGCGGCTTTAGTTGTACATTTCACATTGTTTCTTTGCAGGTCGCACAGCATTTTTATCTGCGCCCGCAATTGCACAATGCGCGCATGCTTGTCTGCCGATGGGAATTCCATGAGCAAAAGGGATAGCCATGCAAATTTCGGTTCCTCTCTAAACAAAGCTGTCATGCACTTTGCTGGAAAGGTTTCAATTGGGGAATAAGCTTAAATCTGTTTATGCCATGTTCGAATTTGTTCATGGATTTTTCAAGTGCTATACTTTTCCCCCTCACAGGTGCTCTGCGCGCAGCAAATTGAATCAGCGCATTGCTTTTGGGATAAAGCGTCTCCTCTGGCCAGTTAACCCTCTTCAGACCAAACCTTTCCTCCTGACATTCTATGTTCTTATACAGAGRCAGTGTAGATATGATTGGTAAAAGTACATTAAAGCAGATAAGATTATCAGTAAAGATGGTGTTTCAATTGTATATTTTAAAACACCAATTGGATATTTTCTATTCAGATGAGGTCTTTGCATTTGTAAAGCATACCAACCCCACCTTCTTCTGGGGTGCCTGCAGTAGCAAATGTTAATTTGGGAGCCTGCAGTGCACACCCGAGAGTGACGGGTTTTGTTGTTCATACGCTCATATTGAATATTTTGTTTTCACAGCGCTTGCTGCCTATTGATGGGGCAAATGACCTCTTTTTTCAACCACCTCCACTAACGCCCACTTCCAAAGTGTACACAATACGACCCTACTTCCCTAAAGAYGAGGTAACTGCTTTTGACGCTTACCTTGGTTAACGGTGCATTAGTTTTGTGGCAACACCCGGGCTGCTACTGAGTCCCTTCATTTGCTAAGAAAACAAACATGCCAGCATCTTGCACAAGGCAGGAACAGCAAGCTACACTGAAAACAAATCTTGTCACTTGCCTATGACTCATTAACATGCTGTGCAGTGATACAGTTATACTCACAACTTGATTCCACATACCTCTCTCTCAAATTGTGAGCCCTTTCCTTACTTCTGAAAGGCAAATTAAAACTGTGCGGTGATGGCAGCGGAATTCTTGCAGTGCAGTTGCATGCAGTATGTGGACCTGTGTGCCCTGTATCTCTTCACTCAGTATTTTTTCTGATAATTGATGGTAGCTTGACAGCCATGTGGGCTGAACTTCAGTTGTTACATATGTGTTCCTTTGAATGAATATTGCATCTCAAAATGTAGTTGTAAGATGTGATAATAATATCCTACTCTAGTTCAGCTGTGCTTTTTTTACCCCCGACATTTGTAAACTTTGTAAACATCTCTGTCTGATGTCCAAAATGGTTTTGTCAGATTGGTTTTGGAGAGGATGTTTTCAAACCATGAGTTCTTTACTGGTAATGGMTAATTGCTACACAACCCATTTCCAGTCTAGTGTGTAACTTCAATCGCATTATTTTAGCAATAGGGTACTTTAAACTGATACCAAAGATTAGTGAGCCCTCTTCATGGGTACAAATTTAAACAATGTAAGAATTAACCTAACTTAAACTTGGCTCTGCAGCTACATTGAAATAAAATGTTTCATTTGAATTCCTACAAAATCAGCTTMTATTTCAAGTGATTCTCAACTTTGAGGCCCACTAGGAAGACCAGGCTGTCTTGTGAAGACATATCCTTTACCTGCTMCTTTAAGCTAGCTTTCCTGTGCTGTGCTCTTTGTCCTTTAATGCAGCACTGTGCCTGAGCTGGCTTGTTCTTCTGTAAGCAGTGGAATTGGTGTTTGTAAGCCTCTTGAGCAGCTGGYGATACAAGTTATTAAATGTTCAGTCAAAGAGTATCTCTTCTGAAAGTCGTATTATGAGAGGAGGCAGGAGACGTGCTGATTTGAAGGTTGTTCTAGTGAAACATGTAGCCTTTCTCATTTAAAAAGCAAACTTCTAGCAGTCACACTTTAAAAAGATTCAGCTGCTGTGGCTGAAGGGCAATAAAAGCCTTTTATGTTTAAGAAATCTATGAGGATGCATCTGTCCTTGACTTTGGTTAACTAGGAAGCAGGTCTAAATGATTAGAAATTTTGGAGAGGGGCTATGTGTTGAGTGCATTGATTATCACTGCACTTTTTAACYGTCAGGATGAATATCATGTTGTTACGACATGCATGTAGTTCACCTATGGCCTGTCTTTGCTGGTCATTGCGCCTAAACACACTGTTTTTCATAAGCAGTTTTTATTTTAAGAACTAATCGGAGGGGAGAGACGTTCTTGCCAATGTATATCTTTATTCCATGTATATTAAATGCCTGCCACTAGATTACACTTACAGAAATCTGTCTTGAACACAGTTGTTAACTTGGGGGATTGACCRTTCCCTTGTGAACAAGAAAAACATGTCTTCTGTCTTCCTAGGCATCTGTATATAAGATCTGCAGAGAAATGTATGCTGATGGAGCTGATCAACCCTTCCATAGCTTACCAGACTTAATTGGAGACAAGTATGTATTAAGAATGAGTGATGGATACSTGGCAGAATGGTTCTGAAGGATGAAGTCCTAATATGGTATTTAACTTAAAAACGGATGGAGGCAGGGAATAGGAGGAGGGGGGGAAGCAACCCTTTGAGTTAAAGCTGTCAGCAGCTGTTGAAAATGGATTCATTTCTTTTTTGAGAGATAGCATTAACGGTTACGTCTCAATTTGTGCCCCAGTTACTTGCTGTGAAGCATTAGCAAAAAGATTCAGCTCCAGCTGTTATGAAATCTGTTCACGATAATAATTCTGTTTTGAGATTTTGTGATAGTATCGTATCATGTGAGTATCCATAGCTGTCATCCATGTTGYAACATGTCATCCCTCTGTGTTTTTTTCCAATGTAGCTTTTTTCTTCATAAAACTACGTTTTCATGAGGACTTCTGTCAGCCATCTGCTTGTGTTTTGTCTGTAATACGTGCTATGTATTAGCTGTGCAAACATTTTAAAAAGGCATGTGAATGAGATTAAAAACAATATGGAAATAGATTAAGTTAAAGGAGCTGTAGTTTGAGCTTGGCAAATGCTTGGGCCTTTGTTATGTCTTGTAAATGTTTTGTTTTATTAAGACAGCACTTTGTAAAGAGATTGCTCTGTGAGTGACAGTAAGTGGTTAAGAAAAGACTAGCAAATGATAACAAAAAAAGTAAAGAGGAAACGGAACCGGGAGGTGAGGGCAACAGAGAGACAGAGGACAGAAGACAAAGGTTATTAGTTTGCTTGGTTAGTCATAAACACTGTGTATGAAATTAAACTGTGAGATCCTGAGGTGTTGATATTGCTCATCTACGTTGTGATGTCTGATGAGTCTGTTAATTACTGCTTTCTCRAAAGTAGTTCCGTCACTGGTGGACTCTGTTGCTTCTTTGGGTGATGATTTCTTGTAAAATGACTGGACTTATTAATTCAGAGTGAACTTTTCTTGACTGAATGTGGACACTTCTTCCCACAGGTTAGTGGGAGGTCTACTCACCCTCAGCCTGGATTACTGCTTTGTCTTAGAAGATGAGGATGGCATATGCGGCTATGCTTTGGGAACAGTGGATGTGACTCCCTTCATTAAAAAGTGCAAAATGTCTTGGATCCCTTTCATGCAAGAAAAATATACTAAACCAAACAGTGACAAGGAGCTGTCTGAAGCAGAGGTTAGTATACCCATGAGACCAGAATTCTGTGCAGCACTACATTCCTTTTTTTTGGTAAAGCAGGTCTTTGGGTTTTGTTTTTTTTAGGGTTATGATTTTTTTTTGTTTTGCATGTTGCACTTCCATTTAATTCAGTGTTAGTATTCTTTTAGATATTTGGTGTAATAATCTGACCTGTTACATGGTGACGCTRAAATTGTCCACTATGAATCAGATACAACTGTAGGCTGTAATAAGCCCATAAGATGTACTTTATTCTTAATCAGTGCAGTATATATCGAGTGGGTTTTGCTGGTTCTTTCAAACCAAAGATAGAACATTAATCTAGGTAAGACTGCATTTTGAAAATAAATTATCAGCAGTTGTTTTCCCCATTTTCAAAGAAAAACTATCTCTTCTCAGTCACGTTAGTTTGAGTATGGAAAAGCTGAAAAGCAAGCCACTTCTAGATGTTAAAATCTTGAAGCTCTGTGTGTGTGGTGTGATGGTTGTAAATGAGGCATAGTAGCAAGTGTCAAGAATCAGTATCTTGAATTATTTTTGRAAGAAATTAGAGAAACAGAATACTACTGAAGTGTCATAAATGGATAATTGTAGCTGATGCATTCTCATCAAGGAAGGTGCCCTAAATACCTAATAAGGGGAGCTGAAAATTGCCTAGATGCTAAAACAGTTGTGGGCAAAGCACTAGTGGAGGCAGGCACAGAAGCACCAGTTCCTTTCTTTCCTTCTCAAGCCTTTGGCAGGGACCTGGGGGGGAAGATAATCAAACAATCAAATCTACGTTACCCAAGAATTAGGAACCCTTCTTTTATTTTAAAAAAAAAAAAAAGTTAACCGTGGCCTTTCCCCAGATGTATTGCATGTGTGGGAGGAACATCTGAAGAGAGTATCAGATGGGAGCCTGGGGCAATGAGCAGTTACATCAGCTTCTTGGAGGAAAAGCAGAGCATTCCAGAAAATGCTCCCTGATGCAAAAGCTGCCCTCAGATTGCTGGGTTGTCAGATTGTGCTGCCAGCAAGCTCAGGACAAACCTGGAGCATCTGGACTGATGTAGGCTGTGCCAATGTGCTCTTGCTTTGTTTGGGAAGGATGGTGACAGTTTTAATGCAGGGACTTGAGAGCACAGACTCTCCTACAAACAAAACTTTCTGGAAGCTGAGACGTTTGTTACTCTGTGTKGGGAAATTGCTCACTAATTGTAAGCATGTTTGATAGGAAAAAGTGAGATACGTAAAATGTTTCTTGCCTCAAATGGTATTCTATTTCTAGGATAAATGTTACTAGAAGGTGTYGTAATTGTTTCCTCCACTGCTGTTAAAGTGGAGTTAGTTCTGTAGTCTACAGATCTTGATAACATCATTCTTTTGCCTTTGTGCAATAATATGTTTTCAAACTTGAGTAAATTTGAGATTTTGAAGCAAAGCTGGTGTGTGTGAAGATTTACCAAATTAAAACACAGCAAAGTTTTAGCAGGTACAGTGGAGGAGGAGTATTGATTTCCATAAATTTAAAGACAGAATTTCAGAGGGGGAGAGCAGGAGCAGGATATTTTATACTGATCAGTTATCTTTGCTTTTAGATTTTAGAAACAGAAAAGCATTTTATGGTGTGGGTACATTACACCAGGATTTTTTCTTTCAGTACAACAATCCTGGAATAGTCTGTTTCTCAAGACTCTTGGTTTGAGGACTTTTCTCTGGAAAACAGGAGTGTTTGGGGTTTTCTCCAGAAACTCTTTTGACACCATAGAAAAAAGTAAAGAACCCTTAATAACTACTCAGGAGTCTTCATCGTTGAAGATCAGGAAAGGAACGTTTTTATCACAGAATAGGATTAGCTGGCTTTACTTTGTGTGCCTTACCTCTTGATAATGCCAGGCTCCACTTTGGAATGTAAGCTTTCATACCATGCTTTTCAGGTATTTTTTTCTGAATTCCTGACTTCTAATGCATTTCAATTTTTCTTTAGTACACTTATGTCTTGAGGYCCAAAATTCTTAGGATAATAAGTTCTTTTGTGAAATGCAGCATTTTAAATAGTCCTGTGACTACAGACTACTGTCATACTGTTATGAGCCTTCCTTTTCTGTTGTTTTTTTGTTTTTCCCTTCTTTTTCGGGTTTCTGTCAGGGAAATTTAATAACTGATTTTTTTCCCATGACTGATCACAAGAGATGGCTGCATATCAGGCTGCTCCATAGCTCCACCTTACCTTTCTCTTCTAACCTGTTTTCTCTCTATTTCAGCTTTTCTACAGTTAGAAAAAGCARTTGTCATCTTTCCCTTAGAGCTTGAAACCAGAATGGATAGCTTTGAACGTTTGCTGTAGGGTTGTACCTATCTGTTAACTTATTTCCAATATTGTCTTCAGAAAATAATGCTCAGCTTCCATGAAGAGCAAGAAGTATTGCCTGAATCATTCCTTGCCAACTTCCCGTCACTGATAAAGATTGATATCCACAAAAAAGTGACAGATCCAAGTGTGGCAAAAAGTATGATGGCCTGCCTGCTCTCTTCTCTAAAGGCTAATGGTAAACTTCTTGCACTTGAAATTCTTTTGTTTCTTCATTACCTGCTAGCTTTGTGATGTTAGGCAAACTTGGGATGGTTAATGATAACACATTTTTTATATTTGCCTGAGATATTTGCTTTATGTCATAGGTAGCACCCTGGATTATTTAGGTAAATAATTCTAAAATGTTTTTGCATAGCAAACTGTTCTGCTGCTGTCTTCTGCGAAAAGAAGCTTTGTTTTAGGTATTACCCTGCAAATTAGAAAGTAGACGGAACTGTGGGAGCAATTGGCAGTGAGACTGCATTTTGAGCAACATGCTCATGTTTGTTTCCCCTGCTGCCTCTGGCAGTGATGCTTTTTCTTGCATGTGACAGTGTGCCCTGGTGAGTAATTACCTTGGCTTTCAATAGGGGAAYGCACTTGGCCTTCTGCTGTGCTCCTCACCTGAGGTTCAGTTCCCTTGCACAATTCCATGCCTTTTTGTAGTGCTGTTTTCTGAGCCAACACCTGAGTTCAGTATGCTTTTATGGGAAGAATGAGATGTGTACAGGGAGGTGGTTTGTAGAGGCTGACAAGATAATGTCTGCATTATGCAGGCCCTTTAAGGGATGGTCAGCTATGTTACCATACATTTTGACAATTTTTGGCACTGACAGTGCTTCATGTTGAATTCAGTCAGTGGTTTCATTGGATTTAAATGTCAAAATAGATGAAGAATCTAATAATATTTGTAACCTGTGCATTTTATAATAACTCTTTTCTCACACTGTTGTGCTTCTCTCTCTTTTCCTCCTCAGGCTCCCGTGGGGCTTTTTGTGAAGTGAGACCAGACGATAAAAGAATTCTGGAATTTTACAGCAAGCTAGGTTGCTTTGAAATAGCTAAAATGGAAGGATTTCCAAAGGATGTTGTTATCCTTGGGAGAAGCCTGTGAAGTACTTGACAACAAACTGTTCCAGAACTGTAGTCCCTTAACAGCTGGGCAGGTAGTGGTGGGGATCTTCATATGGTCTAGCTGCACAAAGTTGGCAATAAGCCAGCTTGGTAGAAGGGACTGTGCGAAAATCATCCATCACACATTCGGACTGTAATTTGTTGGAAGGGGATGCTGCTGCTGAAAACACTGTTTTGACAAAGAGAAACCTTGTCCTCTCCTGGTCTTGTGTGAAGTGCCAAGCATGGGCTATTCGTGGAGGAATCCTTCTCAGCCAGCAATGTGGTTGATAGCAGTTCTCTGCATTCAGGTGTCGACAGAACAGTGGTTTCTATCAAAGTATCTGTGAACATGRAAGTTTTTTCCTTTGTCGTGCAAGGGAATGTGCAACTGGGAGTTGCAGAAATGGGAGGGATTACTTGTGTCAATCAGCAAGTTTAAAGATATGTTGCTACAGTTCTATTTTTGACTGTCTTTATGCTTGTTGATAAAGCAGTGACCCATTGTCACTTCTAATGACCATTGGTTCAAGCTTTGTTAGGGACAAATGTGCAGTGGTCTGTGGCAGAAGTCACTTAATGAAAGCCCTGTAAATTTTGGTGTATATAAACTTACCTGTATGCCGACTAACTTTTTGTTTACCAGTTTTTGTAACTTTCTTTTGAAACCTGAAATGGTTTAGGTCCAAGATGGCACTTTTGAATAATGTAAAACCACAGTGGAGAGCAAATCTGGTCTCAGCACTGACCTTTTCTACTGTGCCTCATATCCAGGGCTAGAAACCAACCATCTTGAGTACAGGGTGCCGATCCCAAAGGATCGTTCCTTCAGGTGGCAGTTTTTCCTCTTGCAAGGTTGTTGCTGCTTGAGGCTATCATCATTCTCCTGGGACTGAACGGCAATTCATGGGGTGGTGTGCTAAACCTCTTATTTTGGTGGCATTCGCACAAAATTGAGGATGGAAGCGGGTGAGTGATAGAGAGCTGGCCCACAGCTGGGATTTCTCCTTGGAACGTTCTGTATTTCAAAGCSTGTTCTTACTAGTTGGATTAAATCAGGGTGCACATTTGTATCAATAACTTTTCTAGAAGAAATGCCACAATAAACACATTTTTACACATTATTTAAATGGTTACCTGCTTTTAAATGTTCCAMGAGTTTAATGTTTTTACCCAGGTCTGACATGTTTGGCTATGTAACGGAGTCAAYGTGGTATGGAATCTGGCAGTGAGGCAGTTGCATCATTTGTAAAATTGGTATTTCACAAAAGCCCCAGTGTCCCAGAAATGCACGTGGCCAATGATAGGCACCTTGCAGTACCTTGCTTCTTTCACCGGTTACCATCAACTGTGT
>PTEX01000030.1:210923-316517 GCA_003342815.1 Eudromia elegans
TTTTTTTTTTTTTTTTTTTTTTTTTTTTTTTTGTTACGGTGCACAAAGGAAGTTCGGTTCTTGATCTCAGCTTCCAGCTGCAGAGGCTTTGAAGAAGTTGTCCAGCCTGTAATGAATGGCATTAAGACTACAGTAATGTTGTCTGACCTGTAAGGAGATGTTGCATTAGACCTTCTGGTGCAGTCACATGCAAGTTATTTTTTTTTCCTTTGCAGAATGTGAACAATTTTTTAATGCGGTAGCAAAGTATTTAAGTTGAAACAAGTTCATTTCATTTTTAGAGAGGTACGAGGTTGTGCTATTGAATTTCATGTAAGTCAGAGCTGAATGCCACTGGTTTTTATACAGCTTTGAGTGCATGTTGAGTAGCTGATACCTTGGTTTATCAGATGGGAGAGTTTTGTTTCTTCATGGATACCAGAGTCAACTTATTTTATCTGGATTCATTACAGCATAGGATGCTTGTGGCCTTATTTCTTGGCTTTTAAGGAGTTGCCACATTTTCTCTTCCTATGACTTTGTTGTTATAGAAATTAATTGTATAAACTTACGGAATGTCAGGCCAATACCATAATTCTAGAATTGTAAAGTGATATGTTGACATATCTTTCATGGTTATGAATTTTCATTAAGGTTGGAATGCCACTTTCATTAATCTGTTTTTCATCAACAGTATCTGTAGCAGGAAAAAAAAAAAAAAGACCTGTAAAACTGTATTTGAAGACCATGCAAGAAATAGAATAAAAATTGAGAAGTGAATGTAAATAAGAAGTGTGTATTTTGTGTGTGAGGTTCCTGARTCGGAGAGGCTCAACAGGGCACGAACTGTTGTGCTTTGGTGCTGGGTGTCCTCGGAGGCCACCGCTGGAGGAATCGTCTCCCGTTGYGGTGGCACCGCCTTACACGGGCGTCACCTACCTGCTCTGATGCTCTGTCGTGGGTGGGTGTTCAGTGACCCTTTGGAAATGCTCCCTACCCGTGGAAAGAGGAAAGCCCGCGTGGACTTGGTTGCAGCAACGTTAATTTTCCCTCGCGCTCTTCCTTTCTTGCCAGCGGCTGGGCTTAAAGGGTGGCTGGAATTTGGAACAGCCGGGTAACAAAACCAGAAGGGAGGAGTGTTTTGAGGGGTGGTCGTACAGTGTGTAAGGGGCAAACAAGGTTACTCCACGGTCTGACCTCACTTGCACATCCACAGAAGCTCGGGAGTATTTTGACTTAAAGCTAAGCACCGAATAGCTAAAGCAAGTAGCCTTCTGCTTAGGATAGTTATAGCCAAGGAACATGGATGGATTAGGCTCAATAAAAGCACTTTTTGCTAAATTCAGCACACAAAACTTCCTTTAASATCCGTCCACCTGCTGTGGAAGTGTGTTGTAAAGCTGGAGCTTATTTGCCTCCGTAACGTGGTAAACATGGGACAGTCTCCCCAGKCACAGGTAACTGGTGTGCCGTGGTTTTTGTGCTGCTCCAGGCTGGTCCATAGCGCTCCAGCAGAACGGCGGYGTTCCCGGGCAGCTCCGAGGCTGGGAGGTTGCCTGAAAGGGCTYGTGCCGTTCCTCCAAGGGGTGCTGCGAAGAGAAACGGCGAGGCTGAAGATGGGGAGGACGTTTTGATCAAACGCAGCAGCCACAACCCTTGAGGGAACTGRCACTGCTTGAGAGATGTGGTGATCAAGGGAAGTGCTCGGAAATGGAGATAAATCTTCCATTGGTTTGGTGATAGATTGAGACTCTCCTGTCTTGGTAAGTATTGGCAGACAGAAGCCACATCAGCAAAGGAAATTCTCTTAAAATTAATGTCTGTGACTAACGGTATGTGCTCCTTGTCGGGAGGAGCTGCTCGTGTTCTGCTCTGTTTTCGGGGATGCCCAAGAASCCCCCGGCCGGTCTCTGCTGCAGTAGAGTAGCTGCAGTGTCCTGGAAGGAAATGGCTTTCTGTCACCATCCATGATGATAAAATGCCCCTGTGGCTCTTCGCTGGTGGGGACGGGGAGAGCTCAGCTCCTTGAGGCTCCTGTTCCCAGCAGCGGCAGCACCGCGTTCACCCGGGGCTGCTCCAGGCTCTGACCGCCCGGCCCTTCGGCAGCCTCCCGGGACGGAGGCGCTGCCTCCCCTCGGTCCTGTTGCCTGATTGCCTTCCCAGGGCAAACCCTCCTCCCTCCCTGCCGCCGGTCTGCTCGCACCGTCCTTTTATCCTTTCCCGCAGGAAAGCAGCTGGGCTCCTCCTCCCGGGCCGGCCCCTTCCCTCCCCTCCCTCCCCGCTCTCCTTCCTTCCCTCCCTGGCTGCCTCATGGAGCCGCACGGGCCCGGCAGCGTCCTCTTCGGTGAGCGGCACCGGGGGGCCCAACCGGGCGCGAGCGGGGCGAGGGAGCAGGAGGGAGGCACTTGGGGACGGCAGCGGGGAGAGGGGCACGTGGMGAGTGAAGGACGGGGAGGGGACACGCGTGGAGCGCAATGCGGACACGTGGACGGMGCGAAAGGGAGACGTGGGGCAGCGAAGGGAAGGCGCGGGAGGTTGGAGGGACGCGCGTGGCGGGGGGGGCCGCCGGCTGCACGTGGCGCCGCTCCCCGCGCACGAGCGGCCCGCGGCGCTCCCGGCCCCGCACATGGCCCGGCCCGGCCCGGCCCACGTGCGCGCGAGGGGAGGGCGCCGGCCGCTGCGGCCGGGCCCTGCCGAGGAGGCCGCCCTGGCCCGGGGCTGCCGCGGAAAGGCTCCGCTCCGCGTCTCCCCTCTGCTACCCACGCGCGATCCCCGGGGCGTCTCCCGCGGCCGCTGAACCGGGTCCCCGAGCGGGAGGTCCCGGGGCTCGGAGCAGCCCAGCCCAGCGCGGGGAGCCGGGTTGCGCCCCCGGGGGGCAGCAGTCCGCAGGGCTGCCCTGAGCGCCCCGGGCCGCSGTGGCGCACGGGGAGGCCGTTCTGGGGACGCCGGGCGCTTGTCCGCCCGGGCTGGCGCTCCCTGGGGACCGCGTGGCCGGGGYTCCTTAGGGCCACGTAGATGTTTTGTCACCCGCTTCTGCTCTTCCGCTGCCAGGCTGCGAGCTGACCAGCAGCACCAAGTCCTACACGTTCAAGGTGGACGAGGAGGACGACTCCGACCACGTCTTGGCCCTGTCYGTGGTAAGAGACGGGCTTAGCTGGGCTTGTCCTCCTCGCCGGCAGCCCCCCGGCTCCTGGCCTTGCCGGACCCGCTGCCCTCGGCTGGACCCGGACCCCGCACTGAGGTCTCGGGGACCTCTGGCTGCCTCGAGGGCAGGGTGAGGGGCTGGTGCTGCCCTCCCTCCCACGCAGGTGCCCCAGCAAAGGCAGCAGTGTCTGGCGCTCGCTGTGAGGGTCCTCTGGACACAGGGTGGAGGAAGGGGGTTCCTGCGTTAGACCTTGCTGGGATCCACAGCAGAACGCAGGTCCCCACCAGGCCGGTCTCTGGCCCCCTCCAAGGGGCACTCAGGGCTTTACTCGTTTATTTCCTGGYTCTTTCTGGGAACTGCTGCACCCAGGAGCTGCCAGCCGGGCTCAGCAGAAGAGGCAGCGCCGTGCTGTGCCCTGCGAGCGCTGCAGCAGGCCGGGAGCCCCAGCCGGCAGCGAGGGCACCCCGGCTGCACGGAGGCATTTCGTGCTCTCCGGGATTTAGCCGCCAGCCGGTGCATTCATGCAACAGAGGTTCACGCCCCTGTCTTACCCGTTTACATAACGGCCTCTGCACGCGGTGCTTGCGYGGCAGCCGGGCCCGCGGCCCTGCTGCGGGTCTCTTGTCCCGAGGAGAGGCCCCCCGGTCCCTGCTGCCCTTCCTGGGAGGGCAGTGGTGCCCAGGCTCTRCTCCCTGCAGGTTTGCCTCACGGACGGTGCCAAGGACGAGTGCAACGTGGTGGAGGTTGTGGGGCGAAACCAYGAGAACCAGGAGATCGCGGTGCCGGTGGCGAACCTGAGGTTGTCGTGCCAGCCCTTGGTGAGAGGACGGGCTGTGGGGCTGCCCCTCTCCGGGTCCTTGCAGACCTTTCCCTGGCCAGGAGCTGGCCCTGGAGCAGCTGTAGTTGGGCGGCCGGAGCCCCCGGAGGCTCCTGCTGAGCTCCGTCCCGGTCCCGGGTCTCCCTGGCACCTCTCTGTGCCCGAGATAAGATGTGCTTCGCTGGGCCGAGCACCCTGACGGCTGCTGTGGGGCACCCGCCGTCGCCCTGCCTCTGCCACCTCCCGCCCTCCGTGTCGTTGCAGCTCAGCCTGGACAACTTCCAGCTGCAGCCGCCCGTGACCTTCCGCCTGGCAGCGGGCTCCGGCCCGGTGCACCTCGCCGGCTGGCACCAGATCGGTGAGGAGAGGCGCGGGGAGGCTCGGCAGGAGCGCGGGGCACGCCGGGGGTCTGCCGTGGGGCGCCTGCTCTCCTGGGGGGCCTGGGGGGAAGCGCTTGGTGCTGCCCAGCGTGTGCCCAGCAGTGACCCCCGTGCTGGTTCCCCCGGGATCATCTGCCTGGTGTGGCGCCCTGCCCAGGAAAAGCATCTACGTGACCCACGTGTTTCCTCTTCCCATGCCTTCCTGCCACCCTTCCCACCCGAGACCTTCCTCTTCCCATGCCTTCCTGCCACCCTTCCCACCCGAGACCTTCCTCTTCTCATGCCTTCCTGCCACCMTTCCCACCYGAGACCTTCCTCCAACTGGGATGTGGCCCATTGCCCAGGAGCTCTCTGGGCTGCTCTGTTCTTTGGGTATTTTAGGGGAAAACCGTACTTTCCAACATGGGTAACAGTTACGTGCGTGTCCCAGTGCACAGGGAAGACGACTCCTTTGAGGAGGAAGAYGAGGTGCCTGAGGATGAGCTTGCTGCCATCATGCCAGCCAAGAAGCAGCGGGGGAAGCAGTGACGGGGTGCCCTGGCCAGGTGAGGGGCTGGGCAGCCCTGGGAGCAGCGCCAGGGAGGCGTCCCATGGGACGCGCTGTGGGCAGGGGGCACCGTGCCAGGAGCCCGCCCGCCTCAGGCTGCTGCTTCCCTCCCCAGGCGCCTGCCGGGACTCCTGGGACGGCCTCGACCTCGGACGCCGCTTGCCTGGCCCTCGACTCCTGCTGCTTTCCCGCGTCCCTCGCGGGGGGCTGGGGTGCAGGAGCTGCTCCCTGCCCTGGGGTGGCCCCTCTCCCACGGCCCTAGGAGGCTGATCCCAGAACAGGGTTGATGCTGCTGCTCTCTCCCCATCTCTGGAGTCAGGGGTGGGGGGGATGTCCTTGTCCTGTGCCTTTCCACTGTCCCGGACCTCTGCTCTGCGCACGATTCTCCTGGCTCCGGACACCCTCTCCTGGCACTGTCACCAGGGCTGCACACACAGCCAGATGGGGGCAGTTTCACTGGGATTTTCTGGGKTTTTTTTGCTTTTCTTTGCACCCAGCCAGGTGGGGTTTGCACGATTTAAAGTTACGTGACCCCAGGGCCCAGGCTGCCTCCTCATGTGTGGGGTGGGGGCACAGGGTCTATCAGGGACCTGGGGGGAGGCACTGGGTCAAACCGCTTTGTATAGACCTGTTTGTACACTTGGAATAAAGGCTGYGGGGCTCACTGAGGACTGGCACCTTCCTGGCCTGGGGTCCCTGTCCATTCTCGCGCTCCGTGCTTGTGACACTGRCTGCTGTCCCCAAGAACCACCACGACCCGTCTGGCCGTGCCTGGACCTTGCTGGGCAGCCGGTGCCTCGGGCTGCTCCCACGGGAGCCCTCCGGGCTGGCTCTGCGGTCCCGGCTTGTGAACGCGGCCGTTTCTCCCTTGCGCATCCACCCGCAGCGCGGGGCTGGGGACGCTGCGCCGGCTGCGGGACCCTCCTTGGGGACCGCTAGATGGCAGGCGGCCGGCGCGGGGACCCAGGCGGGGACAGGGACRTGTGTCCCATGCGCGGGGGCTGCGGCTCTGCCCGCTGCTGCTCTGTGGTCCACGCCGCCTCCCTGCCTGCCCCCGGGAGCCCCCGCCAAGGCTGGGTCCTGTCCCAGGCGTCCAGAGAGGCCGTGGGCGCCTGGTGCTCCTGCGGCCCCTGCGGGGAGCAGTGACAGCACCGGGAGGTCCCCGGCAGCTCTCCTGGTCCGGAGGAGGTCTCGGGACGGTTACCAGCAGATGCAGGAGGTTTCCTGCTGCCCCCATGGGTCAGAGTGAGGATGGCAGCAGGGGCACCTTGTGCCCAAGAGGAGCCCGGTGGGGAGAGGGTGGCTGTGGCTGTGCCCAGCCCCGGGCAGGGCGCTCCAGCAAGGGCTTGTGGAGCTGTGGGGGTGCCCCAAAACCTCCCCCTGTGCAGCGGGACCCTTGAGGGGCTTGGGGGGCCCTGAGGCTGAACCCCCTGCTGGGCCTTGGCACGGGGGCTGGGGCTGAGGGGCAAGGGTGTTTGCAGCGAGGTCCTCCTCGGGGGGTAGGCAGGCGGCCTGGCGGGGACACGGGCTGGCAAGGCAAGAAGGGGACAGGTCCTGGGGGCTCCTCCCGGGGCCTCGGGAAGGGCTGGTCCCCCCTCCCRCAGCGGCTGCCCCAGGAGAGGCGGCGATCCCGGGGGGCTGGGGGGGGGGAAGCTGCACTCGCGGGAGTGCCCGCGGGAGGGTGGGATGCAGAGGTCACGCTGGGTGAGCGGCTTCTTCGGCACGGCTGACGCTATCGGGGCAGGTGCTCCCGGCAGCAAATCCCTGGGGCAAACAAACGGGGCTGTGCAGGAGGGGGTGGGCGCGGGGGGCAGCAGCAGTGGGGGCAGCAGGGAGGTGAACGGTTGTGTCCTGGGTGTGGGCGTGTTCCCTGTGCCAGGGAGGTGGCCCATGGGCGGTCAAGTGACAGCCCAGGCCGGGCAATGGCCGTGGTGTCACCCGGGAGGTGACYAGCCCTCCGCATCCCTCCTTGCCGATGCCTTTGGGGGCCCCGTGCGTTGATCTCTCCAGGACGGATCCTTCCCTGCTCCAGGAGCAGCAGGGGAGAGACTGGCTGAGACGCCCCGCCGAGAGAGGTGGCCCCGGTGCAGCTCGGTGGGGACCGGGCACACACAGGGCCACGGGATGGGGCCATTCCGGGCTGGGGCTGCTCCTGCCGGGGGGGTTCCAGCGCGGAGGCAGAAATCCCGGCTTGGAGGCTGAAATCCCAACACAGAGGCTGAAATCCCGTCGCGGGGCCGGCGGCAGAGGTGCAGCCACGGGCTGTGCTGTAGGTGGGGCTGGTCCCCTGCGCCTTGGGCTCCGCGCCTGCCTCCCCACGGCAAACGCGGCGCGGCCCTTCCCTGCGGACACGGAGCGGTTCCGGAGGGGCGTCCTCGGAGGAGGCAGCGTCCCTGCTCGGGGTGGGTGGCCGCTCCTCAGCACCGCGTCCCTCYGTGCTCCCTCACGGCCGTCCCTGCTGAAGGTCCCGTCCTGCCCCGTGTCACCTCCATGGTACCAAATCCGCGGCCGTGGCCGAGAGCCCCGGAGCTCGTGGCTGGCCTGGCCTCCGAGCCCTCCACGGTGCGAACCTGGTCGCGGTGCCCTGGCTGTCCCCGGCGCTGGCGGGGCTGCCACCGCTGGCCACACTTCCCTACCGGGATGTCCCCAAGCTGCTGTGTGTCCCCGCGGGGATGGAGGACCCTCCTGGGCGACACGAGGCCACAGGGGGAGCCAGGACTTTTGCCCTGGGCTGCAGCGCCCGGTCCGTGGGGCTGGGTACGAGCGGCTGCTGCTCCCGCTGCGGAGCGGAGGAGGGGGCCGGCGGCGGGGGCCTCGTCTGCACGGGCCCGTCCTGCCTCACGATGCCCCGCGATGCCCGGCAGCGAGGTGGGAGGCTCCAGCCGCACCGCGGGCCCTTGGGGACGGCTCTGGGCTCCCTGGGGAGCCGTCGGACCCTGCGCGTCCCTCCCCGCGCGCTCGCGCCCACCCTGGCTGCTCCTGCTGGGCTCGTGTCCCCGAGCCGTCACCGCGCTCCCCGCCGAGGCATCCGCACCGCGGCGCGCGTGTCTCGTAGGTGCCGTGGCCTCCTCTCCGGGATGGGCTGGGGGTCCCTGGTGCTGTCACCAAGGAGGATCCCGGTGCTGGCTGTCCGCAGGGTCTGGGCTGTGGGTCACCTGGGATCYTGCAGCCTGCAGACACACGGGGCAGCACAGAGACTGGAGCCGGGCGCTGCAGAAGGTGCCTGCACCGGGATGGGGACGACGTGGGATGGAGCTGCCGGCAGCCGTGGGATGAGGATGGAACAAGGGTTAGCAGGGGGTGGTGGCGGGTGCTCCAGGTGAGATGCCCCCATCCTGCCCATCCCACTGCTGTGGCCCCGTGGGCTCCCCACGCGCTGCCCACGTCTCGCAGGGCCGTGCGGGCGCCCCAGGGCTGCTCCCCGGGCCGGGGTCAGGCCGAGCCGCCTCTCCGCCGCGCTGGGATGTCACAGGGACCACAACCCTGGTGTTTTGCAAACTCCTGGGGTCAGCAGTTCAGCTGCCACTGACACGGGGGCCCGGAGACACACACGGCCGTTTGGGGAGGATGCTGTAAGCAAACAAACCAAGGTAGAGTTACAGCCGGCCCCCGGAGCCCCCTCCCCGCTGCTGGTAGCGCCGGGTTCAGCTCCCCCTCCCCCTGCAAGGCTGGGCCGGGGGGTCGCAGCGCCCAGACCCAGCTCTGCAGGGCCCTGGGGCTCCTCTGAGCCCGATTGTGGAGGGGACGGTGAGCCCGGGTCCTGGGGACGGCTCCCACCTCTGGGGGGGCCCTGGAGCCCCCCACGCCAGCCTGGCCCCGCTCGGCCTTCCCAGCGCTGCCGGGCGCTGTTTGGCCAAGGGCCGCAAGGACCACGCTCGGGTCGGGCTCTGCCGGCTCCTGGCGCACCCCTTGGGGCCGTTCTCGGGAGGTGGCTCTGGCCAGCCCAGGGGGTTGCAAAGGAAGTGGGGCCGCTTCAACGCCGCGTGCGCGTCCCCGTGCACGGCTCCACGCGTGTCACTGCCCTGTGCACGCGTGCTGGGGCGGTCTCTGAGCCAGACTGCTCGCCTACCACCCCGCTGGGTGCAGAACCCCCCGGTTTTAGGTCATGCAGGGCAGGGGGCTGCGCAGGGCCCTGTCCTGTGCTGGCTCCCTCCACACGTGCCCTCTCTTTCCTGGCAGCTCCCCGTAGCCCGGGCGCGCAGGGCCCCGGCGAAGCCTCCCCGCAGCGTCCCGGCACTGCCGGGTCTTCACCCACGTCCCCGGCTCCGCTCCGGCCCCCGCGCCGCGCCCCTGTCCCGCGCCGGGGGAACACCGTGCGGGAGAGCACCGTGTGGCCGAACGCGGCACCGAGACAGGCTCGGTGCAGAAGGGAAAGCCCCTCCGTGCACCCCCGGCGTGTGCTGCGTGGGCTCCTGCTCCACCGGGGATGTCCGTGTCCCCCTGCTCCGCTGGGACGTGCGGTCCAGCGCCCTGCGCGGGGAGCGTCTCCAGCACCCGGACTGAGGCCGGGTCTCCCACTTGGCTTCCCCCCGGGTGTCCCTGAGGCTTTGGGCGAGTCCTGCAGGCCCCCGGCAGCCCCGGGGCTGGTTTGGAGCGCCGCGCTGCAGGACGTGGAGCTCCTGGCTTGGCCGGCTGTGCTGCCAGCCGGGAGGCGAGAGCTGCCCTTGCGACCACCCGTGAGAAGCCGAGCCCCACGTGTGCAGCCCCCTCACCCACGCGGGCCTGTACGGCCACCTGGAAGCCCATTCTCGGGGCCAAGGACGCGTTATGGAGCCTCGAGCAGGGCTCGTCCTGGAGCCGCCTCGGGGAGGAGGGTGACGGTGTTACGGGCTGGGCCAGCAGCCCCCCTTTCTTCACCGTGTTCCTACACCAGGGCGTGCCAGCAGAGCCCAACCCAGAGGGGMTGTTCACCTCCGTGCTGCTGCCCCGTGCCCTTTATATTGCTGTGCATAGCCTGGCCCTGTCGCTGAATCGGGTGGCGTTTGGGGGGAAAAGTGATGGAGAGACAGGAAGGATGGGGGAAGAGAAGGAGCAGGGGCGTCGAGGCTGGGATGACACGTGTGGGGCCGCGGGGGCTGCTGCAGGGGGTCGTGGCGGGATGTCCCCAAAGAGCCTGTGCACGCGGGGGCAGCTGGAGCCGGCYCTCGAGGAACAGGGAGCCGCTATCAACACCGGGACTGGGGGAACAGCCCAAAACGGTGAGGACAAAAGTCRCATTTCCAGAAAACCTTGGGCCAGGGTGGATGGAAGGGGATGAGAAGGCCGCCAAAGGGCAGAGGAGGGAGCCTGGTTTATTGAAATGAAGCCAYGAGAAGAGACCCCAAGGCCTCCAAAGGACCCCGCGAGGGTCGCCGAGTCCCTCAGCCGGTGCCTGTGCAGGGAGCAGAGCRCGGGGCCGGTCTCCCGCTCCGGCGTTCCCACCGAACCCACCTCCAACCTGTTGCTGTAATTGAATAGAGAGAAGAACGAATTGCGAGCAGGCTCTGCATCCCCTGCCCGCTCCCGGCCGGCCCTGGGGCCGCCTCGGCGCTGTGGGTATTGCGGACAAGGTCATTCCCATGTAACACATCCCGGCGGGGCTCGTCCCGGCTCCTTCCCTTTGGAGGGGCCGGGTTAATGGCGAGCGGCGGYGGCGCCCCGGGCTGCGCGGGGCTGCTCAGCCGTGCAGAGCTGCTGCTGCCGCCTCCGAAACGCCCCATTAATGCTGGGCCCTGTGGGCAGCACCGGCGTGGGGCCGGGGGCTCCGCCTGGGAAGCGCCGGGGTGGGGGGGCCTCGCGTCCCCCTGCTCCTGCCGGGAAGCCCCCACGCGAGCGCTGCCTCCCGGCCCCTCTCCTGCCTGCTCCTCTCCCYGGGGATGGGGCGCCCTGTGGCTGTCCCTCGCCCCGGAGCCGTCCCTCGGCCCCGTCTGAACCGGGGTGCGATCAGCGCGGCCTCGAGGGAGGCTGCTGGGGAGGCTGCTGCTCGGGCAGGGGTGCAGAGCAGCGGTGCCTTGGTGGCCTCCACCTCCGTGGCGGATCGCGGGCGCTGCCCTGCGGCCTCCCGTGGGCAGGGGGAGGCAGAGCCAAGGGGGGCCGGTGGCAGAGCCCTCCCCACGAGCCGGGTCTGCTCCGCGGTGCCACAGGCAGAGCCCCCCGCCCCGGGGTCTCACAGCCCCTGCGGCCCCGTGGATCTTCAGCGTGCGGATGTTAATGCACAGATCCCCACCAGGCTAAGCGCATATAGCAGAAACAAGGCGGAAAAGGGAAAATGCAGCCCGATTCCACCCAGCAGGGTGCAATAGCCAAGGGAACAGCCGAATCTTTGGTGTTTCAGGGTCTCAGGGGTCCCGGGGCCGCGATGGGGGCGCTGATCAGGAGAGCCAATCCGTCTGTGGTGCCTGCGGGGCTGCCGTGCCAGGCTGCACCCTGGACAGAGCCCCGCGTCGCCCCCGGGGGCACCAGCCCTATGTGGCTGCCACCGTCGTGTGGACAAGAGCACGGGGCCGCGGGGCTGCGGCCCCCGCTGCCGCTCCGGACGCCGCCCAAGGCCAGGGCTGCTCCGCAGGGTGGACGGGCCCTGGGAGCGGCCACAGCTCCGGGGGGCCCAGCGGGGAGCGCTGGTTCCACAAGAGGCGTCTTGGCCGAGCCCCGGGCACCCAGTGGGTGGCTCGCGGGGGAGAAGGGCCCGGGTATCTGCTGTTTGATGTGCGTCCGTAGCATTTAACACCTCAGCAATGAGATACACGGGCTGTCCTCGGCGGAGAACACGCTGCCCAGCCCCGCTCCGCGCGGCAGGGCACTAAACCAAGCGCTGGGGCGCGGGGCAGGGCTGACGGGAGCCCTTTGGTGGCCACGGGCAGGGTGCTGCRGAGGGGAGCGGAGGCGGCTCCGAGCTTGCGGGCCAGCCTGGTCCTGCTGGGCTTCCACGCGGCGGTTTCCTGCAGTCCATGGGGACTCTCCAGGYCCGCAGGCTCCTGGATTTCCTCTCACGGCAGCTCAGGCCAAGGCTCAGGAGGGCTCCGGAGCACCCGGCTGCTCCGCAGGAGAGCCAGACAAGCCGTTGAGCTCAGTGCCTGGGAATGGAGAGGACGCCCTGCTCCTCGGACCGCAGCGCTCGGCTCCGAGGGCCTGCAAAGGAGSGGATATGCGGATGGGTCCACGTTGGGCTCCTCACGAAGTCCATCAGAGAGATTTGCTTTTTACTTAAACAAACGACAGCATGGGGCAGGGGGAAGGCAAGTTTCACTCTTCGCACAGATACAGGTCGCTGCTTGGCGAGCTGGAAGGAGGCTCTGCAAAAGCACCCGGCTTCCTGCTAGGAGCAAATCACAGCCGGGAGCCTGGATGAGCCGCCGGGCGGGACGAGCCCAGCAGCCCCAGTGCCGCCCGGCCCCTGGCTGCTGTCACCGGCTGTTTGGGCCTCTCCGTGCCCAGCGGTGGGCGAGCAGGAGGCCGCGGCCGGCGCTCGCGCTGGCCTGGGGACGGCTGCGGGAGCATCATCTGTCACGCGGTGTCAGGAGGAGCGTGCCTGCCCCGGGGCGAGCCCGCAGCCGMGCCCGTTCCCGGCCGTGACTGGCGCTTGAGCCTGTTTGCGGAGGGCAGGGGGCACGCGGGGCCGTCACCGCGCGGCTGCCCCGACCCCGCACGCGGTGCCGTAAATCTCCGCGTTGAGGCTGGCACGGGCGCTGTGGACACGGAGCCACCGCGCGGGGCGGACACGGCCGGGCCGGTACCGCGTGTCCATCACGACCTGGCCTTGCACCCGCGGGTGACAAAGCAGGGTGCCCAGTGAGCAGTGAGAGCAGCATCGCCAAGGGGAGACGGTGCTTACGTGTGTATAAACCCCCTTAGCTTATATGTATGTAAGGAGAATTGTTTTGGTTTAGTGTCAGGACTTTTCGTGCTGCCTTGGCTGTGCCTGGTTTCCTTAGGCGGTGCCGAGCGGTGGATACGGCACCGTCTCCTCCCGCCCCGGGAATTCGCCGCTGCTGCTGCGGAGGGTTAAGCCCACGAGCTGCGTGTGTGAGCGCTGGACACCCGGGGAAGCCCCTTCTCATCTGAGCAGGATCCGCGCCCCGCCGGCCCGTTCTCCTGGTGCTCCTGCCGGATAAATGCAGGCCAGGGCCGGAGCTTCACTGCACAGTCAGGAACATCCCTTGGAAACATCCATCTGCACCAAGAGCAAGGGAATACAACTGCGCTAGAGGCCAARGCTGCTGGAAAGAGCAGACGAAAGAGACTGGGCAGGGACAGGGTTCCCCCCCTGGGCAGGGCAAGGGGTTAGGGTGGGCTCTGCCAGCTCAGACCCGCTGCGCTCTGTGCATGGGGGGTCTTTGCGTGGCTCTGTGCGTGTGAGGGAAGCGTGAGCGGGAATGGGTGTGCACGAGGGGGCTGTGCCCGAGGGGCCTCACGTATGTGAAGTGCTGCTGTGCGTGGAGTTGTACATGAAGGGCTCTACATGCGTGTGCAGGACACTGTATGTGCATGTCTGTGCATGCACCCCCACGAGTGCGCACACACACACACACACCTGGAGGGCTGTGTGTGCAGGGCCATACCTGAGTGTGCGCATAGGGCTGCAGCACTTCCCTGTGCACAAGGGCTGAGTGTGCGGGAAAGGCTCCGTGCACGTGTAGGAGGGCTGTGCACAAGGGTGCGTGTGGGGCTGTACATGGGCGTGTGTAGGAGGGCTGTGTGTGTGTGCAGAGCTGCTCCGTGTGTGCAAACCGTGTGCAGGGCTGCTCTGTGTGTGCAAACCATGTGCAGGGATGCTTTGTGCGTGCACATGCATGTTCAGGAGAGCTGTGCATGCACATGCATGTTCAGGAGAGCTGTGCATGCACATGCATGTTCAGGAGGGCTGTGCATGCACACACGTGTGCGACGTGTGCGGGAGGGCTGTGCAGGGCGGTGCGGGGGGCTGCGGGGCTGTGCGGGGGGCTGCGGGGCTGTGCTGGGGGGTGCGTGTGCGGCGGCGCGGGCCCTCCGCTCTGTCACTCAGAGGGCGGCTGACAGGAGCTGCCTTTCCAGCGGCGGCAGATAGCGCTGATTGCTGATTCGAGGAAACAAAATAGCAATTGTAATTATGGGCTCTGATAAGATAAAGGCGGGCGCGGGGAGCGCGGGGACCGGCAGCGGGGCACGGCTGGCAAATTAGCGGCTGTCACTCAGCGGCGAGCAGGCGGCGCCGGCCGCGGCCCCGGCCAGGTACCGGCCCCGGGGGCCGCCCGGTGCAGCCCCCGCCCCGGTGCGCAGCAGGTGGTGGGGCCGGCAGAGCCGCGGAGCGATGCAGCCCGCGCCGGGGCTGCGGGGCTGAGCCCCAGCCCGTCACCGCCGCCGCCGGCCCCATGGCCCCGCGCCGCCGGCCCTGAGGGCGCCCGCCCGCCCGCCCGCCAGGTAAGAGCCCGGCGGGGCTGGGAGGCTGCGGGCCCGGGGGTGGCCGGGGGTCCCGCTGCCCTCCCCACCCCGCGGCGGCGTCTGCCGAGCGCTGCTCCCTGGCGAAACTCCCGCTTCCCCCCCATTCCTTAATCCTTTTAACGTCTCGCACTTCCGAGGAGGGCTGCGGGCTCGGCCCCAATCCACAACGCTCCGCGCGGCGCAGCCCGCGCTCCCGGCGGGGAGACCCCTCCCCAAAGCAGCCCTCCCGGAGCCCCCTTCTCCCGACGGGGAAACTGAGGCCGGGCCGGGGATGCGGCGGGGCTGGGCGGCAGCAGCGCGGAGCCGGGGGCACCGGCCGCTCGCCTCGGGCCGCCGCCCGCCGCGGGGGAGCAGCCCCGGTGCCCGCCGCCCCCGGCGGGGCGCACGTGGGTGCCGCCCCCCGGGCCGCTCCGTGCCCGCCCCCGGGGCCGCGGGCCCGGCCTCCCTGCTCGCCGGGGCTGGCACCGGGGCCGCGCTGCCCTCCCCGGGGCCGGGGAGCGGAGCGGGGCGGGGGGCTCCCCGCGGCGGGCGGGGGGCTGCCGGCCGGGCGCCCCGGGGGCTGGGCGGGCCGGCGGGGGCCTTTCCCCTCTGTAGCCGCTTGTGTCCTCCTTTCCTCCGGGCGAGGAGCCGCCGGCAGCGCGAGAGGAGCCGAGGAGCCGCCGCCGGGCGCGGCGCGGGGGCCGCCGCGATGGATCCCTGCTCCTCGCTGCTCAGCTACGTGTGAGTACCGGCCGCCCCGGCCCCGGCCCCGGCCCGCCCGCCGCCCGCGGCCCCCGCCTCACGCCGCTCTCCCGCTTTCTCTCCCCGCCGCCAGGTTGATGCACTTGTTCGTCCTGTGCCTGCAAGCCCAGGTAAGTGCCCGCGCGCCCCGGGGCTGCGGCCGGCGCTCGGGGCTCCGCACGGAGGGAGGGAGAAGGGCAGCAGCAGCAGGAGGAGGAGGAACAGTTTAAAGCCCAGGAGACAGAAGTCTCCCGGCTGCGGTGCGCGGCGGCGCAGGGCTGTTTTCAAGCGGTTTTAGGATTCTGCCACCCCTTCCGTGGATCCTCCCTCTTGGTCGGGGCTGTTTTCCGACACAGCCTCGTCCGAAAAGTAACGGGGAATTAAAGAGGAGAACGAAGGGGGAGGGGGGGAAAAAAAAAAAAAAAMCGCTCGGTAAAAAAGTGTAGGTTTCGATGCAGCTTAAAACGGTCAAACTTCAGCACTGCTGGTTTGTATCGGCAGAGACAGAAGTGTCATGAATAGATTAAACAGCCGGGCAGAGCTGCTGCAACACCCGCATACCAGCAGCACGCGCCGCCGGGAGCGGCGCGCTCCGAGCCGCCGCGAAGCCCCTTCCCCTGGGATCGCAGGTGCAGGAGCTCTGCTGGGAAGGCCCCTGAGGATGGGGGGAGGTTTCCTTTTTTTTTTTTTTTTTTTTTTTTTTTTTTTTTTATTTCACTCCTTTAAAAAAAATGTGGAAAAAAGGAAAAAAGAATTTCCAGCCCCAAAGCAAAGGCAGCGAAGAGCAGTTGTGTGAGAACATAGCTGTAATATTTTGGAGCCTGAGATGGAGCCCAAATAGCAGCATGGCTAATGACCTCTCCTCCACATGGTACCCTCATCAGAGCCGCGGAGAGAATCCCGCTGCATTATCCAAAACCCRTCTATAGGAAACACACATGCACAGGGAGCGAGGGGAGGGAGGAGCGGGAGATGACATTGTCAAGGGGAGATATCTATATAAAGTCGGCTTGGGGAGAGCAGCGGCTTTGCCTTTTCTTTTTCCTTTTTTTTTCTCCTGCTGTTGTTGAAGATGGAGCAAATCTCCCCATTTGACGTGGGGGTGGCGGGGGGTAGTGCCAGCCGTCTGATGTTGAAAGGAGCCATCTCCTAACATTTGCTCAGAATACGTCTTTATAAATGTCAGGGAGAAGCGAAACTTTCCAGACTTAAAAGAGGCGCTGGAGACGAGGGGGGAACCCTCCGGTGCCGCGGGGAGCGGGGCCGCGTGCGCGTGGGGTGCGGAGCGGGGCTGGCCGGTCTCCTCGAGCGCGCGGTCCCAGCGCGGGGYGGCCGCCGCGGCTCCGGAGGGGACAGTGCCACTGGGGCTGGTGGCTCCGGAGCGCGGGGGGAGCCCTGGCCGCGAGCGGCRCGGTGGAATCCGCAGCCCATTAGTGTTCCCGACTTGTCCCGCTGCTAAATGCCCGGCCCAGGCACCTCTTCCTTCCCTTGCCCCTTCCCGGCTTCCCTGCCAGCCCCGTATTGAGGGAGAGCGCTTGGACAGCGGGGTGTCTGGAAGGAAGAGGGGACCCGGGGGCAGGGAGGCACGGCGCGCTTTCCCTGGCTCCCCTCCAGAGCCCAGCCTCGGCTCCCGGCCCTCCGGCACCGCCGGGATCGGGATTGCCGGGTCCCGACTGGGACGGGGCGTCACCGCTGCCCTGCGGGACGGCTCCGGGAYGGGCTCTGGCTCCGGGACCGGCTCCTCTCCCGGGATTGACGCCCGTGCCCTCGGGAGGCGCTGCCGGCGCCGTGCRGAGCACGCAGCGAGCCCGGCTCTGAGCCCGTCGCGGCCGCAGGCCGGCGATCTTCGCTCAGCCCATTCGCCCCTCTCAGGAGTAGGGATGGTAATGGTGTGTCGTATATTTTTTAATTTCCTAAAGGTAACTGTTCAGTCCCCACCTAATTTTACACAGCATGTGAGGGAGCAGAGCCTGGTGACGGATCAGCTCAGCCGGCGGCTCGTCCGTACCTACCAGCTGTACAGCCGGACCAGCGGGAAGCACGTGCAGATCTTGGACAACAAGAAAATCAATGCGATGGCAGAGGACGGGGACGTGCACGGTAAGGGCGCGCGGTGCAGGGGCCGGGGAGGGCATCGCCGCGCACCCGGTGGCCACTTCTGTCCTGTTGCTTGGCCAGAAATCGTTGCAATCGTTTGGGCTTGTGAAGGGAGGGTGGGGGACCATGGCAGCGAGGAGGGAGCGTGGCTCTTGGCCGGGGCTCCGGTCACAGGTCACTCTGCAGCTGTGTCACAGGGTGTGTGGGGACGGCACGGGATGAGCAGCACGGGGCTGGAGCCTCGTGGGTTGAGGGGAGGAAAGCAAAGTTTACAACCCAGAACCGAGTCCTGGGTCCCGCACCCCATGAGCTGCKGCTTGGAGCTCCCCCCTTCCCCCCTTCCTGAATGAGAAGCACCCAAGGAGCGTTCTCCTGGCGCCCCTCGTCCCGGCGCGTCCCTGCCCTCCTCATCCTCACCTTAACGACACGTGGGGCGGTCAAACGCCAGCCGCGGTCAGCGGTCCCGGTGTCCCCGCAGCCCCGGCCGCCGGTCCTGGTGCCCACGCGCCTCGGGGTCGGGGCTCTTTCCCTTTGGCATTAGCTGCAATTTCCCTTCCTTGCTTGGGGAGATTAGTAGAAACCCTTTTCTTCCTTCCTCTCTTTTATTTTATTTTATTTTTTTCCTCTTTTCCTTGGCTGAAAAACTTGTGGTGAACCCCAAAAGTTTGAGAAGCCTAAATTCCACATACACAATATTTGTGTGTATRTACACRCACATATATGTATGAAAAATACATGTAACATTAATCTTCCAACTGAATTATTCTTATGCTTGAGCAGCTCTGGATTGAAAGGGCTTTAGCTAATTTCCCAAGTGAAACCATTAAAAAAACCTCGCCTYGTTTTAGCCCTGTAATGCCTGGATTTTAAAAGGCAGTTAGTGCATATTTAAATAACGACTAGGTTTAAATAAGGCCAGGAGGAGGGGACTCGGGGTGGCTAGAAAAGCTCTATTAAAATGTAATAAAGAGGGCTAAGCGTTCGGAGGAGCGGGGCGGCGAGCGGGGCGCATCTAGAGCACAAAGCGAACAAGCAGGTTTTTCAGATGTAAAGTTTTAGAAGAGCTGCAAGTCTGTAAATGTTAAAATAGAGGTTCAGGATTGTTCTATATGAATCTCCAGGGAGGCCCCCATGTCTGGAAGAACTATTAAAGCGCTTCTTACTTTCACCTTTTTCAACATTTCCTGAATACTTTCTCCTCTTCGCAGTCCAGTTGGGGGATCAAGTGTGTCTCGCTGCATTTTTTCAGCGTTTACGTAGCCACTTTCCCTTCAAAGTTTCAGCATGAAACATAATTTTAGTGGGATAAATCTGTCACTTAAGTGAAAGAATAGAGTTGAAAATGTTAACCCCCCATCCCCCCCCGGCCCGAAAAAAGAAGGAAAAAAGCGGACTCCCCCAAAAGGGAATTTAAAATTCTCCTTTGGGAGGGGGAGAAAGTCCCTCTTCACCAAGCCCTTCATTCTGTGCTTTATTATTATTATTATTATTATTATTATTATTATTTATTACTCTTTTTCCTCTTTTTGGATCTATTATTTGGGGGTGGCGCGCGAGAAGGGGCTGACTCGCCCTCACGGGTGACCCTCTCCCCGCGCTGACGTTTTTACAGCCGCCTTAACATTGAGCGCGGCGGTGGCGGCGGCGGCCGCGCTCGTCCCTCTTCACTGTCAGCCTGTGATTGACTTCCTTTCTCTCCCCGTGCCAAGCGGCGGCCTCGCTCCTCCCGAGCCGAAGGCGGCTCTATCCCGGGTTAAACCTCCTCCCGAGCCTGCGCCCTCCCTCCTCGGRGGGCTCCTGGTGCGGGCTGTTGACTCGGTTGGTTTTCCCCGGGGTTTGTGCGTTCTTCCCGGGCGCGGGGCCGGGGGAACGGGGGGTCTCGCGGTGCCGGCGGCAGGTTGTCCCRGGCGGGCGGGCGGTGGTGCCGCAGCCCCGCGGGCAGGCGGGCGGTCCCGGCCGTAAATCACGGCCGCCCTTTGAGAAGGGGCAGCGCGCGCGGCTCTGGAGCGGCGGCTGCGCCGGCCGCCCCGCGGCTCCCCCGATCGCTCCCGGCCTCCCTCCCGCTCGCTCCGGCTCTTGGCATAAAGATCGATGTTCCTCCGGGCTCCTATCGCCGCCTGGATCGGCTCCCCCTTCCCCAGGAACCGGGGCTCGGTGCTTTGCTTGTGGGCGGCTGCTTCTCTGTTCGCTGCTATTGGGAGCCAGGGTCACGGAGGCCAAAACGTTCCTGATTTTCTGGACTCTGCAGGGCAGCCCTTCAGCATCCCGAGCGGGCAGTGCCATCCTGGGCCAGGCTTTTGCCAGGCTTCCCAGCACAGGAATGAGGTTGCCCTGTGCCATCCTCCCAGCTCGGGTTTTCCAGGCRGAGGTTGGGGACGGAAGGTGACAGGTCTATTTATAGGCAGCCCGTGCATCGACCTGTCGATCTGCATAGCYCCTTCGGAAGTAGATCGATGGCTCCATTAAAAAACTGAGACCGAATCAATACGCCCTGCCAGCACGTGCAAAGGTGAAAGGCAGGGAGAGGGTGGCCGTACCCTTCATGGCTCCTCCGCCGGCCACAAAGTCACCGCTGCTCCCGGGGACGCGGTGGCCGAGCAGAGGGGACCGGGACGGCCCCAGGTGCTGCATCCGGGGCACAAGGCGGTTTGGRCCCCTTTCCCTCCTCACCCGGTACGTGTTCCTTGGGAACGTGTTCCTTGGGGAGGGCGCTGGCACCGCTCGGGGGCCCGTCCCCGCCGGGGCCGCCGTGACCTCTCCCGTCTCCTTGCCCCCGCAGCCAAGCTCATCGTGGAGACGGACACGTTCGGGAGCCGCGTGCGCATCAAGGGCGCCGCCACCGGCTTCTACATCTGCATGAACAAGAAGGGGAAGCTCATCGGCAAGGTGGGCCCGCGGGCGGGGGCCGCGTGGGGCACCGTCCTCCCGTCTCCCCGGACAAATAGGCGGCTTGCTCGGCCATTCTGCCCGATTACATGGTACAAGCAGCAGGAATGTCGGGATGCTCCGCAGGGCCGGGGCTCGGCGGGCGCCGTTAGTCACGCTCCCTCCGGGCCACGGCGCTCCCGTCCCCGCGGGCAGTTTCCAGGAGGGTTTGCCACCRTGGGTGCTTCTTCAGGGCCACCACGCATCCCCTCCCTGGTCCCACACTGCCTGCCTTGGCCATCCGGGCGTCTGCAGGCAACGTTTTGTCATCCCTATGGATCCTGCGTTCCCTTTTCTCCCCTCCTGCATCAAGGGTGGCTGAATTGCTGCAGGGATGGAGAGTTTGCTGGCGGGGGGACCCAGTCTGTGTCTTGGGACCACCTAGGATGGGTAGAGTCCCATGGTGGGTGCAAGAGGAATTGCATGGCAGCAAGCAGGGATGCGGCTGTCCCCAGGGCCACCCTGGTRAGGCCAGGCAGAGCGTGGCAGGAGGATGGCAGCTTTGGGGGGGGRAAAAGTAGATTTGGGTCGATTCCGGCCTGCCGGGGAAGAGCTGGGACGCGGGTGCAGCAGCCCCAAGGCCAACCCCGCTGACCCGCCTCTCCGCACCCCGCGCAGAGCAACGGCAAGGGCAAGGACTGCGTCTTCACGGAGATCGTGCTGGAGAACAACTACACGGCGCTGCAGAACGCCAAGTACGAGGGCTGGTACATGGCGTTCACGCGCAAGGGCCGCCCGCGCAAGGGCTCCAAGACGCGGCAGCACCAGCGCGAGGTGCACTTCATGAAGCGCCTGCCCAAGGGCCACCAGACCACCGAGCCCCACCGGCGCTTCGAGTTCCTCAACTACCCCTTCAACCGCAGGAGCAAAAGGACTAGAAACTCCAAGGCGGGCCCAGGCCCTTGACGTGCCCGTGCCGGAGGGCGCCGGGTGACGGGAGCGCGCGTAGAGACTTTCCTATGTGGCCCTTAGGGAAGGCAGAGGGGGGGAAAAGGAAAGGGGGGGAAAAAAAATTACCTGCTTTAGTCATTGATAACTTTGGGGTTTGTTTTGGTTTTTACAAAAAAAAGGAGGAAAAAAGGGGAAAAAAAAAAGAAAATGGAAAAGAGAGGTTCTATTTTTGTATTCCAGCTTTAAAAGAAATGAAATGTTCAAAGACACGTGAAGGGGAGAGTCCCCTTCACTTAGAAATGTTCTAGTTTGTTTGGGGGTCGTGTTTTTGTTTTGTATTTCTGTAGCTCTAGGGGAAGAGAGAAGAAGAAGAAAAAGCCGTTTAAAACAAACAAGGTACGACAGAGAGGTCTCGTCCAAACAGGAGAGCAGCGCCCACACCTAGAGGAACCCAATTTCCCATTGCCAGAGAGGATGGAGAGGTCGGCACCCGAGGGCAGGGTGCCTGTCCGGGGGGGCTGAGGACCCTCGGCTCCTTCTCCCATGCACTGTGGGTGCCTGGTCCCCATGGATCCATGGGGTGTTCCCCCTCCTCCGGGCACCCTATTCCCGAGCAGAGCGTGGGCTGGTCGGAAGCTCCGCGGATCCTTCAGGAGAGGCTGCTGAAGATGCTTCCCACGGCCACATTTCCCCCTTCGGGAGAGCTCGGTGTGGTGGAGGTCCCAGAGAGAGCCCTGGGCTGGCTCGGTGCCTCTCGCCCACCTGGGCACCCTTGGCATTTGTTTTTAAAGCTTCAGGGTGAGGCAGTAGGTGATGACCGCGGTGGAATGGACTGGGGACCGGGGTCTTGTTGTTTACTATTTTTTCCCATGTGGAAAATGTGAACTCTTCAGCAAAAGTTGTTTTTTCTTTTTAACTTTTTTTTCCTATCAGGTGGAATTTTTTCATCCTCCATATTAGAAAGAAAAAATTGTCAGGATTTACTTTGTAGACATTCAGGGCTTTTTTTGTTGCTTTTTCCTTCCCATGATACTCAGTTCACGGCTGACATCTCAGTTTTTAGCTGGCTCAGGTTTTCTCTCCAAGAAATGCTGCCTTCCTCCTAGGAAAGGGTCGTTTTCTCTAGAGGCTTCTGCGGTGACAGAAGCCGAGTTTTCTATGAAAAATAAAGAAAAAGGAGAAAAAAAAATAAAGGAAACAAACAGAAACATCAAGTCCTCTGCATGCGGGTGCCCAGCCAGCCTGGCTCTGGCCCTGTCTCTCCATGGGGTTGAAGCCGCTGTTGTGAACGGGGAGGGCAGACACAGACACTGGATATTAGCCAGGACCAGGGAAACTTTTCATCCAACCTTTCTGGTTTGTTTGTTTTCTATTTGTTTCCTTGAGGGATTTTGGTTTTTTTTTTTTGGTTGTGTACAAATTTAATATTAAATGAATGAGATATTTATTTAATATGTGCATCCAAGCTTTGTGTTGGTGTCTGGAGCCTGCCTGCTTTGCAGGGATGGCAAGGCGCGAGGGGGAGAGGAGCGGGCTGGGGTCGGGATGGGGAGAAGGGGATGAAGGCCCGGCCGGCTCCGGTGGAAATCACGTCTTTTATTTTTATTTTCCTTGCAGTGAGGTCTCCCTTTGATGGGCAGACGGATCCTCCCTGCCCTTTGGGGATCGTCCCCTTCCAGGCTGCCCTGTGATAGATTGTGACAGTGCCAAAACAGGGATCTGGGCTGGGGTTTAAGTATCCGAGGGGATTTTTCTCCCCCAAAATGCTGATTCCTGCTCCCCTTCAGCCTGGAGCAGCTTTTCTGGAGCCCCTGAGGCTGTGCCAGCCCACCCAGGCTGCCGCATCCCCCTCTCCAGGGCTGGCTCTTGCTCCGAGGAGCCTGCGGGGGGAATTTGCCTCCCTCCTCGCCACGGGGGTCGCGTTGTCCCTTCCTGGGCRCTGCTGGCCGCAGAGCGGTGCCGGTGCAGAGCAGGGGTGTTGTGGTGTTAGGCGGCTACAGGAGGACGCCACAACAGAATTGCTGCAGATGTCAGAAAGAAATAGATGACCAGAAGTGGAGCGGGGGCTGGGGAAGAGTCTCGCCAGCCCCAAGGTCACTGTCACCATCGTGGTGGGCCCGTGCCCAGCATGATGTGCAGATGGGGGACTCATCTCGGGCAGGGGCTGCGTTCAGGGCGTTCCCAAGGGGATGCAGAAGGACATCCCAGACTCGCAGAACGGACTGTGCTCCCTGCATGCCACGATCCGGGCCGAGGTGCCGCTGTCCATCCTCGGGTTGGAGATGGGAATACTGGGGCCGGCTCCAGGTCTCCCTGCATGCCACGATCCGGGCCGAGGTGCCGCTATCCATCCTCGGGTTGGAGAAGGGAGCCCCGGGGCTGGCTCCAGGCGTTGCCGATGTGCCGGGCAGCRTGCCATGCGGGCACCGCAGCACGGCTCTGCCCAGCGGCACGGCGCTTGTCCTGCGCCCCTTCAGGGCACCCACGGACCGGAGAAGCCTGGAGCCAACGGCCCTGGACAAGCCCATGCCGGAGTCTCCAGGCTGCAGAGAATAAAAGTGAATGGCTCCTGGTCCTTCCCAGCTCAGAGATGGTGCTTGATAGTCCTTAATGGGTGCTTTTCGTTCATTAATTTGTCTAATTGCTTTTCCTAATGGCTCCATGAAGCCTGGCTGAAGGGGTGCCGGCTGCTGCTCTGGCTATGGGTGGCAGGACTGACTCCACACGGGCCAGCAGCTGTCCCTGTCCCCAGGGGTGCTCAGCCCCGGGCCGGGCTGCTCTCCCGCCCTGGGAGCACCGGGCAGCCCTGGGGCCACCAGCACCCCAGGTTGGGAGGACAGGAGAGCTGCAGCCCAGGGCAGCCCCTGCGTGTGTCCTGTGACACTGTGTGCCCTCCGTGGGCTTGGCTCCTGGCAGGTCCCTCCCTGGCAAACGAGCCGCTCTTCCTTCCAGGGCTGGTGCTGCCCTGCTGCCCGCGAGCGCTCCGTTTGGGCCTTGGTTTAGCGCTGAGGTCCGTCCAGCCCCATTCCCAGCCAGCAACCGCTGCTTTGCCTTTGCTTGGAAGATTAAAGAGCCTACTGCTACTTAGTTAATGAGTAAGTGAATGAATTCATGGCTCCTCATACRCTGCGCTGGTGCTGCGGGGTCCCTGGCCTGGCTGGCACAGCTTGCACCCCTCCGGGCGGCCTGGGTGCTGYGGGGTGCACGTGCACCCGCTGCCCCCGCAGGGAGGGGACCATCCCGGGTGCCTCCGCCTGCCCAGTGGCTGAATGAACGGGCTTGAGCGTCAGCAACCCCAGTGCCAGGGACCTGGAAAYGCGTCCTGTCTCATTCCTCACTGGGAGATGAGCATGTGCAGACCAAATCCCATCTTAAAAATGCTGAAAGCCGTAGGGCCGCAGGACACTGTGAGGGCTGGACTCTGGAACGCACCGGGGAGAGGAGCCTTTGGAGCTCCCTTAGCTCATGCTTTTACCATGGGTGTTTTGGGGAGAAACTCCTGCTCCCGAGCAGCGGGAGGCAGGAGGAACCACCCAGCTTCCCAGGTATCCCCTTGGATGGGGAAGCTGGCAAGGGGAATCCAGCAGAGGGATGGGGATGCAGTTTGGATGAGCAAATTCCTCGTGGCAGGAAAGCGCTCRTCCCTCCTGCCGCCTCTCAGGGTGTCCCCCCACAGTCCCCTTGTTGTCACCAGCTGCCTGGGGAGATCTGGGACACGAAGGAGGAGATGCAGCTCCCCTGGGTGACTGCRTGGTCCTGAGCTCCCAGGGGCAGTGCCCGCGGCTCCCTGGGCGTGCAGGACTTGGAGGGAGGACACTGAGCCCCAGGCCACCGGGGACTCGGTCTCTACGTCCAGCTCCTTCCCTTGAGCAATGAGCCCTGCTGGTCTCCGCGGCCCCCGGGTCTGCCGGGGAAGGTGCCCACGGAGCAGGGTGGGCTGCATGGTGGGGCCAGGACCCCATGGACCTGCCCGGGACCCCATGGACCTGCCCGGGACCCCGTGGGCCTGCCCGGGACCCCGTGGGCCTGCCCGTCTCGGGGAGGAGGGCCCGGGTGTTTGTTTATTGCACGGGGCTCAGCTTTCAAACATGGCCCTGCCGTCCCCATCCCCCTCCTTTAATTAATTCTGGGTAAGAAGCCCTGGCTTTATTGTGCCACCGAGCTGAGGGCTCCCTGTGGGAAAAGTCACACCTTCTGAACAGCTTCTGATACCATGCAAATGAAGGACAAGTCCAGGAAACGCTTTCATCTCGGACCTGTCCAGCCCCCTGCCCATTAATTACACACATTTCATTTGTGTGAGGGCAATTCCTCTCGGGGAGGGGGCGGGGGTGCCCGCGCCTTGCRCAGCATCTTGGCCCCGCTCTGTAAGGAGCCTCCTCGGGAGGAGGTTTACAGCCAGGACCAGGGATGCTCGGGGGCTTGGCGGGGATCCCGACGTTCTGCTCTCCCACAGCCAGTCCAGACCAAAGCGCCTCGTTCYGTGTGACTTCAGGGCTCGTTCTGCYGGCGGAGAGGCCCCAGCACTGCCCTGCACCCTGTGCGATGCCAGCAGGGCCCTGGCCACGTCCCCGTGCCGTCCGCAGTCACCCCAGTGCCATGGGAGCATCCTCGACAGAGGTGCAGGATGGAGCCGAAACAAGCTCAGTGCTTTCCCCAACCAAGAAACGCCCATCCAGGCACGAGCAGGGCATTTTGGGGTAGGGTGGCTGCCGAGTGAGCCCCATATCGTGCAACATCTTTTGGAAACGTGTGGGTTGTGACCCAGCCTCGTGCTGGGACAGGGTGCCAGGCCTTCTTAGCCACCCAGGGACCAGGACTCATCCTCCTCCTGAGCTTTTCTCCCTCTCTGCTTGTCTCCTTTCCACGCAGCCCCTCTGGATGCGGGTGTCCCCAGCTYGGATGCAGCTGAAGACACCTCCAGGCTGAGCCCGGCTTGCCTGTGGCTGTGGGGAATGTCTGCTCCTGGAGAGGGCCCGCTGCGGGGATGTGGAGTGTGGTGGGTTTTCACAGCCTGTTTCCTGGCCATGATAATAACACTTAGCACTTCTGTAGCACCTGGATGCTCCGAGCACCTACACATCTGCTCCTCATTACCACTCTGCTTCCTATTTGCCGCGTTGCTGCCCATACACATCTCCAGCTGTAAGGACTCAGCCTAGGGATGGGGGAGTAGCCACAGCTTTCCTCTTGGCATCCCCTTTAGGGTGAGGGCCTGTGGATCTGTGGTTATATTTTGCTCTGGAGGAGGTTGTTTGGGGAGGTCACTAGAGCTTTGCTGCTGAGGACCCTCCATGGCCAGGTTAGGCTCGTTTTGGGGTGCGGAGGTATTCTGGGGTGTCCTGCTGCTAGGGTCTTCTAGGGGTTAACCTCTGCTTGGTGACACATCTGCCCCTGTGTGACGGGCACGAGGCTGTGTGGGGAAGGGACCCTTAGCCATGCCCAAGGTCTGCTGGCTCCAGGTCTGCGCTTCCCATTGCCCTGGGCTGGAAATGGGATGCTGGGGGCAGGCAGAGCCTCACCGGTTCAGCAGGATCTGATCCGCACGGAGAAACCTGGCCTGGCTCTTGCTGTGATTATGTTGTTGGTTTTATTTATTTGTTCACTTAACTCCAGCAGCACGTTGCAGTGCCTGGGGTCTCCCTTCTTTAACGGGCAGGTCGCACAGTGAATAGCTGCCCTTGCTCCCCAGGCCTGCTGTTTGGCGTGGTTGGCTATAGCAGGTGACACAGGCCAGCAGGACAGACCTGACCAGCTTGCGGGTCTGGCCACTGAAATGGCCCGGGCAAGTCCCTGGACCGGCTTGAAGGAGGACTGGAGGGTGTCCCTGCGAGTGTCCGTGRCAAACAAGTCATGGCCCCTATGGCAAGTGGCCCCCGTGAACCCCCTCAGTGTGTGGGAATAGCTGAGTGCAGGACGCCGAGGCCCTGCCCGTGCATTGGCAGGAGAGGGTCYGTCCCCGACACGCGAGACGGACCTCGAGGCCCTTGAGGCTTCGCTYGTGCGAGCAGGACGCGGCCACGCTCCCCGGTGCGCCGTGAGAAGCGGCGGCCCAGCCGGGAGCCAGCCCTTTGGTAATGGCCTGCGAATTTCCCGCGGCTCCGTTAATTGCTGCCTGGCTGCTAGTTACAACTTGGAGTCAATAGCGGGGAGTGTTGGGCCCTGCAAAACAACCCCTTGAAATCAGTTGTTATCCCAATTAACAACCAGTTTGGCTTCGGTTCAGGCTGTTAACCATCAAACAGCTAACTGCTGGTAATGATTGATTTCTCAGCAGTTGCAGTGGCGGCGGCGGAGCCGACCTGCTTCCCAAGGCGCCGGTAAAGCCGGGTCTTCGCCGGTGCAGCCGGCTCAGACGGGCATCGGGGTCCTGCTGTCCCACGCAGGGCAGCGGCAGCAGCGGCCGGGGTTGCTGTTAAAGCACGGGTTGCTATCAGCAAGGTGCATGAGGGTGGACTGGCAGCCAACGGGCCAGTGCTGCCACCAACCACCTCCCAGGTAGGTGGCAACCACTTATGCCCAGGGAGCGCAGTGGCTTTCAAGGCATTCCATGGTTGGAAATTGCTCCGTGTCCATCTGTCTTCCACAGTTTCTGGCCCAATCAGCGGATCTGCAAGGCTTAGTTTGTCCAGGTTAGATGTTCAGGTGCTGCCAGACCATTTCCACCTGCCCAGTCCCTTGGAGAGCAGTTCCTAGCAGCATATGGGATCTGGGAATGCCTCTGGAGCAGCCTGGTATTTGGGGCCCTGTCTGCCCCTGAGCAATGCAGGCTCATCCGCAGAGGTGGGCGTCCTTGTTAAAGCAATAGAATGTTCCCCAGGTCCCCGGGAAGGCCGACAGGCCGGGGCTCGGGCAAGGTTTCACCTAAGACACCGGTCGGGTCTCGGTGCGCTTCCCGGCTCGCCCAGCTCCGCCGTTCCAGGTCGGGCTCTGCTGCGTGCGGGCGGATTGGTTCTAACGCATCCCCGACGCCGCATCAAGGGCCTCGCTGGGATGCTCCTGCTCGTGATCCAAGTGGCCGCGTGAGGCTGCAGCATGTTCGGGAGGAGGGCGACGGCCGCCTCTCGGGGAGCGGCCTTGGAGAGGCCACGGGCTCGCTGCAGAGGAGCCTGTTGACCTGGTGGAGGCAGAGGCAGCGCCGGGCAGCAGAGCGGAGCGGGGCCGGGGGCAGAGCCGCCTCGGGAACGCCGCCTCCCTCCCGGATCCGGAGCTCAGGACCGCCGGGCAGCCCGGCTCCCGCCAGGGCTCCCGACCCTCCGCTCTGCCCGGGAGGCCGGGTCCTCRTGGCTTGCGGTGGGACACAGGCGCTCGTGTCCAGTGTTGGCACTTGGAGATTTTTCCTTTGTTTCCTCCCAAGTTCTTCCAGGTGTGGATCTTGTCCCCCACGGTGCCGTGCCTTTGCAATCCTTTCATGGGAGATAGCACAGTACGGATTGCCACCACTGTCTACCCAGCACAGTGCATAGTTTTCTTTCCTTTTTATTTATTTATTTATTTTTGTAATTAGTTGTACTAGGCATTCCTCTTGCAAACAGGACAAAAATGCATATTTTGTTGTGTCTCTGCCAAGAGTAGCATTATCCTCTCCCAGTCCGTGATTTCCTTGCCCCCTCTATTTCCGAGTCCGGGTGGGCCAGGCCGTTGCGTGGCCTCCCTATGTGCTGGGAAGTGCATGAGCAGGGAGCTCCCACAGCCTGGAAACTGGTCGGGATTTCTCCCTCTTTTCTATTCTTGGAGAACTGGATTGAGTGAAGCAGGGAGAAACCAAGGTGCAGAAAGGTTAAGATCCAAARCGGCAGAGCTGAGAATTGGCTGAATCAACCTACAAGAGACAAAAAAAAAGGTATGGAAGTGATCCAATGGGGGATCACACACCAATAACTAGAGCCGTAAGGGAAGTACCAACCCACGAAWCCGATTTCTTCCCAAACCTCACTGCTGGCTCTCCGAGTCTGGGTGAAGGCTGCACTCTGTCCCAGGTCCTCACTGTAAGGACCCTGCGTTCACACCTGARCAGGCTCTAAGACCAAGGGACAGTTCTGGAGTTGAGTCCAGGCTTGTGCACAACAAGAGACTCTCACTCGGTGTGTCCTGGTGATGGAGCCTGACGTCGCCTTGGCTGCGCCCGGGACCTTGGGGAACAAGCGTTGCAGGGGCCACCCGCGGGCAGGATCTCGCCCTSCTCGGGGCCCAGTTTTCTGGGGGATGCTCAGAAAGAGGGACTCTGCAGACTGCTGKGGAGCTGAAACCTGCACCCAGCTGGGGCTGTTGCACCCAGTCTGTTCTGAGGGACGAAGGCAGGGACGGTCCCTGCGGGAGCTGGGCCTTTGCAGTCTCCTGTCCTTTGCCTCCTGTGTCTCGGGCAGCAGCACATCCCTAGAGCAGAGGGCTAGCACTTTTTATAAGGACTACTGAAATCTGGAGACTGCCTGCTGTCCAAAAGGACTCGATCAAGTAGCAGCTGGTAAAGTCTGAGTTGTGTTTTACTGTTTTACTCACTTATAGTGGGGGAAATCCATAGTCATGCTCTTCGGTAGCATCACCCTGGATTATTTTGGATGCAAGTGGAGCAGTTTTGATCTACTTATCCTCAACGGCCCTCTTTGCAGGTGTCCTCCTGTACTAAACCACCACAGGGATAGCAAAGAGCAGATAGGTTTTAATCTAGCCAAAGGTTTCAGCATCAGTGTTTTGAAGAGCTGGTCTCCATCCTTGGATATTGTTCTAAAGGACTTTCCTAGGAGTGACCCAAGGATGGAGGGGCACGAGTGGGTTGGGAAAGTGTCACAGAAACCGTGAATTTGCCAGGGTAAAATCACTGCTCGTGGCAACAGGTGAAGCACCCGTTGGACTCGCTGACCTGACCGGCGCTGCTCCCATGTCCTCCATAAACTAATAGGAACATCTCTCCCGTAAGTCCTTCCTGGGTGGTGAAGGGGCATCCTCATCCCCCTGCAGGGGTCCTGGGCTGAGCGGGGCGGGAGGGGAGAGGAGAGGTGGCCGCTGACCCGCGCTGGCCCCGCAGCCCGTGTCTGGGGCCGGCCAAGTGTCYGCACTTCAGTGCCACTCGGCGCGGTCACCGCGCGGAGCCGAGGGTGTCACCACCTCCCCCGCGGAGCCGGCGCCCGCCTTGCACTTGACACCGGCGCGGCGGATTCCTTCTCTCCGCGGCTGCCCCCGGCAAGGCGGCTGCCTGCCCTCCGGGGACGCTCCCTCGGGACGAGGAGATTCTCCTCTCCTGAGCGAGGCTGCGCGTCGGGGCCCGGCTGGCTCCGCGGCGCTGCGTTTGCCTTGGCGTGCGGGCGAGGTTGGGGCTGCCAGGAGCAGCCAGCCCGTCTGCACACCAGGAAAGATGAGGGAGTTTCCTCTGGGGAGGAGAGAAGTCGCAGCTGAGATTGTTCTCGTGAGGCCCCGTGAGCCGCGGCTTTGGACGAAGCCTCGTCTGTGACTTGGGACCCTCTTGTACGTGATGCTGCTTTTGCATTCGCTGCGTATGAAGCGGGATGCTCTACTGGGAAGCGAGCAAAGTGACAAAACATGGAGCTGGTAAGGGAAGCTGGGAGCCTGGATAAATCCCAGGAAACTCAGAGGAGACAGAGGATCGTTCTCTGTCAGTCAGCCATGCTCACCTGCAGTGAGGAGGAGGAGGAGGAGGAAGGTGTGGGTCTGACCCTAACGCTCTCTAAAAGATATTCCACAGGAATGAATGTCCATGGAGAGAAGAGGAAATCTAGCACTTCATGGCATGGCAAGGCCAGCCGGGCTCTGTCCTGCTGCTGCGGTCTGGGGACTCCARTGACTTTTCCAAGGAGAAGCCCGGCACCAAGAACCTGCCCTGYGCTCTGGGGGCATCACAGGTACTGTGCACTCACAACGCCCGCTCACGGGGTGCTGCTCTTGTTCCTGGTTGCCCTCCACGTGGGAAAGCTCTGGGAGTGCTGGGTTATTCCGGGGTGCGCTCCCTGGCTGGTTTGGTCCGGGAGGTGTATATGGTGCATGCTCCTGCAGCACTTCCTCGAAGCAGCCCTAGAYCCTGGCCAGGAGGTGGCAAAATTAAAAAAGAAAAAGAGGTGTGGGGGTTGTGAAGGCCAAAGACCAGTGACTTGGTGACAGGCAGAGCTGGTGCCAGCTGGGCATGAGGAGGGTGGGGACGACAGGAGGAGAGTCACCAACCCCATCCRTTCTGTAGAGCCCCTTGCTCTGATTTAAAACTGCAGGTGATCCCTACAGAGGTAGAAACTTTGAGGCCATTTGCTGTTTAATATAAATTTATATATATATATTTAGGAACATGCCTATCCTTTCCCRTTGAAGCAATGCATTTATGCCTCTTGTAACAGCTTACGCAGAGCACTGTCAGCTTTATTCCGTAGGACTGAGCGGGGTGTACGTGCAGGGTGAATGCTAGGACAGTGCTTTGGGCTTCACTGTCATTCGAGCCCCTGAATCACCGCAGAGAGCTGTCACTGCTGTCGGGCAAGGCAACAGGTCTCCCTGAGTTACTTGGGCTGYGCTGAGCTGCTAGGGAAGAGCGGAGCTCTCCTTGAAACCAGAGCACGCAGCTCGCTGCGTTCGACCTCGGGCGGGAGCGTCCCGGCGGGAGACCCTGGTGGGAGCCGAAGGCAGCGGCTTTGCTGAGGAAACGCGTTAATGCAGCGTGCGCTGCAGCTTGGGCCCGGAAAGTGCCGATGCAGTAACATTCTCCCKAGTAACTGAGGGTGGATAAAGGTCATTTAGATAATGCAGCATGCTGAATTGGTAGGCAGCAGGCAGGGAGAGTCCTTGACTCAGTGGGAATGCCTCCCAAAAGTGTCYTCRTTGCGGCTTTGYCCGGTCTTCCCAAGAAGAAATCGAMCAATTTGMGTCTCTTTTCTGGAAGGTTTCACTCCTACCTGGAGCTTTCTCTCAAGATTTAATCCATGTTTAAATCAAGATTTAATCCATCCCGGAGCAGCTCTCCAGGGGTGTGGGACGGCTCCCCCAGTCCGGTGGGAACACTGCCGGGAGGGGAAGCTCGTAGAGCAGAGCCCTGCGTGGTGCAGAGCAGCCCTGAGCAGGAGCTTTCCAACAGGTGGTTCTCRGAGGATTAAGCCCGGACCCGGCGCAGTGACCAGGGTGTAACCTGTGTCCCAGCAAGCAGAATTCCACCAGGATATTGACTCATTGCATGGAACAAATCACGGAGCACCCGAGCTCCTCCTGCCCGCCCCCAGGTAAAAGGAGATGACGCCGAACCTCTTCACGGGTCCCTGAAGTTTAGCACAAGTTTCCCAGCGGTTTTGGAGCGTGCAGTGAGGCTGCTGCAGCACAGAGCGTTACTGGTTATCCTGCCGTCCTCATCCAGTGGACAAAAACACGGGGTTCATCGTAACGTCTACCGAAACATCACCAAAAAGAAGCCCAAAGCTAGCAGTGAAACCAGCAGGTTSTGCAGAGGGACCCCCAGTATTTTGTGCTGTGTCCCAGCAGAGGGAGCCCGAGTTTATTAACAAATCCCGGCGCTGGAACGGTCCGTACCAAGGTGGTACCAAAGGCCGGGCAGGTTGCGCGGTGGAGGCAGGATGGAGGCCTGAAGCAGGTGGAGAAGGTTCCCGGAGCCAGGGACCGAGGGCAGGACTGCGTGGCGAAGACGAGGGCTCTGGAAGCGAGCTCAGGGTTTGCCACGAGGTCCCGCACGCAGCTCTGTGCCCTGGGACACTGCRGATAGGCTGGGAGAGGGATGGTGTGTGCCCGTGGAGGATGCGCTTGTTGCGTGGGAGGGGGAAAAAAGCTTTGGAAGATGGAGCAGAGCCGTGCCGGGATGGATGCATAGAATTTAATTTGCTTTATTTACTGCTTCCATGGCAGTAACCTGTGTGCCTGAGCTCATAGCAGAGCAGCTAGAATTAATCTTGCCTGTTTTGTCCCCAAAGGATTCAAAACCCCTCACCCCGCAGTGACAAACCCTTTACTGTCTGGCGCCTCGCTCCTGAGTCCAGACCCCTTCTAGACGCTGGGCAGAGCCCCCTAAACCCCATGAGCACAAGAGTGGCCGTGGCCCCAGCTCTTTAAACCTAACGGGAGCCTTTTCAGCCATTTCTCTGGGTTTKGGAGGCCCTGGGCAGGGCAAGGAGATGGGAGCAGTGCTTGTGACTGGCATTCCTGGAGCTCCTGGGAGCACCTCGAGCTTCTTCCACAGGCAGCGCGAGAGCAAACGTCTCCCAAGGACTCCAGCGTGTCTTGGCTCTGGGATCCCTACGGACTCGCTTGTCRGCACAGGACTGCCCGGGAGAGGAAAGGCTGTGGCATTGAAAAATGGGAAGGTAATAGATCATTTTAGGTCAAATCCAAAGACYATTTCAATGGGCACTCATTACCCTTTAGCCGTCTAAACAGAGTTGCTTATTTGGGAAGACGAATAGCAAATTGGGACGTTTCAGGGCAAAAGAATAAGGAGGCAAACAGGCGGGTTGTGCCCCGCGGAAAGCAGCAGATGGGTATTTTCTGAGACAGCTTTAGAAAGGAAGGTTAAATTTCTTCGAGATAAGGAGTGCTCCCGCGAGCTGCCACGCATGAGTGCCCGCTGCCCAGCTCGCCCACGAGAACAGCTGTCGTGCTGGAAACCTAATGCTGAAGAAAGAGTTAAAGGCCGGTTGATGGGCAATATCGGTGACACACCTCTGAATTGAGCATACTCCTGGAGTGAGACTGTGGACTGGTGTTACTCAATGAATAGAGGCCACTCCAAGGGAGTTTTTCCTTGAATAGAATGGGGTCAGGGAGCCGCTTTGGGGAACAATGGTTGCCACCGGCTAGCTGAATTTCTTACAATCACACACCATACCCCCTGATCAAATAGCTCCTTTGTCAGCCTGATATAAAAACATGTCATACAATGATGATCTGGAAGAATGACATGAGCTGGCCTTTCAAAGAGATCAGAAGGGCTTGTTTTGCACAAAAAGAGCCCCCATCAGAGTCAAGACAGGGGAGGGAAGCRAAACGGGGAATGAGAGGGGGTGAATGGAAACAAACAGCAATAACAACAACAACAGAGAAGAGGGSGAGCTGGAAGCGGGCTCTGCCTCGTTTCGCAGCGGCGCGGGCTGCAGCGGGGCAGCGCGCTCGGGTCGAGGCCGCTCCGGCGCGCCCGCCGCGTCGCCCTGCCCTCCGCTCCCCATTGTCATTCCGCACTGGGACAGAAGAAATTGCTGGATGGGAAAAGGTCACTTGGCCCAGCGAAGCATCTCCCCCCGCCCTGCAAGTGTCTCCACGCCATCCCTCGCCGCGGTTGCCTCCTCTGTCCTCCCAGCACAATGTTTGTCTGCTGCCTTTATGGTCCCGTGCAAAGCTCAGCTCGCTCAGATGTCTCTTCTKGTCTGCCTGCTCACAAGAGCTGGGAAATGTCTCTGTGATGCCCAGATCTCTCTTTATCTCTATTTTTTTTCTTTCTTGGAGAATATGCATTATTTTTGACTCCCTTCCCGGGATTTTTAGGGACATAATTGAATTTTGCTTCAGGGAAAGCGTTTTTTCCCCCTAAGGAGGTGTTAAGACGTGCAGGGGAGTGGATCCTTCTAGGCTGCTGCTGGGGAGCAGCGTTCTTGCAGTATCTACCCCAGGAGCGCCCAGAGACGGCGTGTGTGCACGAGCAGGACAGCTCCCCTAGGAGCCAGGGACCTCGGCGGCCCTGGAACCAGGCAGCCGGAGCGGCAGGCGGTGTCRGCACCCAAAAGTGTCCGAAACAGCCCAAATCCAGACTGAAAGCTTGTGGTTTACGTGTGTATATCTATGCCAGACTATTTGAAAGAAAACGCAGTACATGAGGTGCTGAGCTCTTGGGAAGCTGCTCCTGAAAACACACCGAAAGCAGTGACGATATGCTGAGGCTCTGCCCCATGTTCCAGCTCTTTTGAWTGTTGTTCTTTAAATCATGATATTCCTGAAAAGCAGGGGAGGAAAAAAAGTTAGTTCCAAAGCTTCTCGAGGACAGTTATATTTGTACCATTAAGCACTGTAAATGAGGGGGTTCCACAGTCAGAGACCATCTCAACTCCAGCCACTTGCATTTGTGCYCTAAGACAAAAGTCTGGGATCATTAATTATTTCTTGTTTACAGTGTTTTATTTGTCCTTTTCTGCAGTTTTGTGTAGAAACTTACCTCCTGCTCTCTACTCAGCATTTATTCCTTTATAGGAAAAGTACCTGGTAAGCTGTATTTTCACAGTATGCTATTTATTAAACACAGGGAATATTTATAAATAGACACRCGTGCTGGTGGCGTGTACATAACAAATGAAACCGTTGCTGGGCTGAATGCCTCAGCCCTTCAATTCCTTTACCTAAAAGGCTGCATTGGACAAAATTAGGGCCGTAATTAATCACCTCCTCTCCTGAAACACGGCTCTGAAAAGCTGTGCAGCTGGTTGCAAATAATTAGACAATATTCTGAGCTCTGCCAAAACAAAGATACGTAGGAGACCCTGGTGACGGATCTTCAATAGTTTAAGTTACAAGGCAATTACCCGATGCTACACGTGTATTTGAAGTGGTAGAGGAGAAATGTCTGTGTTGTGCTGCTATTTGTGAAGCAATCTGGGATTGTGTTGCTAAAGCTCCTGTCACGGGAGCGGAGCACAAAGCGCAGGTGGGTTGAGCGTGCGCCACGCTCCGAGTCCGGAGCCAGGCTCTCAGAACGGCGCTGAGGCACCTAAATGAAAGGAGRTTCCCAGCGGCGTCGCGTACCCGGCAGGTCTGCTCGGGTGGCTCAGGGTCTCGGCAGCCAGGAGCAAACAGAGAGCTGCCTTTTAGCTCGCCAGTCTGGAAGGCAGGTTGTAGGGCAGCCACCTGGACCCGGGCTTGCTCCAGCCTCCAGCTGGAAGCGGCAGGCAGCACAGAAGGTGACGAGGCACTTCTCGAAGGGGATGTCCCCAGGGACCTCGGCACCCCATTACCCCATTGCCTTTGCAAGGTGTCCTGGGCTTCACGGGGAGGCTCCTGCTCTTCCAGGGTGGGCTACAAACCCCTCCCGGGACCTGGGCCCGATGAGCGTGGTGGGAACTCACAACTTGGCCACGCTTTGGGGCTTCTGAGTTGGASTGTTCYGTGMTGGTGGCGTGTTTGGCTTTCAACASACYTTCCTGCTTCGTGGCATTCTCAGCTGATCTTGTTTTTTGTTTGCTAGGGAAGTTCTGGCCAAGTCCGACAGCTAATTTTTCTGTTGTCTTTGGCGGGCACTCTGTTTTGGAATAACGTGATTCCATTTAAGTGCAATTGAGGCGATGTTTGTGGCAACTTGGCGTCCCCCCCGAGATGTTGGACAYGCCAAGGGGAGAGCAGGTTGTGTGAAGGACACCAACTGCACGGTGAGCTATTGCAACAGCTTGGGAGATAGAGAAGCCAGGCTGCACCCACGCCTGCGCCTTGGTCCGGTGGTGGCACTATCAGAATTCAAGTGCCAGAGTCCACGTGGTGGTTTCCACGTCGCTCCTGCCTTCCTCRGCCTCCTGGCTCTGCTGTGCTGGACCTCGCCTGTTCAAATATCTGACGAACCTTCTTGTATTCTACTCTGGTCCTTACCCTGCAGTTATAACCTTGGGATTGGGAGCAAGCCTGGAAAATATCAGAGTGAAAACTGAAACTTCTAAAAGGTAGGAGCAAATAAAAACCAGAGGATATTAATATAGCAACAGCTGGACTTCAGCTTTAATAATGCGTATTTTTTTAGTGCAAGGAGTGATTCAGATCAGTGCAAGTAGTGATTCAGATCAGATACAGGTATTTGTGTGTGCTCTGTTAAATCACGCCTCCTGCCAAGAATGCAACAGAGGGGTGGCCTAATATATTAAAATATTAATTGCTAAGCTCTCAACTTGYGTGATGACGGGTCTACTAAAGACCCTTAACACGGATATGTGAGAATTGATCAAAGATTCTGCGGGTTGTTACCGCTGCTCACAAGGCGTTTCGAACCAAAGGAGAACCTGACTCCCATGAAAAGGATACTGTGTTTTTACAAGCAATAAAAAACTACTGGTCACTTGATTGCTATGGGGATGGATAGAGCCAACCCCAGCTTGCTTAAGGCAGAGAGCACGAGCTAGGAGAAACAAAAAAAGGCAGGGAGGGAGGGAGGGAGCGAGAAGGAGCTGAATTGATTTCAGTCTGTTCAGGTCTAGCTGGAAAACACAATGCGGTGAAATGGTCTCTTAGTCGGCAAGCTTCTTTTCCTAGATTTTTCCCATGGTTTGAAGTGGAGAGGGAGGGATGGTATTAGAAAAAGTGTGTGTGTGAGAGAGAGCGAGCGAGACGAGGCTGTAGGAAGGGCAGAGAGATGAGAGACATCGTTTGGAAGGCAGCAAAGCAGCCCGTTGCTAATGGCGAGGGGGCACCTTTGATGTYGGGTCTCTGCTTGTACAGCGGCAGTGTCAGGTTCAGGTAGATGTCTGTGCCGGTTCCCTGCGCGGAGGTGGGTGCTGAGGGAGCACGTTGGAGGGGGTGCGCGCCTGAAGGCAGAGAAGCACCCGCAAAAGCACCCTCAGGCGTGCCCCCTCCCCAAACAGGTGCTTTCCTCCTGCTCTTGCTAACGCAGTGACAAGGCGCGCGGCCACCGAGCAGGTAAAGTSTGGCTATAGGGGAGAGGAACAATCCAGAGCAGCACTGTGATTAGCCAGGCATCACACGACAGTAAATTCAGTCCACAAACGAAGTTTGGAAGTGAGAAGCTCTTTTTCCTTTGCTCAGAATTGCAGGTGTTTTTCTCAGCCYGGCTGCTCTGTGTGCCGAGCTGCATTTCAATATAATGCTGCTAATAATCCAGGCGTGTTAAGTATGACGTGTTCRTTGCAAGCCTGGAGGGAAAGAGAAAGCATAAGACCAAATTTACCACTTACGGCACACAAATATTCCTGGTACAGTTGATCCAGAGTGCAAGTGGCCCTTCCTCCCTTCCAAGAGCAGCTTTGCAGTCCAAGATTCGCATTCCAAGGTTTGCGCTTGCAGCGGGGCCGGGAGAGCTCTCGCTCTGCTGGGCAGCAAGCTGCTCTTTCTGGAATTGTCCCCAGGATTCCTACGAGGCACTAACGTGCTGCAAAAGCAGGGAGCCGGCCGCAGAACTACTGCGTGCCGAGGAGCCAGCCGGCGCGAGTGCTCCTGCGATGGTCCCGGGACTGCGGAGCCTTGGCTTCTGGCAAGAATAGAGGCCTATGTGCGTGGGGCGGCTTGTGGGTGCTGATGGGAGATGGACCATGAATCAATTTATGTCCAACTGACAGATAYCCGTCACTGGAGGGAGAGATTTTGACCTGAGCCTCTGGAATGTCAGCGTTTTTCCTCCCAATACTAATTTTCTATCTAAAGAGATGGAGTGAAAGGTCTGTTTTCGTGGCAGGGTAGGCTGGAGAAGGGGTTTTATTGACTCTTTATTCTCGGTTTGATAATCTGACACGCTGTACGCACGTGTGTTTGTCAGAAAGCCGTGTGAGGTGCCCACCTCCCATCCACACACTGTCCAGCAGATGTTAAAGCCATCAAGTGTGTTTGCCCCTGGTCCCAAAGGAAAACATTCTCTATTTGGGGATGTGGGATTTTTTTTTTTTTTTAAACTGATCTAAACAAACAAACAAAAAATAGCTTTGGAGAGGCAGGTCTTGCACGATCATAAGACACGGGTGTAAATGAGGATCTAAGGCTTGTTCCCTGACCCATAAACCAGGGTAGTAATTAGTCGCTCCTGCAGTTTGTTGCTGTCACAAAAGCTGAGGTAAGGCTGATGCCTGTTTAAAACTCACACGCATTAGCAGTGCGGGGTACCTGAACACACACTCAGTGCAGGGACTGGTCACCAGGTCCTATTTATAATAACACCCGAGAGGCTGCGCTCGCAGGCGAGGTCATGTCACCCTCSAGCAGAAAACACGGGACGTTGTCCCAAGGCATTTTCAACCGCAGGCACCCGAACGTGCAGACGAATCTGCTAGGTGGGACCTCGTGCACACGTGGTAGCCTATTGCAGGGCGGGACCCCACAGATGGATGACTTATTCTATATATTGTTTACCTGTTTACTATCTATGTGTGCCTTACTAATAAGAGACCCCCTCAAATACTCCCTTCTCAAGCCGTATGTCCTAGAAGAGGCAGGAGTGGAGGGGAAAACTTGCCTCGTGACTTGGCTGTGCTACAAATCTTAACAGGGAGCTCAGCAGAATGCAGCTTTAGTATAAAGAGAAGACAGAACCGACCAGTGAGAAGCAGTAAACGTGGGCCTCCCGAATGAGACAAGTCTGCAGTACAGCAAAGGACGACTAGTGAAGATGTGCCCTCTGCTATAGGGGAGGAGATGAAGCAAGTCCCAAGCTCTCGGAATTAGGAGCCTGTGAGTTTGTGCTGGTGCAGGTAATCAGGTTCTGCCTTGGTTGCCTGGGCACATCCCGAACCACCAGTACCCCTAGGCTTGCTCCCCTTCCATATTATCTCTTTGTAAGCGAAACTTCCTATTTGAGAGCAGGGAATCCTCCAGGGCCAAGGAAACCCCTGTGCCMACAAGCATAGGGTGAGTTAGGGCACTGTGAGACCTGTCCATGGAAGGCCAGGGACGGTCGAGCGTAGSCGTGTAGGTGGAAGGCAGCTGCAGGGTAAAATGAGTAACGTAACTACCGCTGCTCTGAGGATGCTCTCACGTTGCTTTCCAAACACACCCAGGAGCTTCGGAGTGGCCTGTGGAATTAATGAAAACTGAGCTGAAAATCTCTCGAAACAACTTTGTAAGTCCTGGTGTCCCTCTCAGCGAAGCCGGTGGGAATTTGAATGTTTAGTTCCTCAGGCTCTGGGTATAAAGGAAAAAGCCCCTGAAATATCTTCATAGGTAGTCCCTATAAAAGCACAAGATTCAAAAGCATTCCTTCAGGAGATCAAGGACGGTCCAGCCTTTGAAGCCGGGAGGATTGGGAAATTTAAAGATCTTTGTGGCAATCATATTGTGCCATTAGAAATCTACCATTTGGAATTGAAAAGTGTTTAAAAGGAATGATTCCAAATTCCACAGCTGTCTGGTGAGTGACAACTTGATGTGGCCTGAGGGGAAGGAAGAAGGTCATTGTTGAGAAAACAGTTAAAATGAACATTTTCTGAACAGATGCTTTAGATAATACTTTGATAAACGAGGTTAAAACCACACAGAATCATGTGGATGACTTCCAGAAAATAACAGATTAGCAAAACAAACAAGACTCAAAATCCAAAGCCAAGTGATAGGTGTAGGGCCAGTACTTAGCAAGTAATAGATGACTGCTCAAAACAAAATGAACAATAAACAGTCTAAACCAACAAGACGAGACAATTCTGCYGGCTATGGAAAGTGATACCTTTTTACTACACCGCAATTTTCCAAAGGAGAGAGTTTCCAGAAGCTGCCCTGTTAGTTTTGTTACACTAAAATATTTGCAAATCTTTTCTTTTTTTAGTATTTTAAATATTTTTTCTTAAACCATTCAAGCAGCTCAGCAGTTGATCAAAATACAAAACCATTGCATGTGCCTAGTAAGAACAGAATGAAAGCAATCCTCTTAATTTAGTATCCCTCTTGGCTGAGTGTAGTGAGAAGACTAAGCAAGCAGCATCGCTGGTGACTAGCTGATTTGTGAAATGGTTTATTTTCAGAATACTTGGTGTAGTTATGAATAAAGGTCCCGCTCCTGTGACTGCTCAGAACCTTGTGGGAAGGGCTGCTGGCTGGATGCCCTCAGTTCTCATTAAAACCTCTTTGCAGATGTGGTCTGGAAGCTCGCAGGGTCTGATGCCATTACTTTTAAGAGATTTATTTTTTTCCCCCCTTCCACAGAACTCATACCAAATCTTCTAATTCTGATTCCTTCTGGAACATTTTCTATGGGTAAAAAACAAATCAATATGTGTAATTTGGAAAAAAATCAGGAGGAGAAATTTACCCCAAATTCAGCATAACCTTTCCATTTTTATCCTCTTTAATCCTTTGATAATTTTTGTGCTTCTCCTGCAGAAAAGCAATTTTGCTAATCACCTTTGTGCCAATCCCTGCATTCCTGACAATAGTGCGAACAGCCTCCATCAAAGTCTTTGATGTGGGAAAGACACACACGCACACACACACATAATCTGAAAACAATTCAGCTCCTTGGTTCTCAAGGGCGAGCACTCTGCTTTAATAGAGTGCAAGTTCCGTGGAGGTTTCTAATCCCTTCTGCCAAACAGAAGAGACACAGTCAGGTAGCACACCTTATTCAGAAGTTAAAATAACATGTTACTTGCTCTCAGGGAAAATCAAAACAACTCAAGATCAAAACCAGRTTCCGCCAACCCTAACGGGATAGACTTTCTACTCAGATAACTCTTGATCTAAGTGTGTAACAAGTAACCTGCTCTAATCCCTCAAAGCGATGGTGTTACAGATAAGTACTGTAGTAGCAGAGGAGGTGTCTTAAGTTTCAGAAATACACAAAAGCATTGGTTGGAAGGAAAAACAAAACAAAGAGCTGTCCACATGCTTGTGTCTTTAGCTGAAAAGGTGTATTTGAGGGCAGTGTAAAGAAGAACAAAACCCCTTGGAGACAGCAAAAAAATGACAGGCAGGTATTCAAATGGTATTTCTTCCAAGCTGCACTTACACTATTAAAGTATATTATAGGTGTAAGACCCCATTTTTAGCTTACAGACACTGCAAACTATGATGCTAGAATAGCCTGTGAGTTCAACGCAGAACCCTGCTGTCTTTTCAAGAAGTTCAGGGTGGCTAAAAAACAAGACCGGGATCTTCAAGCTTTTTAAGTAGAAAATGTTATTATATGATCATATTGCAGCAAACATCTGCACTGAAACCTTCAGTAGAATATGAAAATCCAAAGAAAATAATTGTTACATGTAGAATTTCAGGAAGGGTCAGAACCTTCCCAGGGTTTCTGTTCATGCAGACACCTGCACACGTGCTTCCTTTGAGACGACCAGTGCCACTGGGTCCTTCCCGCCGAACACGTACTGCTCGCTGCTGTAATCTATGTGCCCGTAATAAAACTCCTGGTACTGGGGGAGGCTGTGTGATAGACAGCTTTGACAGCCTCATAGCAGTCGCACTAGCTGAAACCATACCTAAGAATGTAAGTATGCAGTTGTGGGTCCATTAGTTTCAAAAATATAGAAAATAAGTGACATTGATATCCATGTTTTGGTATAAATTAATAATTACTACCCCTTTGTCAGGCAACTAGCTGTACTAGAAAATTAAGTTTGTATTTAGGAGCAATGTATCTCACTGTTTTCATCATACCACTGGTCGTTCCTCCTGTCTGGATCACATCTGGTTCTTTCCACAGTTACTGTTTCATCTAATCAAATCTTTCATCGTTCTGTATCCACTGGGTCACAGATTGCAAGAAGTGAAGGGCCACTTGCACAGGTGCACTCGTCCACGCTTTGGGCCTCGCTGCACGTTACGTTACAAACGGGCTCCTTTTTGAGTGCGCTAAGGAGTTTCCTTGGTGGAGTGGCCCTGGCACAGACTGAAGGCTGTTGTCGCTGGGATCTTACCCTCAATCATACAGTTAGATAAAGATACAGCCAGTCTGTATCTCCGAGGGGGGAAAAAAGAAAGAAAAGCTGGTAATTCTTATTAAAAAAAAAAAAAATCCAGCAATGGTGAACTTCCACAAACCTTGATAAGCTGTTTGAACAGGGAATTTACTACAAAAAAATGTGCTTCATTCATGATGTTTCCCATCATCGTCTGTCCAGAGCTCTTATCTCTCTTTTTTTTTTTTCAGCAGATTGAAGAGCCTGGTATTACCAGCTTTTTCTTCCCCAGTTTAAGTGCTCATAAGGTAAGATCAACTCGCACCTTAACCTTTTAGAAAGCTAAACAGACTGAGTGCTTTAGGTCTCACTATAAAACACCTTTGACAGTCCTGTAATCATTCTTGCTACTCTTCTTTGAACCCCCCCCTAGTTTTTCAACATCCTTCTTGAAATGTTGGCAGGACAAATTATTTCCAAAGCAGTCACMACAGAGTCAAAAACAGAGCTAAAAGAACCTCCCAGCTCTTGATTGTTTCCCAAGACTAGCCCCTTGGTCCCAGCACTGCAGAAGGAGCTCACGTTTAACTGATTATTCATCTTAATGAAGACTTTACGGAATCGCAGCTTTGYAGGATAGAGTTACATCCTTTCAGTGTGACCTACATTCTTTGTTCTTAGATGTGAGACTTTACATTTGGCTTGATTGAAATATATACAATCTGATTATGCTTAAACTTAACTTGGAGTTCTGCATCCATGAGCATCCTTTGCATGATTTACYCTTCCCTCAGGCTTTATGTCTTTTACAGAGCTTTGATAATTAATAATTTCAGATTTTTTTAAKTTACTAATAAAAATCTTAAATTGTGTAGGGCCGACAAACTGTCTCTGTGGGACCCACTACGAAAGACCAGCCCAATAATAAATATATACTTGAACTAACAAATTAAGACAGATAAGTTATTTGGGGTTTAATATATTTAATGCTTCAAACATTGTTAGTTGATTACAAAAAATGTTAATTATATTTACTCACATATAATGTCAAAACCGCACTCATGCCTATTTTCCATAAACTCATGTTAAGTGATGTTCATTATATTACCTCCCTTTCAATTGGCTACTTATGTCCTGCAGTAGATGTGCTGTTATTTCACCTGAGCAAAAGCTTAGGCTGATAAACCTTTTAATTACTTGGGCCATCTCATTCACTTGTTTTATCAGCRTTTATAACATTTCCCTTCTGGTTCTGTGGAACCTCCCTGGGCTCCGGGTTGTGTTAAAACCCTGTAAATGGACTGGTTTCTCAGGCAGCAGCTCTAAACCTCTACAAGACTTCTAGAGCTGCTGATTTAGTCCTCTGAATACTTGAGATTATACAGACACGATGACCTCCTTGAACAGGAACGTACCGTCTAAAGGCCTGTCTGCTACGGTAACCTCATCATATACTGAAAATTATCCTCCTCCTCCACGTGCAAGAGGAGATGCAGCAAGTGGTGTGCGATGCCTGTACAAAGTGTTCTAGGCAGAAGATGAACTTACAGTTTATTTATTTTTTACTTTGGCRGGAGAGATCTCCTCAAACACTTTGGCCACCTGTAGACTGGAAAATCCTGTGGGAATGAATACCCACACTAGGCTCCCATTTTCTCGCTCTGCTCCGCGCAGAGCAGCTTTGCCCCTTTGGCTCAGGACCGTTGTGTGCTGTCAGTTCTCCAGGCTCCTGTGGATGGCAACAATGACTCAGTTATTAGGAGCCCTTCCTTCGTGGCAGTGTGTGCACACGCACGTGTGAAGTGAGGGCTCCTCTGCCTCGGAAGGGAAGCACTGGCTACACCGGGAATCCRTATGGAAAGCCAGCCTGGAATCTGCTGCAAGCAGGGCCCAGTCTCGTTGTGATGGAACCCCGTCTTTCACAGGGCCCAGCAATCTGGGCGAGTTGAAAACACCTGTGTGACACAGCCTGAGCCCTACTGCCTTTGCAGGGGTGAGAGCCGCCCTTGACCTTGCCCAGGGACAAGGAATGAGCAGCAACCACCTTGCTCTTATCACCCTTTCGTGAGGGGAGGGGGCTGCTCCAGGGGTTGCAGCAAACCCTGCAGCCAGCTGGGACACCATCCCCGCTGTGAACTGCTTGCATTATTAACCAATGCAGCAGAAGGGGTATTTATAAAGGGTTATTATCCCCAGCTGCGAGGAGCGGCGGTGGCCGGAGGGGGGGCACTTCCGCCCGGGCASAGGCCGGGGCAGCCCCGGTGCCTCCCGTTAACGAATTAGGGCTCATGAGGGTGGGCTCGGCAGGGCCCGGGCACCCCTCGGCTGCCGCCGCCGCCGCCTCCCCCGGAGGGGGGCAGTGACAGGCGGCGGCTCCTGCCCCATGTGACTGGGGAGCGGCTGCCCCCGTCCATGGCTTGGCCTCCCCCGGGCAGCAGCAGCTCCGGCTCCTGGGGAGGAGGGGCGGGAGCTGCTGCTCCATGGGGAGGAAGGGCAGCCCCCGGTCCCCCCAGGCGCAGGGGGGATCCCGGGCCGCCTCCCCTCCCCCTTCCTCCTCCTCCTCCCCGCTCTGGGCCTTGCCCGAGGAACTCCTGCTCCTCATCTGCTCCTACCTGGACGCGCAGGCCTTGGGCCGCCTGGGCCAGGTCTGCCGCCGCCTGCGCTCCTTCACCGGCCGCGACGTCCTCTGGAGGGCCATAGCCCGCGGCTGCCTCAACTCCGGCTTCACCCAGCTCGGCACGGACCTGTAAGCGCCGCGGAAGGGCGGGCGGGAGGCGGCGGCGGCGCCTGGGCAAGGCCGCGGCTGCTGCGGCCTAGCYGGTTGCTAAGGGGCGTTCTGCGCAGCTCGCGTAGTCGCTAAGGGGGCTCCCGCGGCCGGGGCGGAGGGAAGGGGGGAGTTGAGGGGTATTCTCGAAGCGCGACTGCGCCGCCGTTGGCCTGCGCCGCGGCAGGGGCGGCGAGGGCAGGGCAGGGGCGGCGGGGCCGCCCCCGCGAGGGAGGGACCGCGCGTGGCCGCGGGGGCCGCAGCCCCGGGGTGGCGGCTGGGCGCCCCGTGCCCCCTTCCCGCCCCCGAGGAGGAGGAGGAGGACGGTGGGGCCCGTGGGAGCTGCCCGCCGCGGTGGGCGGCTGTCGAGCGCTGTGGGCTGTGCGGGACCCACCAGAGGCCCTGCACGTGGAGGTGGAGAGAGAGCCCGGCTGAGCCCGCCGAGGGAAGGGCTGGAGCACGGGCTTGGCTACGTGTGATGATCTGTGCGAGAGTGTTCACAGTGCAGGGCCCAGGGACTTGTGTTTCTTACCTTGATGTTACTGCTGCTACCACAGACATGGGCTCGTGAACCCCATGTTGCTTCTGTCAGCAAAACTCTTATTTTTCTTTTTTCTTTAGTGTGCAGTGCCTTGCTGGCCTTGGGCCTTGTCCCTGGCTAGCGAGAACCCCAACACGGTGGTTTCTCTCCCACACTCGCTAAGGTAACGCTCAGAGGTGGCCATGCCACGTGGGCTTCCCTTGCTGCTTTAGAGATTCCAGGAGGAAAACGACCTTCTTGGGACCTGTRGGCCACCTCCTGCATGTCCCTTTGGCTGCCAACCCGGAGCAGCCTGTGGTGTTTGGTGACTGGGTGTGTTTTCCCTACACGCTGCCACAACATGGATATTAGAAGGAATGTGAGCTCCGAGGGCCACTCTGCTGCCTGCCACCGCTGTCCCATCAACAGCACACGCTCTGGAGGTCCCCTTGCAGCTCCTGCGAGCGGGAGGAGAGTTTGGGTCATGCTGAATGTCCCTGCACTGGGCTTTGACCCAGCACCTCAGCYGTTGTAGGCTGGGGGCTGCAGACCAGGGGCATCACAGCGGTTCCCTTTGAAGTCAGCAGGAGCGAGGGCCGCGCGTCGTGACTCCTGGGCTCTGTCTGCTGTGATATATTATTGTGTCTACCGAGGAAATGAAGTTCTGCCTTTTTTTCATTAAGGCTAAGGTGATACTGTGCCGCTTGGGYTGCGGGAGGGATCAGGTGTACGGCGGAGCAGGTGCAGCGGGCGCAAGGACCACCGTTTCCCCCGCGGAGGAATGCGGGTCCATAAACAGCTTCAGAAGAGGTCTGTTAGGTCAGAGGCTTGAAGTGAAAGGAAGGGTGCTTGAGTGTCAAGCTCTGGGGTTTTCTATGCTGTTAGGTTTGCTATGAACATTTTTTTTATAGTAATTCTAGGATGTGCTTTTGTGCTGAGTCGTATTTCCAAGTTGAGCACTTGCTTTGTGCTATGGGGCAGCATCTTGGGACACTTGCAGGAGTTCTGCTCCAGAAGGGTAGATGATTCTGTCAAGAGATTACATGTGCTCACGTCGGAATGAAGGGGTCTGTATCTGTCCCTCTCCAAAAGAATTGCCATGAATTGCAGTGTGGTACAGTTGTGGATTTTGTACTTGCCTTAGCAAGCGTTAAATGCTCCCTATGGCAGTTTGAGGGTTTTAAATAGCCTTGTCTCTTCTAGAACAGCATCTCCTCTTGTGTGTCACCAAGATGAAGGCTCTTATAGCAGTTGAGGGAGCAAGGCTTGCGGAAGCAGGTTCAGTTCTGTTAGGTTAACTGATGAATGGGGGCAGAGAGGAGCTGCTGGGCACACAATCTTTCTTCCTAACTAGGAACCTGACAAGCTGCTCCTCGAAGGTTAAGGAGGAGCTGAGTAGATGTTCAAGCTAAAATATCGCTGGGTGAATAGAACAGTGCTGAGGATGATGGATAACTGCACCTTCTTGATAACTCCTCTTGCTTAGTGATGCAGGACAAGTCTTGAGTCTGTCTAGCTTAGCTTTGAATCCCTTGAGAGCTGAGGGTTCTGTTGCATGCACATGCAGAGCACTGTATTAAGTGAACACTTTTTTTTTTTTTTCTTTTAAGAGTTTTTGGTGCAGTACTGTCCACAATTGACAAAGCAGGGGCTGGAACCGTTTATGGTAAATCTGCTTAATGAAGTAATGTGCATGCCTCTAGTGCTAGATCTTAAACTGATGGTCCCAGGGAGGCTGGCACAAGTTAAAATCTAGTCTAGGGAATATTTACTGTTGAGAACAAAAATCATCTCAGTGCTAGYTTGATCATTTCTGCTGTTAAATGGCTTTTGATAAGCCATCTGTTAATGCTTTGTAAATAGTGATAATTTGAGCCTAATGTGCAAGATAGCTGTAAAACTTATTCCCCCCGCCCTGCTTCCCCAGTTTCTTAAAGGGTGATTAGCTTGAAAATGACACCATTTCTTTAAAATGTCCTTAAATTTCTTTTTTTAAAAAAAGAAACTCTCTGCTAAGCCCTAGCTGTTTGCAGCACAGAAAGCAGAAATTGCAGGACCTAGATATTTTTAAAATAAACTACAGGGTTTTGCTTCTCGTGACTGTGCACCTTTAAAAATTGACTGCCTTGTTTATCTCTGAACATGGACTTAGGCTTGCACAACCTTAAATTGATTTGCTAATGTCAAAAGAAGATAGGGACTTAATCCCAGATCCTAGCTGTTACACTGAAAGGCATATTCATAACAGCAACAATCTTTCATTTTTGCCATTTCTGGTAAGCTTAGCTAATCATGGCCTGCATGTGTATGTAAAGGGTTTAAGGTGTTGATTCAATCATGCACTCAAGGAAGAAGAGACAGAATTTCTTTGAGCAATGTTTCTATATGCTTCATTCCATAGGGAGGGGAAAAAAAGTTAACATCCATGTGAATTAATGTCCCTTGTTCTGTACAGTCATGTAAGTGTTATGGATAACCCTGTAGAGCTGCAAGACCCTATAATGAGGMTGGTTTTTAAAAAGGAGAGTGAGGAGGACATGTGTAGAGTTTTGCTTTGCTGAGTTTTAAGAATTGCCCCAGTAAGAGTCAGACCTTGTGCTTACAATGCAAGGATCATGGAGTGTTTCTGTGCAAAAACTTGTGGCAGGGAAAAAACCAACACAACTACAGAAAAAATAGTGGCTTAGTAGCTCCCTCTGTGACTAAACTGGAGCTGAGCAGTGATATAACCGTGGTGTCTGGTGGCCTCAGTGTTTTGCCAGCTGTTGTGCAGGCCCGGGGAGAACAGTGCCTGCCCTGAAGAGCTGCCTAAATAGACAGGATAAACAGGGCTGGGAGGGCAGGCGGAGGCAGAGAGGTGCAAGGAGCTGCCCTCGGTGCAGCAGGTCAGTGTCAGAGCCAGGAATAGAAGATGGTGCTTTGAGCCCTCGTCCTGAGCCTTGCTCGCTGGACCACCTTGGTCTGGAGAAATCGGAGAGGCAGGCGGCTCGCTGCAAGGTGCCTCTTTATTTAAAGCACGGGAGAAGGGAATAAAGTTGCAGCTGGGCTAAACTTATTTCCTCTTTGCTACAAAGGAATTTGAGAGGGCAAGTTAGATCTGTAGCCTAAATAGCTTGACAGAGTGTTCTTTGTCGTGTATTAATAGTTGTTGACAAAATATAGAAATGTTTCACAGCGTGTTTTCTCTSTGCCCATCTCCAGTCCTGCCTTGCCCAATAGGCATGTGGTGTGTTTTCCAGTTCAGAAAAATAGGTTCGTTCATGGGTGAATTTATCATCTTTGAGTATTGAAGAGCTTGACAGAGCATTTCTGGGAGTTAATAAAAGTAGCATTTTCTCCAATTCTTGGAGAGGGGAAAAAATACATATATATATGTATATACACCTGCAGGAGCAGGAAATGGCCAATCTCTGCAAGTCAARTCAAAATGCAACCGATAGCAATTACAGAAGACCTCTGCCTTCCCTCCTAGAGGGGGAGGGAGCATGGGTGCCTGCAAAGCTGCTTCACCTTCTTTTGTATTTTAAAGCTTGTTTTGCCAAAGTTTCCTTACTTTAAGTCAAAAATGACGTAGGCAGAGAGGTGGTGCAGATGATGCAAAGGAGAATGCCCTGGGGAGCATATTGCAATAATGGCAGAATCCTGGAAGAGGGCACACAGCTCTCGCTTCGTGCTGGAGAGCGCCATGGGTTTTATAAGCTCCCACTAGCCTCTTCAGCAGTTAATTTGGGACAGGATAGAGCTGTCGAGATGGTTCTGAAACCTCTCAACTGCTGCATGCGCTGGGAAAATGAAGTTGTTTGTAAAGCTTTTACTGGCCTGCCTAACCTCCCCTTTAAATTTTCGTCAATGCAAAGTGAAAGAAGAATATTGTCTAGTTCAGGGCTTGGCAAACACATGTGGTGCTTGTTGCTATTAGTCCTATAAGCTGCCCAAGTGAAGTAGCTGTGTGTGGTTTCACTCTATCAAATAGTGCCCTGGCAGTCTGCTTTTTCAAAACAGAATAGATACAACTACTGCTTGGCAGCTGCAGGTTTACCCCGGTCTTCCCAGGGCTATTTGTTTTTCTGAAGCAATCCAGGGTTTATCTCCAAAGAGTCTATTCAACTCCCCAGGAGAGAAAAGGCCCTGCCAGGAGTTTCTAGCAAATATGCCCATGGCAAGGAGGGAGACCATCCTGTGAAGGAGGGGATGGACTCATTTGGCTTAGAGTCAATGGTGATTTGTTTTTGAGAAGCGTACATGAGAGTGTGCATCTTCACCGTGTGTGCAGGAACCTGCCTGCAGCTCCTCTGATTTCTCTCTGGCTTCTCCATGCAGGTGGATCACTTCCACMCTCTACAAAGTGGAGCTTTACAGTAAACCTGTGCTGCCTGGTGATGCCTCWCTGAGGTGGTGTAGGGGCTGCAGAGGAGGTGAGGAGCAGCAAGAGAGAAGTCTGCAGAGCCCTTCTGCGTCCCGGTTACTTGAAGCTGTGTCAAATGGGAGAGGGGGGAGTGTAGCAGACACAGTGGACCTGGCGGTAGGCTGAGTAAGGGGCATGTGCTGAAGGAATTCCGTGGGAATTTTTATACTCAAAGGGCTGTTTTGAAAGCAGGCTGACTTGAGGACAGCAACAGGAGCTCCTGACAKAAATAGCTCTTCTCTCCTCTGTTGGTGGCCTGTGCTGAGACCCTGCTCCTCAACAGGTGTGTCCTGATTACACAAATAAGCCCAGTTGGTCCCTGTGTTGGCCATCGCTGCCATGGGGCCAAGGTTGAAAATGGGGCTTAGCCACTGTGACCTGCGTGTTCCTCTGGGTGACCCTYCTTGAGGCACGCTGGTGGCAGCGCTGGTGCAGACAGCAGGCTCTGTCCCCAGAAGAGGGTGGTTCTCAGCACGTTTCTGCAGCCTTGCCTTTCCCCATGAGCTTTTTGGCACTTAAAATGTAGCAAAATGTGAAGGATTTCTGTGGGTTAGGGTGCTCCATGCAGCTGGGAAAATATACAGTATGTCATGTTGGTGTTATCTTCTGTAAYGCGGTATGTGTTGTTGCAGGCACCGCTGTTTTAGCACATGCTGAAATTATAGACAGCCAGGAGGAATCTTCCCTGAGATGCAGTAAAACACAGAAAGATCTTGCTCTGGCAGAAATGCTGTTCATGGGGAGGGGGCAGACTGCTGGAGGTGAAGATTTAGGTGGAAACATGCTTTTTTATTTATTTATTTATTTATTTTCTTTTTTTGTGGCTGAATGATTCTTGCTTTGCTTTCTTTGGGGGCCCAGGCCAGTAACTGCCGTGAAGGCTGAGGTCACCTGGGTCAGTGGTGCTGGTGGGGACGGTCCCGGTCTCTCACTGCGGCAGCTGGGACGTGTGCTCCAGAAGGAATATTGTGTTTCTTCTGGTAACTCTGCCAAGAAAGAGAGGAAATCCATAATTTGAGYAAAATACTTTAACTTTTTTGGTGGGGTGGGGGAGGAAGAGGGAAATGAAAAATCCTTATAGTGGGTTGGTTGAGATGGCTTTTATCCTGAAAAACACTCCCAGGCTATAGGAAAAGTTTAGCTTCCCCTTATTGTATCAACATCTCTTTAAAGGGATCTTACACCAGGTGAACATGCAACTGGAAGCATGTTTTAGCCCAGGTCACATATTGCACAGCAGGGTTTGTGTTCCTGATAGAGTGCTGGTTTTTGGATTATTTGGTTAATAAGAGTCAGCCTTGTATCTCCTGACACATACAGCTTATAAAGCTGTATGATTTGYGACCTTATAGCACAGGTGGCAAAATGCTGGACCCTGATCGATCTGTGTGGGGGCTTTAAAGACCTTTTGGCTGAGTGCTGATGAATTTTCRTGTATCATGTTGCATCACCCTCTGTTTCTTGCCATTTTTCTAGGATACTGGGCTGTACAAGAGCATGTTGCCAGTGCTCTGCAGCRTAGCTCTGTGTGGGCCCTGGTGAAACCAGGGCTGTCTTCCCCAGTGAGTTGACCTCCYGCGGTCTTGAAGTATTGCTCTTGGATGAGGTTTCTTAAAACTTAGGTGCCAAAGTCTTGATTCCACAAAGCTCTTAAGCATATGCTGAATTTTAAGGATGGGATTTAGTGTTTTGCTGGGTTCTGTCCTAGGGAGGGTCAGGTTGTTGGTTGGCTGGAGAATCATGGTCTACGCTGMAGGTTATGGAGCATCAGGCCTTGAGAAGGAGGTCACTCTCCTGGATTTTTGGGTGTTCAATCCAGTTGCTGAAGTGGGAGGTACTTGGTTAAATCAGCYGCTTGCTGTAGGTGTGTGACCTCTGCTGACTGTCTCTGATAACTGTGGAGCAATTCCCAAAGATCTGCACGTGTGGAAAGACTGAAGCAGAAGAGTCCTTGTAAGGGCATRAAAGGATCACTTTTATCAAATGATTAAATTTATACAGTGATACCCTTTTTCTCTCATACTGAGACTTGCTGTAGAGCCTTGCTGACTCATCACCTTGATGCATTTTGGGGAGGGCTGTTGAAGAACAAATTATATATCAGCGCTTGATTCCATCAGTAAGTTGGATCTAACTCCTCTCTTGTTGGTCGGAGCCATTTGATCTCCGATGACATTTGAAGATGGTCCTAGTTCAGTCTGAGGGGAGGAGTGTGTCAGTTCAGTTCTGCATGCTGTCTCACGCGCTCCATGCATTCAGCTCCCTCTCTTGTCTGGGTTTTGTGTAAGTAGAAATGTCTGGAGGATAAAAGATGGGCATTTCTAAGACACATTTTATCTCAGTCCAGAATTGCTATATGGAGGAAACAGGCTGGAAAAATACTATGCCCTCTAATAGTGTAGGSGGGGTGAGGAGCCAGCACCCCAGTAAACAACCACGTCCTCTGGTACCTGCACCGAGGTGATGCGTGACCCTATCTTCTGCAATTCCTCTTGCAGCAGCAGCAGGATCAAGGCCTGGCACCTCTCAGCTGGGAGAATGAGCAGCTCTATGAGGTGGAGGCTGCTCTCATTTTGACCTTGAATTTGCCTTTTGGAGAACCTTGGAGATTATATTTAATCTTAGGGTTTGTGCATTGAGCTTGGACGTCTGCATGGGCTGCTGCGTGTCGGGGGGTTGGGGCATGAGTGCGTTTTCCATCACTGAAAGCTGGTGGCTTAAGTTCTCCCCACGTGCAGATTTGGGCTGAGGGGTGGGTGGGGAGAAGCGTCTTGGAGTAATGAATGGAATTGCATGTAGGCGGAGAGCCTGAGCGCCGTCTGCGAGAGTAATAAGCAGCGAGGTGGCTGCTGGACCTGACCTGGCTTTCCAGGGCTGTGCATTCCTCGTCYCCGACGGTATCTGGCCCCACGAGCTCCAGCGAGTGCTGTCTTAAAAGTGCAATTCCTCTTCTTGCAGCCTAGGTTAACTCTCTCTATATATTTTTTTTTTGCTCTAGAGATAATCTATTTATCTTTTTTTTTTTTTTTTTTTTTTTTTTTTTTTTTTTTTTTTTTTTTTTTTTTTTTTTTTTTTACTTTCTTTTACTATTTTTTTAACTCTAGAGATTTTTTTTTTTCTTAAGTATTATGAGAAATAAAAGTGAATTCAGGAAGCTCCAAGCTCTCTATCTGGTGTGACTGTACTGATCATAAACTTATAGTTGCAAAGGTTTCTAGGGGAYGAAAAGCTTTTCTATGTGTGCTCTCTGTTTTTGTTTAAAATGGGTCACATGCCCAGGAATGCAGTCAAATTATAATGGTGACTAAGTGCCGGAAAGCATAGAAAAGGGACGGGAAGGGTGAGCGGAGAAAAAGGAGCCTGAGGCTATGAAGGAAAGGCTGGGAAAATGAGAATCTGGCCARGCTCTAGGGCCAGGTTAGAGATTCCTGCACGCATTAACAGCCACAGGAGATGTTTATTTACAGGGAGCTAATCTTTGTTTTAAAAATGATAGAGCACCCAAAAATGTCACTTTTGGGAAGTGGTTTGGGGGCAGGGAATGGGAGGAGGGAACTCATCCTGGTGTGGACACTGGTCCCTGATCTTCCTTTTATCCAATGTAGCTGGGAAATATTTGCCATTGAGAAATGCATAGAAAAAGAAAGATCTTAGTGGAGTGTATTAAGATGKTTCAGATTCCGCAGTTGCAAAAGACAAGTTGAAAACTCCCTGTGTTCATACTTCTCTGATCACTTCTACCTGCAGCTCTGCTAAGGTCCTRAATACTTAGACTTAACATATGAGAAGAGAGGTTGAAGTTGTCTTTTCTCTGTTTCCTCTTTTCTTTGCTCAGTCCTGTATCGTGAAAGTGAAATAGATATTGGACAGACGTTGAATTGGGTGACTTAATGAAGTAGCCATTGTGGCACTCGAGACCTGGGCTGCAGGGGTGGTACCTGCCCCTTGTCACMTTTGGAGCTGTGTTGGTCTTGGCCTGTCTCCCCGCGTGGGTCACTTAGGCAAACCCTGCCTTGCTGCTTTGCACCGCTGCCRGTTTACTCAAGGAGGTAAATGGTGTTCGTGTGTGTTTAAACCAGTGGTTCTCCAGATAACTTTGCATATGGACTGCAGTCAGTCCTTTAGTAACTTTGACTGGAAGCAGAGACATTTTCAGGGGTGCAGTGGGATTCTCTGTCCTTTGAGCTGAGGTAAGGGATGGTCTGTTTTACTTCTGTGTGAGTGTATTGGAGGGCTACACAGACAAACRCGTTTTATTTTTAGTCTGGATCGATCTTGATTTCTAGTTACTGTATCTGGTTATGTCATTGTCAGGCAGGTGAGGGCCTGGAGAGGTTTCTAGGCTAGTGCTGGCTAGACATTCTTTTCTGACTTCCAGTTCAGCTCTAACTGGCCTTTTTTAGTCTCTATTTTAAGAGTCCTGGAAGAATTGTCTCTATTTCTTTGGTTATTTGTGTCTTTATTTTTTTATGTCTTCTTGCTGTGATTGCTTTCTGTTTGAATGTGAACTGCACTCAGCATACAAGATTAATTCTTGCTTGAATCTAAAGCTTTTACTGCAGTGATCGTTGGGGTTGACTTACTTTGTTGCTGAGTGTTCATCAAGTGTTGTTCATCATCAAGTGTTCATCAATTTACTGCTCAGTGTTCTCATCTCATCAGCTTTTCTAAGTGCCCTTGTGCCCAAGTGCCTCTCCAGAATGAGAATGTATCTGTGAGGAACTTGTTTGTTCCCAACGTGGTATCAGTCCCTCTTGCTCATCTCGTCTCTGTTTCCTTGCAGGGCAGTTGGCATTCCAGTGAAAGAAAGGGTGAAAGTCTCTCGGAACTGGAGGCAGGGACGCTGCCGGAGGGAAATACTGCTGAAATGGAAACACAAGCAAGTGGCTCCTTTCTTTTCTACTTTGTTCTGTGCCAGCTGCTAAGGGGCCTTGTGCTTGCATCTGTGTCCTGAAATGAGACGTTGGATTTGGTAATCTCAACTCCAGACTCCAAAGTACTACGTGCCTTAGAGGCTGGCATGTCTATTGCATGTCTATGTATTGCTATGTAGCATGGGCAGCTCTCTGTCCTGTTTCTGCAGTTAGCGTGCCTTGACCCCATGTGTTCGGTAGGGCTTCTCTTGTTCACGCTTCTCCAAAATGCTTGTTTTCTCACATGCTTTCCTTTGTCTCTAGATTTGAACGTAGAAATCTAATATGTTAGTTGCTATTCTACCTTATGTTTCCCTGCTCTACGCACAAAATGTATGTTTGACACTAATTAAAGGAGATTGTTGCTGTCAAAATCTTGCTTGCAAAGTGTGATCGCTTTTCAAAGTAAAGAGGCTTAATGTCTGAGAAGTTCATCTAAAGTTTCAGCCTCTACGTCATTAGGTAGAGGGGAAAATGAGAAGGAATATAGTTTACTTGCTGAGGAACAGAGACTTATCACCACGTTTCCGTGCTTTTTTGCCCTTTGGTACTGTGTAGATTGAGGTGGTGGGTAATATGCTACTGCTTGTCTAAAGCAGAGCTGTTGTGAAGAGAGTGGTTCATGGTGCAGGTTATGTCCTGCCTGCAGAGTGCTTGAGACCATCTGTGAAGACAGGCTTGGTAGATGCTGAGGTCATTACTAAACCAGCTTCTCAAATGAAAATGCAAGGCTGGATCCAAACTGCGTGCCCTAATTTCATTTATCCTGCTTTCACATTTATAACTTCTCCTTATGAAAAAGCTATAGAAAAAAAAAAAAGATAAAAGCTAAATTGCAGCAGGAGAATGTTAGAAACTGGCTATAGTCTAAGGAAGCTGGATATTCACTTGGTTTTAGAGGTCTGTGTGGGAGTGGAGGAAGGAAGAGAAAAATCAAAGGCTGCCTCAAGTCAGAGCTACTGCTCTAAAGATGTCTCTCTATTTTTCCATGTGTATGACCAAATCCCAAATGAACACTAACCTACAGTCAGCTATTTAGTCCCTGTGACTAAAAACTTGTTATTAGAGATAGATGCAAGCAAGCAGACATCTAATGCCTAATAAGCTACTTTGTCCTCTTCCTTGCTCCTAGTCCTTTGTTGTGATGCTGTGTGGTATGGCTGTGTGATGGCTCAAGGCAGAAATCATGACTTCTGAGGCTGAATGAGCTGCAAAAAATAAGAAGGCCCTGTTTTCAAAGTAGTTGTTCCTTAAGCTGCAAGCTGTAAGGTTGCCCTATGGAAGAGCTTTGGTTTTGCTTGGGGTTTGCACGGGAGTTGGTGCACTTGGCAATAAGTRTGCAGTGTGGAGACCGTTCTGTGCCTGTGCCCTGTAGGCAGGAGCCCAGTGTCTCTTCGTAGCTTGCCTTGCCCTATCCGGAGGGTCTAGTTGTTGATTCTCTGGTGGCTACACAAAGGCAAAGGGAAAGAACTCAGAGCCAAAATGCCCATTGTAGTCAGTAGTTCCATCTTCTATATTTTGGGTTTATTTCAAGAATRAAGTGTTGATGTTGCACTGTCTTCTCTCTTCCCCCCCCCCCCAGTTTCTCAGGAGGTGTGTGTGTTTGTGTTTGTTTTGTTGTTGCTTGATTTTTAAACAAACAAACACGCTTTTCACTTGTAACACTTTGGAACAACCATTAATGAAGGCCCATGGCTTTTGGGCCTGGCCTTTTGCAGGGGGATTGCCCCTGTCCCACAGATAGTAAGGGACAGAAGGATGCATGGTCCTCTCTGAAGGATGAGTGATGGAGATGAAGAGAKATTGCTCTTCTGCCTCTTGGCTCAGAAATGGAAGGGCTATAGGAAAAACCTCATCTACATGAGGATCACAAAGTTCTTGAATGCCCTTCAGCCCCTGCTTCTTCTCACCCTTACACATGAGGCTATAGAGTATGCAGGATTTCTTTCCTCTTGTCTGTAGGAAGGTCTGTGCTTGATGTGACCTGCTCCTCTGCTCAGAYGTGAAAGAGCAGCAGCTTTATGTTCTCTGCAGGACACCAGCAAATTAAGTGCAAATCAGGACTGTTAGAGTTCACACAAAGCCTCATGTTGAAGGCTCTGTTAGAAATGCTCGGCATAGCTCACGAATGCCTGATAGTCTAGTTCCTTAAAAAGTGCAGGGCACATCAAGAGGGGTCAGGGGCCTTAAGTATTTCCTATCTAAACACATTAGACTCTTGGCCATCTTCTCTTTCAGAGATTCCATGCTTGTCTTTTTCTTCAACTCTTGGTTAGAAAAATGCCAGCAATGCARTCAGCCCTGGATGGTGCTGGAGAAACTTAATTTCTTAACCCTGCTACTATATTAAGCCCTGCTTCTGTGTGTGAGCAACAGTTTCAATTCTGCTGCCTTTTTTGAGTAAATGTTTGCTTTTGTTGCTRTGAGTGTATCTATGATCTCTTTTTATTATTATTATTTTGTTTTTCCCTTAAGTCTTTTTTTTTGCTCCCCACTTAACCTGCTGTGTGTCTGCAGCTTGATGCCCTGGATGGAGCTGGATGGCGAGTACTTGTACCTTTCTCAAGCTGAGAACATCGAGGCCTACCGGCTGTGCGCAGGCACGGCGGGTTCGCAGCGTCACCCGCAGGCCATCTTCTCCGGCCACCAGGAGGACGTGTGTCGCTTCGTTCTTGTCAACTCCCACGTCGTCAGTGGAGGGGGGTGAGTTTGGTGTATGAGAGCCCTGGCAGCAGGGTGATGAAGTTAGAAGGGTTTTGTGCAGCTTCAGCCCAGAGCAGAGGTCAGTCCTGTCATAGAGCATCCTTGTGCATGATYTGGTTCTGTCTTGAAAAAAAGCATGCGTTTCATGCTGTTGACAATATGAACTGCCCTTTTCTTTTTTTGAAATTGTGTAGATGGATGCCACACAATCCTGACTGATCTGCAAGGCTCATTTCTTCCCTGCTGCAGTCAGGGTGACTAGGCTGTATTCTGATATTTAGAACTRCTGGTTAACTGGGACTGCAGCTATGCATAAAGGTTTCTGGAAACAAGTGCATCTTTATTAGACCTATTGATATAATTGTAGAAAAGAGGAAAACTGCCAAGCTTTCCAGTGCACAAACACTTCTCCAATTAAWTTTGCACTGTCAGGCTCTTCAATTAAATGAAAAAACAGAGCTGTTGTTTATAAAGCTGTAGTTATTARTATACACAACACTGCAGCACAGAATTGGGAGAAGCATGTTTTTCTGTCCTGGATGTCTTGACTCTCCCCTATTTTTTTTGTTTTTAAAAAAACATCCCTCTCCATTGCCAACCCAGAACTGAAATCTGGGTGACAATGAAGACATGCATTTAAGATTTGCAGTAAATGTGATGTGTTGATTGAAGAATAGTTTAAGTTTCTTTGTAATAAATTCAAAACACAATCCTCCATGCAGCTGCTCTAGAACGAACAAAAAGTTGAGGTTCAGACATGGTGGGAGCTGCCTGCTTGCTTGTTCGCTCASTCCYGCTGTTCAGCATCCAGGCAGATCCYGACTCTCAAGAATCGAAGCAATAGCAAACGGAATGGCTGCTCTGCTGATTTGTGTGGCTTAACCTCAACCCACCTTTCCTAGGTGAAATGGTGCCTAGCAAAAGCTCTGGTGTGCAGCACATCAGGCTTGTAATGGCCAGAAGTCAGGTTTTAAGAGAACAGGTGATGTGTAGGGAGTGGAAGGTTAATAATGTTGCTTGAATTTCAGCTCTTCTGAGATTAGTCATGGCTTTTTAGTGGCACTCCCAAATACAAATGGAAGGTGCYTGGCCAGCCAGGGGATCTGAAACAAGTTTTCCATATGAGGATTTATTTTTCAGAGATGGAAATATTGTCCTTCACAAGATTCATGGCTCCTACAGTGTCAAGTTTTCTGCGCATGAGCAGGAGGTGAACTGTGTGGATTTTCAAGGTGGCCTCATCGTGAGCGGCTCCCGGGACAGAACAGCAAAGGTGAGCAGCGGGGATCCAGCTGCTGCAGGTGCTCCCAGAGGTGACCGTGGAGGTGTCATGCTGTGAATGTTTAAGTGTCAGCAGAACTGTTGGGATCCCTGGCTTGTGTGTCTGCAGCAGAGGCACTGGCTATCCTGGTGTAAACTCATGTCTGTGAAAAGATGGTTGCTGTGTGGGGCTTTTAAGAAAGAGGTTWGGCAGTACTTTGAAGTGTCAGCTGCTGGTTTGAGCTGGAAGCATAGGAGAATGCGTCTTTCACTATGCGCTCATCTAACAAATGAGTGGAGATTCATGACAGCTAGTCTGAAATTTGCCCTGTGCGTATCTCAAACATGTCGTTGCTTCCAGGAGTGAAGTTAGACTGTAGGCACCACCTGCTTACATTTTTCTCTCCTCTAACTGGCATCTTACTTTTTGAGGTGGAGCATTGTTGATGATATTATTATTATTATTATTATTATTATTATTATTATTATTATTATTATTATCATCCTTTGGATGTGATTGACAGCACCATGTTGCTGTGGACCTGGAGCTGGTTCCCAGCTGTGTTTCAGTAGTTTAAGAAACTCCATGCAGCTGTTCCACCCTCATCCTGCTTGCATGATGCAGTACCTGTAGTATCTTTACAACTGTTAGTTTCATGCTCTGTATTGAAAGCTTTGGCTGTTGCTCAGGACAGGATCCTGGTTTACTCTCCGTGTCCTCATAGGTGCCCCAGAGTTAGTGGAGGCAAGAAGAGAAACTGCCTGGTTTACTAGCAAGGGAGGCTGTGACAAATGTCTCTTCTGAGGTTTTGTAGGAAGGGGATGGGTAGCCACCTGACAGGCTGCTGAGTGGCAGTGCCCTATCTGTCCCACCTGGGTGGGTGTGCTCCTGAGTGAGATCCTGCCAAGCAGAGCTGTGTTCAGGTGGAAGGAGCAGTGCTTGGGATGGTAGCTGTCATCTTGGAGCAAGGTCTGGATGCCACTTYAGTTGGCATATGAACAAGGCTGCCCCTCTCTGTTCCGCAGAGCCTCTTTGGGAGTTTGCCTTCTTGCTACTTCCCTGGCAGCAGGAAGTTAGACCTTGAGAACAAATTCCTGAAGGCAAGAAAAAAATTAGGGCTGTTTTTGCTGGAACTGGTGTGAGATCTTGCCCACCCAATGCTCTCTACAGCACAGGCTCTAGGGATGTTCGCCTTTTATTTTTATCGTTGCTTTGTGGGTTGCCTTGTTTGCCTGAATGAGACTCTTGGAGGTGGAAGGGAATCCCTACCAGCCTTTTAAAGGGGCTCTAAGTGTCTAAGCTATTGAGGGCTCTGCTGAGTGTTGATTAGGGCTAAGCCCTGAAGAGCTGCTAATGTACATTCCTGTGTGATAGGCACCAGATAGTGTGCTCTGAGCAATATTTTTAACCTGTAGGAGATAGGGATGCCTTAAAAGAGTTAAGCTTTTCTGCTGCTTTTGCTGACACTAGGTGCTAAATTCCCCGCTGACAAGAATAGCCTGCAATCCTGGGCATTATCAACAAACAAACAAATAGGGCACTCCCGGCTTTGAAGTCTTGAAGTGAAACACTGGGGGCAGGTTACAGAGGACTGGGGAGCTCAGCTCCTATGAGCTGGGAGTGGGGGCAATGCAGGATAAGTGAGGGCCCTAAGCAGAGGCCCCAGGGAGAAGCTGGGGGGCTTTATAAGGACCCAGAGTCAAAGGTGGTGGAGGATGAAGCGGTGGAAGGGGATGTGTGCACTGATGGGGGAGAGAAGGGGATTTCTCACACTGTCAGTGGGCAAGAGGGGCCACTTTGAGAATAGCCTGGAATGTTTAAGAAACCTGGTCTAAAGGGAATAGCTTCACACAAACAGGACACTGGACAAATAATTTTACATGTATTACAAATGACAATATTCCGATTGGTGCTAAGCCTTCCAGACCTCTTTCAGAACAGYAGAGATTTGACTGAGTCCTGCTGCTTGCTCCTTTAATTGCAGAGCATGAGAAATCTGTGTCGTGTGTTGCCCCTAGGGACATGTGGCGTATTGGGGTGCTCTTTCTGTCTCCTTGGTCAAGTGGGATGGAAGGTCATCGTCACAAACGGACATAAGTCTTTACCCAAATTTCTGTGCTTGTTTCTGCYTGTGATTGACAGGTGGTTCCACTTCTCAAAAATAAATGGTGGGAATTTGGTCGGGGATCTCTGGGAAGGGGAGCATGGCAGTTGTGGCAGCTCATTAGCTGTGTGTATCCTCATTAGCTTGTATTTGATGTGGCATAACATGCATCTCTCTCTCCAGGTTTGGTCCCTGTCCACAGGCAGAGTTGGGCAATGTCTACACACAGTGCAGACAGAGGATCGAGTGTGGTCCATTGCTATCAGCCCGTTGTTAAGGTAACTGGGGTCTCTATTTGCAATTTCTAATAGAAAGAAATAAGAAATTGGTTAGAAAATATATCTGCAAATCTTTTTGAGGCATTACTGTGGCACCTCAAGGACTTTGTCTATGTGGATGCTGACCAAGTGCTTCTGACTACATCAGGAACTTGGGAAAAAAGGATATGTTGTTCATTCTGCAGTGCAGCCTTCATAAGAAGGCTGTGCAKATGGCCACAGCCTTCCTGTCACTGCTTCAGGTGGCATCTGCTTGTTTTCCCTTGGATAGTCAACCCTACTGTGACTTGCTAGTTAGGAGCAATGAGGCAGATCATCTTGAGGTTTTCTCCACTGAGAAGATGCCAGTTTATACTGAACTCTGGCAGAAGAGGTACCAAGCAGAAAGATCCCTGCTTTTTGCCTGGATCTGTGTGCAATGATGAGAGATCAGTTTTCTTGGAAATTGAGTATGTTGAATGGGGAAGGTGGGAGTAGAACTCAGGGATAGGGTTTTCCAGGCCCTCTGCCTGTAGCTCTGCTGCTGTTACAGTGGTAGTGCTACAACTGCAGCTTCAGCATGGAATATATGGGTGATGCCTATGCTGGCTTCTTCCAAGCAGTTTACTAAAGTGCCCCAGTTGGTGAGAAGGTGAAACTAAAGACATTTAAATTCTTATGCTTGAAAACTTACACTGGCCAGCAAGATCTCTTTGGTGCAGTTTTTAACCTGGTCCTCTGCAAGACTCTTCCTCAGCATCCTCAAGGGAAAGAGAAAGAAAAGCTGTTTTCCTGTCTGCAACTAATAAATCTTAGGCTTGTGCAGTACCAAAATATTTCCTAGAATTTCATGCTTTTGAGATCTCTGAGCTTGTTTTGAAGTGGCAGAAACTTAGTGGTTTGCAGCTAAGGACATTATCAGAGAAATGACACTCTGGCTGCTCCTGGTGTTTGAGACAGATAATGTTTCTGGAGTAGTGCCACGTGTGTTGTTGCTGCTGCAGGATGTTGGATGGAAGCCCTTTGCTGCCTTCTGCTCTGCAASGGCCCATTTTCCACTAGACTAGCCCTGGATCTCGTGCCACGACTGGAAGAGCCCAGCAGCGAGCTGCTTCCCACTCTTAAGTGATGACCTACTGAGTGGCCTCTTGTCAGGACAGCGTTCCTGTCCCCGCCACACACACTTGTGCACACTCTGTGTCACAATATTTACCCACTGTCCCCCCCACCTCTCCTTTCCTCCCTGCAGGGTGATGAATGGGAGGCTGTGGACCGGCTACCCCATGAACAAGTGGACCTAAATCGTGTGCTCATTTTCTTTTGAGGCTGCAGACTGTACCAGCCTCTCCCACYAGCCCTACTGCCCCCCACCCTCAATGTTTTTTTTGGGGGGGTGGAGAATTAGAGCCAATTAGCCACGTCATTAATTCTTCAATTTGACGGCTGATATAGCAGGGCCTGAAACACGCTGCTGACCTCGTATAATGGGAACCCTGCTCCTTAACATATTGACGATGGGAGAAGTTAATTAAAATTCCACAGAGAGAAGGTGTCGGCTAACCTATAAACCTGTCGCTTCCCAGAACAAATCGCAGCCATCCTAGAGGAGAGAGCAGATCAGAGCAGGAGGGCATGTGGTGTGGGAGGGCCAGGGCAAGGGGCAGGGGAGATGAATTTTTCGCTAATAGGTTTTATTGCTTGCTGTCTAATGAGGGTGGGTATCAAAAAGGTAGTATCTGGTTTCTAGCAGGGTCTGCTTTGGGGAGCTCTGTGGCTTATGTTGTACTCGCAGGAGTCTGTGCTTCACCAGTACACRTTCCCTAGGCACTTGTTCACAAAGCTTTCCCTGCCTTGCAGTCCTAGTCTTTCTGGCCAGAGTTTGCTACATCTGTTCCTCTGAGAGGCTGAACGTAGCCTGTAACCTCCCGATCCTCCTAAACATTCAATGTGCTCTCCTGATTCTCCTTCCTTGCTYGCTGGTGTAGAGCGAGAGCCCTCCCCTAAGGACAGATGCTGCTGCTGGTGTAGACCTGGTGCAGAATCAGATTTCAGCCACTCAAGTATTTTGGCCCATCGTTGAAGAGAAGCCTCCAGCTCTTTCAGTATATGCCAGCTCTGAAATCTCTCAAAACACTTATGAGTGGTGTAGGAGCAGGGAGGACTTGCCCAGCTCTAGCTTTTAAAAATTGTTTTGGAGAGGCTGCAGTTTCCTGACCTGGAGGTTAGCCAGGACTACGACTCCCTAGAGCAATGAGGGCTGTATTCTTACTGAACCTCAACCGTTACTGGGCAGGGCTGAACCTTTCCCTCTTGCTTTTCAATGGTGTCTCCCTCGGTGTCACTAGAGCTTCCTTGTGGAGGACTCCATATGCACCTGATGCACATGCAGCTGCTTTTTCTTTTTTTTTTTTTTTTTCTCTCCTCTCCTGTAATTCTACTTTTCTGGGCTGCTCCTTTCATGGACAGTACCTGCATCCCTCAAAAATTAAATCAGTAGGCAAGACTAGTGCCATTCTTAAAGAAGTATGCCTAGAGTTAACAGAGCAATGCTCATAGGAGCTGTTAGGTTGTCATCTTCTGCTGTGGGGATTTGTATTCTTGAACTGAAGATTTTCTGGCGTCTCTTCTGGCTTTTCTGCTTTGAGTTGTCTGCACTTTCCCTGCAACAGTGCAGAGATYGTCCTGTGGATGCCCAGAGATAGGGAGGAGACTTCCTTGTTCTTCCTGCAGTGATGCTGAGCTGGCTGAGAGAGTCTGCAACCCGTACAAGCCTTTGGGGAGATCCAGGTAGGAGAAAAGGCAGCAAATGGGCCCCCAGAGCAGCAACTACTGCTGTGTGGGTGAGTTGTGCTTGGTCCTTTGTGTTCCCTTAATAAGGCCCTTCCGGAGTAGAAGAGATGCTACAAGGAAGCTCTAAGTGCACATTGATGTCTTGGGGCTCCCTAGCATTGTCCTTTTGGGCAGAGAGGATGAAGAGGGCTCTGTGCCCTTACTGGGATGTCAGCAGATTTCCTACATGCTTCTGCTGATCAATGATACCGCTTGGGATAGCACAACGTGTCATTTTGGGGACTAGAGAAGAGTCTTGAGAGTATCCTTAAAATAGGGTGCCTCTGCTTGCGTTGGCAGCTTTTGCTGGCCTCCAAGGCTCTCCTCCTGCAAAGATTAGGAAAGCATTGTATTTGCAGGATGGCTGCATACCCTAAACCATGTTTCTTAGCCTTTTTTAATCCCCTTCCCCCTAAGTTCACTTGCCTTTTGAACTCTGCGTCATGCAGATGTTAAACTTTCATTTGCCGGTGCTTATTGCAGTGACTTATGTGTGCCCAGGGAGCAGGGCAGGTCTGAGTGCAGTGGACCAATTCAAATGTGCAAAGGGAGGCGAGCCCAGGCTTTTCTGGTGGAATAGTGGCACCTTCATGCTTTGTGACTCCCTGAGGTGGCAGGAGCCAGGGAAGAAAAGTGACCACTGTACATCGTTTAATTTGAGGGATAGGTTTATGGAGAAAATGGAGTCTAATTACTTGGCATTTATGGCTGCAGAAATATAAGGGTTGTGATATACGGTGTGCTACTGAAATGCCCTTTTATTTAGGAGAAACTTGGTTGCAATGCATTTATTTTTCTGATCATAGAGAAGCTGGTAGAGTTGAGGGAAAGCAAATAAAAGCAGACTTTGATGTTGAGTTTGTTATTTATCTTGAATTTATAAATTCTTTGGTGCTGGATCAAAAATGAGTTCAAATTTAAGCTGTRGGGGTGAGTTTGAGGAATACTGGACAGCCATAACGTACCCTATTGTGGCAGAGATGGTTTTGGTGTGTGAGCCCCAAAGCTGTCCCTTGTCAACTGTGTCACCTGCCCCACTGGGCTATGTGACTTCTGCTCCTGTTTGCAAATGTCGCCTTGCTGAAATTCAGCTTTGTTCCATAGAGGAGGAAAGTTTGTACCACATTCTAGTAGTGCTGTGGTGAATATTTTAATGGAAAAGGAGCAGTGGAATTTCCAAACCCMGGTTTGTTTCTTCTTTTATGCCAGTGCTGTGCTTGAGCCAACTCCTGTCTCCTTAACTGCTAGGCTTAACCTCTGTTAACTTAGTTGCCTCTTCCGTAGAAGATTATRGGAGTGTAATAGCTCTACCTCTGTGCACAACTTCAGGCAAAATGGAACRTATAGGCAAAACTTGCAGGGGAAGGGAAGGAAGGAGGAAAGTTATAGACATGTACTGTGACTGAATGGGCTTTTTTTCCCCCCCTCTCCTCCCACTGGGAATCATCAAAATGATTAATTTTGAAGATTGCTAGACTCTTTAATGGCTATTTATTTCACTTTCACACACACACAAAAAAMCAGTCTGATGCCGTAGACTGCATTAAGGAAAGCAATTCATTTGAGCTGGAGCAGCTTTGCAGGAATTTTAACTGCACGTTTTTGGAACTGTAACACACAGCAGTTGAAGAGCATGGTAATATTCCCTCCTTGTCCACTCTGCTGTGTTGTTGCTGCACTTTTACCAGCAGACGTCCCCTCCYGCACATGAAGATGAGCTGTTGGCCGTGGCAGTGTTCTGTTCTGACCTAGCTTTGTACACTTAACCTCCCTGAGTCTGCTGGGACACGGGAGAAGGAACGGGCTTTTATTCTGGTTTGTGCATTGCCAGCAAAATAGCAGGCAGCAATAGCTCTGCTGTCCTTTGGGACTTCTGCAGAGCCGGCTTGGTTTGAATAATTGAGAGGTGACTCTGACCTGCAGCTGTTCCTGAAGCAGGGGCAGGAAGAGCCCTGCTCGACTGCGAGGTCCCAGGGTGGATTTGTGGAGTTAGAGGTGGTGTTAACTGCCATCCCTCGCTGCCTYGAGAGGGGTCTGGACGCCAGTTTCTAGGTGTGTGCAAGAGTCACATCTGACTCGGTGCTCTCTCTGGAGCTAGAATGACACCTGGGTCTTATCCGTGTGCCCTGAGTGTTCCCTTGATCCTGGGAGGGAGGAGGATTAAAAAAAAAAAGTTTTGTTGCCTTAATTGTGTGACAGTGATTCTCCTATATTGCCTTCCCRTGGGCAAACATGTGTCTTTTCCCGCTTCCCTAGGAGCAAACGTGTGAATGCTGCTGTAGGGCCACAAACTGTGCAGCTCTTCAGTTTCTTCCCTTTGCCTGTCATACTTTGTGTGACTAATGGAGTGCTCCCCCTTGTCACTTTGGGGCTAAGCTCTAATGTTTATATCTTTTTATAGCTGCATGATATATATACATTCTCTATAGCCCTGTGAATTGGGTTGCTAGTGGTCATGGGCAGGTGGCCGGAGGATTTGGTAGGCAGTAGCTAACTGAATTAGATCCCACACATCTGTTTCTAATCCAGTGGAGCCTTGTTGCACATTGAGGCTTTTTCATATTCCCTGCAATTTTTCTCATCTTTCCCCTTGCTTGAGGGAGAGGCTGCCTCGGGAAGCGTGGGGAAAGCATCTTTCTGCTGCTGCTTGGTTTGCACGAGAGAAGCTGTGTCTGCTTAATCGATGTGGCAGAAGAAACCTAGTCTAGGAGGGGGCTGGCAGGCTCGTGCCTTGGGGTTTCTATTTCCAGTTCATGATCGTTTTTTCTTTGCTTTTTAAACTTGCAGGGGGAGAAGGTAACTTCAGCAGACCTTGGCTGCTGTTTACCTTTGCCTGGCTGTGCAGTGTGCCTTTGTTTTTCCACCTTTGATCAGTGTCCTGCCGACAGATAATTTAGCAATTGCATCCCAGGGTGGAAGTGTGGAGTTAATGTTAAAGTTAGTGGGTTTTTTCTTCTTTTTTTTTTTTTTTTCCCCCCCTCTCTAACTTTTCTGGCTGATGGAGCAGAGAAGGGGAGAGGGGAGGTGAAGGGGGTCATAAATTCTAGACCTAGTGGTTTTGCTCCTAGCAGAGCAACTAAAGCCTCTGATGTCTCTTCAGCACTTTCATTAACATTTAAATTAAGGGTTTGTTTTTCAGACAGCTTCAGAGTCGCTGCCCTTTCATAGCCTGACACATGGAGGCTGTTCACGTTCTCTCTCGCTCTTTCTCCAGTTTGGAAGTCTGTGTAATCATCGCCCTATTTTTTTTTTTTTTCTCATCTTCTCTGGGAGGGCAGCAACTTGACAAGCAGTGCCAGAGGTTCAAAGAGAATCAGCTGTCTGCAGAGGTGCCCGGACAGGACTATGCCAGGTTTCAACTCCTACAATTAGAGTGGTGGCTGTTCCCTCCCCTGCCTTTCAAAGGGCTCCTTTTGAAGGCAGGGAGGCAYGGAGAGGGATGGACCTTCCTTGCAAGGTGAGAGCCCCAGGTGTGGGTGCCTCTAACCAGCCTCCCCTTCTGCTGCGAGTCCTCAAAGATGTGCCTGGGGGTGGCGCTCGGAGGATGGGGCTCTTGCCCTGGGGTAGGAAGCTGCAGTGCCCTAAGTTAGCAGCCTGGCCTCCCAAAGGGAGTGTTGACTCCCTCTGAGGGCAGCTGGAGGCTCTTCCTTAGCATGCATTGGCATTTGAAAGGAGGGAGATGATGGAGGATATTGCCTTGAAGGAAGAGCCGCTCTGTGGCACAGCCCTGAAGTTGTGTCCGCTCAGAGCGCTGCATCTCGTGGAGGAGGCAGCTGACCAGCAGTGTCAGTTTTGGACTTGTTTTATGATAGCTACCRCAGTGCGTGGTCTGGCTTAGGCCAAATAATTATGGTGTAGGAGCTAGTTAGTTTACCATCGAGGAAAAGACTTTCTCACCTGCTTCAGCAATTTTGTAGGAGGCAGGGAACAAGGAAATTGTTAGAGGAACCCCCTAGCTAACTTCTGGGTTAGGCTTTATTAATAAAGAGTTATGTAAATACATGTGAAAATGCACTCTGCCCCAAAGCTCTTCTGGAATCATGCCCTTCCTATCTGTCAGAGCCTATTTTCCATAGGGCCCCTGGAAGGAGTTGGGGGGCTCTGAATAAAAGTGAGTTGGTATTTTCCAAGAGCTAAAAACAAACAAAAGTTGGAGGTGTGAGCAAAGTGTTCAGCATAGCGACACTCACGGTGCAGTTGCTGTGCCTCCCCTACTCCTCACGTCTTCCTTCCTCCACTGCTCCGAGCTGGCTTGCCTTTCCCTGACGACTTGATGTGGAGAGTCTTCAAAGGATTCCTGCTGGATGAGAGCAGCAAGCTGGCAGGGGCATTGGGAAGGGTATTCCCTGCGTGCTGCTGGATCTGCTGCATGAAGAAACAGCAGCTCCTGCCTTCCTTTATCTCAATTGGTCCTGCATGGGGGGTAGTGGTGGTTGTGCTTTGTAGTATTTGGCCCTTCTGAAGGATCTTATTCAAAATCTTGCACTTGCAGATGCTTCCTGTATAGACTGAATACTTTTTGTTACAGGGTGAGTTTTTGGTGTGTTTGTGTGAACTCTGGGTCAGTGAGTGATACAGTACAGCTTTCCAGGGGCACATGATCCTGTTGTCCATATCCCAGTGCTCTGGAGCTCAGTAGTAGGAACRGACTTCTTGGTTTTCCATCTGACCCCACTCTATGACCTAATGCTAGTCTGATTACTCTGGCCAGTGTCGCTGCAGGTGCATCCTAAATCCTCTCTTGGGAGAGGTTTCTTTAGCAAGAGCTRTTGCCATCAATGTCATCTTGGTATCTTCACCATATATAATGCAAGGGGGATTTGAGATGTCTGCTGCACGCCATTAGCATCCATCCTTCTTTGGGTGTTTCAGCTTTTGGRAGATGGTAGGCTCGTGTCCAACAAGGTCCCCTTGGAGCCCAGAGTCACATGGTACTGAACAGTTTGCAAAACCCAGGGTATGTGAAAACTAAAGCTGTGGGAAATGGGAAGAGGTTGCTAGTGCTTGTGTCACCCAGGGCTCTTAATTGTCACTTCTGAGCTGCTTCCAGCGTTGCTCAGTCTGTAACTTGTGAGGAGGACTTTTAATCTCAGCTCTGTGGAGCCTGGATGCCAGCGTGGAGTCTGGCCCYGTGGTACCCAGGGCAGATGTGCCTGGGCACTAACTGGGCTAACTCCGCCTAAATTCCCTTTGGAAGCTCCTCTCTATTTATGGGTGGGGAGGCCGGGGGGCTGCCCGCCCTCCCACCTTCCCCCGTGTCGTCTCAAAAGGCCTGGGCGCATCTTTGATTAGGTGCAGGTCAAAAGAATTTCCACATCGTGACCTTAATAACTGGGGTTGATTGGCAGGCAGTCTGCGGAGAGGGAGCAGCCCGGCCCTTTCATCTCCCTTGGTGCCGTGCTGGGACAATGGGCCAGCATATTTTCCTTGTTGTTCCTCATTTGAAAAGGGTCTGGTATCTCTACTAGGTACCTGTGACATGGGGGTCTTGATTGGGGTCTCATAAAGGGCCCTGTCAGTGTGTCCAAAGGCCAGGAACACAAAGGCGAGCAGTGGGTGGGGGTCTCAGCTGACCACTGAAGAAGGGAGGGGAGGGTCTTGGAAGCAGTGGAGGGAGAAGCAACCCCTGATGGGAGACCTTAAAGGGGGGGCGGGGGGGAGGAGGCGGCCCATTTTTGTCCCGAACTCATCAAGCACATCTGCAGAATTGTCCCAGCCGCTGCCTCCCAGTTTCAAAAGAAAATGATCGTTTGATAAACCGTCCTGATTCACCACTTTCTCACAAGGGAGGGAGACCCACCTTTGACCTCTATGATTTCACATTGGGCCTAGCTTCCCCCCCACTCCCCCCAAATCCAATTGCTAGAGAAACTTTGAAATGCATCCCTTGCGCTCCCTCTCCTTCTCCCTCTTTCCCTTTACTCYCCCGTTCTCTCCCTCTTTTTCACCCCCCCTCCTTGTCCCCCCACCCCCAGCTTCCTCGCTCTCTGGCTTTGTAAAAACCACGCGAGCTGCTTTGGAGTTTGGGCAAGTAATTAGTAAAACGGCACAATAAAACGGCAGCGCTCGGCCCGCATATTCCCACAATTTACATACTTGCGGGCATCCGAGAAAACAGGTGGCATTCCCAGTGCATCGCCGTCGTTGGAAATCATTGGGAAGGCAGTGAGGGGAGGCTGCTGGGACCCGCTCRTTCCTGCGAGCTGTAGGAATGTGCCTGAATATATTAAAATGTTTTCACACAATGCTTGCATTTTTCTAATGGGAAGAGGCATCTTCTGGATGAAAGGCGGCTGGGCCAGGCACAGGCCGCCTCTGAACGCTCTTTCCCACTYGGGGTTTGTTTGCATGGACCAGATAGAGAAGAGGCCTGGGGGAGGCAAGTGTGAGGGTGGTATCTCCAAAGAGTAAATCTTGGTGTGCTCCCTACCCGCTGCCCGTCTGTGGTCCCAGAAAGTCCAGTTGCAAGACTGTGGAGGGGGCATGAGGGGGAAATTATTGGAACTTGCTGCAAAGGCCTTTGGAAGGATTGCAAATATACAGAGGAAATAGCCTGTAATGGAGCATGTAGCTCCCTGAGCGAGAGGCTTCAGTGGCTGCAGCAGGAAATGGCAGAGGGAGCTGGCTCTCTGGGGCAGTATTAGCACAGTGCCTGTTAAGAATAGTAAATGTTCTTGCMGTACTTTTCCAGCTCCATCTTACTGTGCAAGAGGTGGCTGATGGGCCCTGAGCCTGCACGATGTGTTCAGCTGCTGCTCTCCTCCTCCTCCCAGGAGAACAGGTTGTTGGAAGTGGTGGGAATCAGGGAGTTTCTCCTCTATCTCAGACTGGGTCTGTTTGACTGTGTTGCCCCCCAGAAGCTGTTTGGCCTCTTCCAGCTTGCAGRGTGTTGACGAGATGTGTGGTGAAACCTGTATCCAGAGTGTAGATCAGGGACTTCCTTTCTAGCTGCCACGAACTGAAGGAGAGAATTGCTGCAGGAGGTGACAGAAGCTGCACAAAAAGCCACATGTGAACGGCTCATCCTGGGAGCCATGTGTGCATGTGGGGAGGCCCTCAGTTCAGCTCCAGGGACGCTGCTCTAGTCAAGAGGACAGTGTCCCACTGCTTCCCAGTTACTGCTGGCTCTAGATGTATTTTGTTGCAGCTGTAGCCTAATCTTGAGGCCAATGAGTAAGGGAAGGGGATCAAAGGATCAAGAGGCAGGATGCAAAGAGCCCGTGTTGGAGAAGTTGGAAGCAGAATGACAACTAGGGGTTTTTGTTTTGTTTGGGGTTGGTTTTTTTTGGTTGAGAAGGCCCTTCAGTTCTGTAAGGGCCTGTGCTGTGGCAGCAGCATGGTGCTCTGGATGTGTCTCCGGTGCTACAGCTGTAGCCTTAGCAAAACGCTCTTCCGCAGGTATGTGCTCCGGGTTGGTCCTCCCGGGAGGATTTACATGCCTGTTCCGAGGCAGAACCAGGGCAGCCCAAAGTTACAGCTCCTGCAAAGAGCTATCCCAGAGCTGCTCCATGCTGTCCTGCTCGAACCCCTGCTCTCTGGAAGGAGCATATCAAAACAGAGGGCATAATCCATCGGAGTGGCGTGGGAAGTGCTGCCCCGGGGCTTTCTCCTGGCTTTGCTGCTTGCTTGTCCTTTACCCCAGAGTATCTCTGCAGTGACTGGGAGAGGATGCAATTCCTTGCTGCTGCAAGGAGCATAAGCTTAACCTTTTGCAAAAGGGTATTCTTGTGTGGCAGCTGTTCCTAAAATGGATCTGCAAAAGTAGTAAAGCTTCCCCCCCTCCCCACCTCTGTCCCAGGCACTGCTTGTAACAGTGTTTATCAAGGTGCAAAGGTCTTTAACTTTTTGTTAGAAACATAACCAACAACCCTCCTGGCAAGGGGGCTTAGTTTTTGTTCTTAATTATTGTCTTCCCAGTTCCCTGCCCCTCCCCTTCATCTTTCTGCATTTCTTAAGGAGGCAGTGGAGGGAAAAAAGCTTCGKTTTTTTGTTTGGGAAGGGGGTTAGGAAGGGCTATGTGGCCCCTGCAACCTCTCATAGGGGTGTCTTGTCAGGGCGCGGCATGAAGGGCACAAACAGATCATAACCTTTAAATGAAAATGCGATGGAGGGGAGAGATGAAAGCAGTGAAACAAATTAGATACATCTAGAGGGGGTGCTCAACTGGAGAAAATTAGCATTTCTTCCTAATTGGAGTGCAGGGCATTCCATTACAGGGTTTCATTACAAGGAGGGAAGCACTGGGCCTCTTCAGGGGATTCCCTCCTGCCTCTAGTACTTCTAAAAGTAAAAATATGTTTGGAGGAGAACTGGAAAGGGGCTGAAATTATTGGACTGAAGATTTCGGACTGCTGCAGAGAGAAGAATATAGCAGAACAGGAGACGATGACATTGCATGTGAATTTGGGTGTTCATCCTGCTTTTTTATGAAGAAAACTGAAAAATTTAGAGGAAGCTGGAGCTGTTTACAACTTTCTGGTACTTGTCCTTGCTGAATCAAATTTACAGTCTGTATCCAAAATGYACTGGCTTGTCCAAAGCATAGTGTTATATATTTTATAACAAAGATCAGTGGAGTCAGTTCAAGCCTGCCTTAAGCTGCATGTCAAGTCTGTGATGTGCAGAGCACTTGTTCAAGACATGTCTGTCTGATCCTGCCTCTGATTAGAGCAGTTGTATCCAACAGGAACTTTGTGATGTCCCTGGGAGGGCAGTAGCAAACACCCAGCAGGAAAGGTCTCCTGGCTGCACTAGGGCTTTGTGGTCCGRGTAGCTTAGGCCAACTTGAGAACCAGGTGCAAGAAGGCTCTGTACCTATGTGTGGGTTTATGTGTGAATGAGCAGCAGAAATAACTTATCTGGGCTAGGAGTAAGAGTTACCAGCTTCTCTATTCCAAATAGGAATTGAACTGTTTTCAGTCGTTGCTCACTGGGGAAGCAGGGAAAGGAGGAGAAAAAAGGCAGACGTGTTTTAGGTATGGCTTGCAATGTATCCTGCTCCTGGTGAGGAGTGTCTGTGTGAGTATAGGAATATGGGCTGTAAGAAGCTGCGGAGGGAAGGGAAGGGTCCTTCTGCACACCACCTACCTGTGGACTAGTAGGGCTGTTTGCAGCAGCCCTGGCCCTCAACCTGGATGGAATCTGTGATCTCCATGTAGAGGACAAAGTATTAATTTATAGAACTGGTAGATGCAGATCTCTAACTTAACCTTGCTACTGAATTTTTGGTATTTTCTTAGGTTCTCATTGAGCAATTAATACTTGCCTATGTACAAAAACTAGTAAACCTGTAGACTTTGAGTGATGAGATCTTGCTTACACTCATGTAAAACCCTAGCAGAGGGTATACTGTATACTCGTGGAGCAGACTATCGTTGTAAATAAAACTGGTAGGGCTAGGCCATTGGTCTTTCAGGCTACAAGTCCTGTGGACGTGCACTGTTTGCCCATAGACCTCACTAATTCAGATGTACTGCTTATAACCCCCCAGCTGGAGCTCCTGGAGGAGTTGAACCTGAAGTAGACAAGCTGGAAGCAGTTGCATTTGCAAACCAGTCTTCCTCACGTCCACTCCATGTGCACTCCAGCTAGTGGTTTGGCATTAACTCATACTCATGCTTTGCAGGCACCCTGGCACTTTGCAGATGGAGGGCTAATTTTGGGGCAGGTATTAAATCCAGCCTTTAATGTGGATTGCCCTGTCTAATTAGTAAATTTTTGTCTCCTTTGAGATTGAGGTACATGTTCCCCTCAATCTAGCCGTCCATCAAAGAGGACTTGAAATGAGGCCCTGCTATGGTTGGTAGACACAGGCAGCTAATGAAGAGAGAGAGCCCATTTCCTTTGAGGAGAGAGATATGTGCCAAGGTGGTTGATAGTTCCAGAGATTTATGAATGTGGGGGCTGCATAGGGCCTTGCAAACTGGAACCCAACAGCTTGTTTCCTTCAGGGAGGAAAAAAAGTCTAGCGGTCATCTGTGCTTCTCCCTTTCCCCTGCCCTCGAGAAAGGAAGAAAAAAGAAAAGGAGACTCAGAAATTAGCTGATCAGAGGAAGCAATTATAGACTGAGCAGAGCAGAAACTACTACTTTTGCTGTGCTTGGTCTTTCTCTCCTGGTGCAGCTGCCTTGTTTTGCACCTGCACTTTGTGCGGGGACCTGCTTGCACATCCAGGCAGATTAACAAGGGCTGAGGCTGCGGTGATGTGACGGGTCTGCTCCTGCTGTGAGGCCCCAGTGGTGCTCAGAGCTCTGTTGTCTTGCTAGCCCTAGTGCTGAGGCTGGTGATGTGGGCCCGGAAGGCACTGACAGCCCTTGCAGCCCCCATGCTTGGGGAGCAACTGACTCAGTCAAACTTTTTGGCCCAAAGGAGTGATGAATCAATGAGGTCACGTGTGTGCCTGAAGACAAGGTACAGCAGAGGAATGTGTCTCTGTACCTGACAAAAGACTATAGTTATTTTGTACCTATTTTTTGTCATGTTTGGTCCCGAGTCATGTATTCGTCAGAGATTACTGATGTGCTGACATTTAGTTGCCTCCATTAGGCTATTTGGGTAAAAATGTCCTGGAAAAGAGTATGGAGAATGTGACAGTGACGGACAAGCTTGAGTGTGGAGGTACTATTAGCCAAATTCTGCCATAGCAGAAGTAGGGGCACCTGAAATTACTGGGGGGTTGGTTAAGATGAATGAAAGACAGTATTTCTCATGCAGTATGGAGTGAATTTGGGAAACTTGCTGCCTCAAGGGCCATGGCCAGACCAAGCCGGGCATTTCTTACACTATTCTGGTCATGCTTAGTCAGTCCAATGTTTGGTCTGTTGCTACAGCAGTCGGTAGCAGATGCCCATGGAAGGGGATAAGAACTAAGCGTAGAATGGGAGTGTCTCTTCTTGGATGTTCCTTCCCAGTTTACAATGCTCAGGAGATCAGAGTTTCCCTGTTTAGAGGGCGYTTGGACGTCCTTTAGACATCGCTTAGATATGGCAAGGTCACCTTTTCTTCCCAGTCCAGCCTGTGACTACAGTCCACAGAGAAGCAGCCTAATCTGAGCTCATGGTCATGTAACCAGAACAGGATAAGGGTCTATCCCAGCTTTGACTCAGACACACCAAGCTGTTCAAGCATCAATTACTGGGATTTTAATAACGCTCTGCTGAGTGGAGCATGCGTGACCAAACTTGGTTCTGGCGTTTGGTCTTGGTGCTAGACTGGCCAAGTTAATACGGTCCTTTTAATACTGTGTTTTTGAATGAGACTTTCTAATGCCCTGCAGTGTGTGGGAGTGGTGTGGAGACATGGTAAGGAGAAGAGGAAACTGGTTTGACGCTCTTGCCCACAAAGTTGCTTGTGCATCTAATGCGTCTGTCCTTTATAGTGCTGTAGCTCTGCCTCAGCAGCAGCTTCCTGAGGGCAGGAGGCAGTGGGACACTTCCTAACTCTTTGCCAGGCATCTTCTGACATGCAAGGACAGTGTCTTTTAGGGGATCTTCTGCTTCAGACTTTTTATTTTTCAATATGTTGCCATGAATCATAATAATTGTTTCTTCCTGCCTCATCCTTTTCCTGTGTCTGCTACCTCTTTTCTCTAATCCTTTTCCTATCTTCATCTGGGTAATCTCAATTATCACTTGAATTCATCAGCTCTTGGCCTGCTTCGCCACCTAGCCTATGAATACAGATGTTGATACTGAAGAATATTGACACTTGTGTTGCAAGCCTGTGTTTTATCATGTAATCATGTAATGTTTTTTCATGTACATCTCTGGCAGCTGTGAAACTTGCTTGGTGTGTCTCTGGGTAGTTCAGGGGCTGAGTGGGAAGTGGTCTTCAATGAACATTATTGTGCCTTGTCTGATCAGCTGTGTAAGGAGATCTTGGCTGTCATTCCCTGCGTATGGGGCTAGGCCTGTCCTTTCTGGCCTGGCAGGCAGGTTGTATTTTTCACCCTGGTGCCTACTTGCATCAAACATGCCCTGATGCTGCAGTTGGAGAGCAGAGACTTCATTCCGGATCTCCGTTGCTTAGGTTTTCAAAACTTCTCAGCACGAAAACCCAAAGCAGCTCACTTCAGAGAGCGGGGAGCTTGGGAGCAGGAAGCTGCCTTGAGCTTTAAGGGTAGGCGAGCCAAGGCTGTTGCCGGCGTGTCCGTGTTGGAGCTGCGGGATCAGAGCAGGAAGCTCCAGGAGTCATTTCATGGCTGGCTTGAGCGCAGATGAGGCTTCGCTCGCCTCCTCCACGAGAGCACCTGCGTCTGCACGGCTCGCTGTGCAGCAGCTCCGCGTGCCGCGTGTGGGGCTGCACACCTCCCCTTTCACCTCTCCTGCTCTTTGGCTTCTTAACCTCCTCTGAGCATAATTTTCGCCTCACCCCGCTGGATAAGAAAAACTCATTTAGGCTTCATTAGGAAGTTGTCTGAATATAGCAGAGGGGTGGAGGAAAGTCGAGCGCTGTTTCTGAGTGATTGCGTTTCCTCGCGGTAAACCTGAGCAAGTGCAGTGCCTGTTTCTGCTTCCTTGGTTGTGGGCTGAAGTTGTGTGTGTTGGCTCAAGTTTTAAAGTCGGTGTGAATGTATGTGTGAGAAAAAGAATAAGAGAAAAACAAGTCTGATGGTACCAGAAAAACTGATTCCCACCCACCCTTCCTTTTAAGCTGAAACATTCTTGGGTTTTAGCTGTTCTGGCAAACCTGAAAGGATTCTCTCCTCCCCCTGACCTCGCCGACATGCAGGGGGTTGCTGTCTCATTGAAAAGTCATTTTCTGTCATATGTTCTAATGGAAAAGTTTAGATAAGCTCTCATTATAGATGTGTGTGTCTTTTTCTTAAAACAACACTTGTTACTGGAAACCCTGCCGATCACCACATCTGAAAATACATTGCAATCAGTACTGGCAATCCTGAAACTTAAAGAAAAGCAGTTAAAAAAATTGGAGAGCTTGTCTTTTATATTATGGTTCTTTAAGCATTTGCTACCCAGGCATATATTCAGACTTTTCTCCAAAATGATAAGAAGTAAAAACTTTACATCTCTCCTTGCTCCTACCCCAGGGAGTGTTTTGAGAAGGGAAAAAGAAGTCTCTTACTGTAGAGTCTGTGCTGTGGAATACAAATAGGCAACAGGACACCCCTCTCTGCACTCGTTTGAGGATAGTTTGCCATGCTGTTTTGCTTACCCTTGAAGTTGGTCTGCTCGGTTAGTCTGCTTTTATTTATTCTTGGTTTCTGGTTCTCAGGTACTGGTATTGATTTCATGTCAAGCATGGGTTGTTCTAAAGCATCAAAAGTTGTTTTTAAGCAAGAAGCCTTGAGTACAGATGAGTTAAGGGCATGCAGTGTCTAACTGAACTCGTTCCTTAAAGCAGCTTGGGAGAGACCACAAAACAGTGAGTTGAAATGCAAAAGCATTGCTCTCTGAGAATCTTCAGTAGAAGATGAAAGGCTTGCATGATCTGAAGAGAAACCAGAGGGATGGAATTGCATAACTTTCCCATTTTGCAACCAGCCTGCCATGATATCGAGTTGCAGTTGTATATCTTTTAGGTAGACCAGAAATCCATCCTCAAGGGATTTCTGCTGGCTGCCTCCTTGCTGTGTATAACCTAAGAATCCCCTTTCCTTGCTGGCAGACATGTTCTGTCCGCATCATCTCCTACAGCTTGCTCGCCAGTCTGATGTAACTGGCGCCCTGGTGAAAGGAGAAGGTTCCTTTTGGCTTGGAGACTGCTTAGTGTGTGTTCTTCGTTGCAGAAAGACTTCACACTTGGGCACACTTCCTTTTCAGTAGGATGCTTCAGTTATAACGGACACAAGATGAAATTTTGGAGACTATTTATTGGGTTTGAGCTTCCTAGAAAAATGGAGAGATCCAATACATTGGAGCTGTGGCTGCCAAATCAGCTGAGCAGATTCAGCTTGCACACAGCCCTGAGCTCCCCAGGTAAAACAAAGCTTTCTATTCTAAAAGGAACTGTAATAATTTAAAGAAAACTYTAACAAGCTCCGAGTACCAGCAGAGGTATTTGCTCACTACAAGGTGGCTAATTAGACAAGTGATGCTTCAATCTGGCACAGAGCAGGAGTGAGGAGCTGGGAGCCAAGGGGCTTGGCCTTCTGCAGAACCTGAGGCTTATAGTGAAAAGGAGAGGTGGCATAAGTGAGGCTCTGCTGTGAAAAGCGTCTTGCTTTGCCAGCAAGAGATGGCTCAGTGAAGAAAGAACCTGGGGCCTTTGCTGTTCTCTGCCACCTCTGGGCAGATATTGGAGGATGTGAGTAAGTCTTCCCTGGCCTTCTCTGCAATAAGAGTTGTCAGAGCATGTCAGTTTGTGTCATGCYCTGCTGTGTGGGATCTGTGACATTCAGCTTCCTCTCGGAACCGTGGTCCCTTTTTCAGCCTTGGTGCAAAGCTGTTGCTAGAAATTCTGCTCTGGAGTGGAGGTTGCATCAAATTTTCTAGAACTGCTGCTTGCAGCTCCCCTCTTCAGGTGCTCCTACTGTGCACTCCTGCATCTGTGTTCTCCTTTACCCTTTTCCTTGGCATCTTTCAGCGCCCTGTTCTAAGGGAAAAGATGCATGTCATGAGCTGCCCGTCTTGGAGCGTGTCCTGCTGCTGAACATGCCCCGTCCCGCTGCAGCCCCCTCCTGTTCACCCCATCTCGGAGCCTTCGAGCCGCCTTTGTCCGCCTGTTGAGAGCAGCCCCTGTCCCGCCGTTCCCACATGGCACCCCCTCCCCATTCAGCACTTTGGGCTGAAAGAACCTTGGCTAATTACGGCAGGCTGAAAATTACCACTTTGCTGCGTTCTCCTGCTGCTGGGCCCATTTGTGTGGGGCCTGTAGTTAGAGGGAACAAAGTCCCCCCCGTGGAGCCAGGCAGGCCCCAAGTGTGAAGCTACAGGTACAAGCAAGAGGGGAATGAAGGGAATAATTACCAGCTTCTCCAGGTGAAAGCCCCGTTAAAACTTCAATAAGCCAATTAGGGGCCAGGGTGTGTTGGGGGGAGAATCTCCCCCACCTATAAGTGATTCCCACCAGGCAATTAACAGAAATCATTTTGCAGAGGGGAGGGGAAGGTAAGAAATGGTTCTTAGAAATTGTCTTGGGGTAGGGGGCCCTGAAACAACACAACTGCTGCAGTGGTCCTCATGTACTCCAACCTCCTGGCTCACTGTGTGGCCTGCAAGTGTTGGTGGGGACAGGGGGAGAGGGAGGAGGGAGGGAAAATGGCAAAGAAAAAGGAATCGCTGGAGCTTTACACCTGGGCAGGCTTTGAGAAAGCAAAGGCTGGAGTTCAGAGCTGCTTGTAAGGCTGTGTGTGGGCCCGGAGCACTGGGCTCGAGGGAGCTGCTGGACCTGGGGACGTGGTTGAGCGTCGGGCTTAGGGTGTCCTCCCCATCTAGGCTAGGGGAAGGATAAAAGTTTTGAGCCCACTGGGGCAGGGCTGAATGCTGGGTGTGAGGCTGCAGGTGAGTGTGCACATGGGTGAGAACTGGGTGCCTTTGGAGATCTGCCCGACCTGCTTGAGGGTCTGTAGGTGTCCTGCTTTATCCCACAAGCAGATGGTGTCCGCTGTCTAATACCTCTGTATACATCTCATCTGAAGGACCATGTTCTTGTGCAGTCCAGCGAGCCATTTCACCTGGTCCCCTGTTCAACTGGGAAGAAAGAGCTTGTGTATTTGCTCACGATGAAGATTTTATGAAGTTGTCTGGCACTGCCCTTGTGCTRTACTGCCTATGGCATGTGCAGCAGTCTGGGTAGAGGCTCTTGTTCCATGGCCACCTGCCAGGAGTCTCCACCAATCTGCAGTTTCAGTAGCTGCTCTGTAGTAGAGCGCAGGAAGAGAGCGTGTGATAAGTTACTGTAAAAGACTCAGATTGTCCTAGTGATGCTGGAGAGGGGAATGCATAGCAATGAAAGCAGTGCAGATATTGTCTGCGGTTATTTTCCCTGCACTTTCAAAAGAAGAGGAAACAAAAACACTTGAGCTCATCAGAACACAAGTCTTAGTAGCAGCTACTAGCTAGATCCTTTTAGAAACCTTAGTAACATCTTTCATCTTTATTTTTTTAATCCCTTATGTTGTCCTATGTTTAGATTCACAAGTGGCTTCTCGACTGTGTTACATTTCTCTGCAGTTCTTTTAAGGTGTAACCCCAATGAATGTCTGCAAAGAGAGCTCTATCCACAAAGTCCAGTCCCTCCGGTCTGTGGGTCTTTGGAGCAGGACCTGAAGCTAGAGGCCAAATGGGAGGGTTGGAGAGGTGAGGCTGAACTTTCCTCTACCCTGACACGTGCAGTAAATGAGATGGGAGACCGTGACACGAGCACTTCTGCTGTCAACTGCATGTGTTTTGCCTCAAATGTGACTTCTGTTTCAACCCAGCAGCTCTACAATGCTCTTCAGTTCTAAATGCAAATGCCTCCTTCCTGGGGACCACTTTCCAGTTGACCACCTGGCACTGGAGGCAGCACGTGAGTGAGTTATGAGCCTGTCTCTGTGCCCGTGTCTCCAGGGCTTCTTGCCAGAGCCTGGCATTTCCTTTTGGAGCAGCAGGGGATGTAAATGGTGAAGCATTTGTGCAGTCACCTTTTGCATTCTGTGCTCTCTTCTGTGCTCAGTCTCGGATGGAGCATCCACGAGGACTGACAGAGTTTTCTGTAGCTTTTCTGTGTGCAGTTTACGATGCACATCAGGAACATGATTCAACCCTGAGCTGGCTGATGCTTGGGACACACCACAGCATACGCACGAGGCTGAAGAAAGCAACAGCAAATGTGCCAATGCTCTCCAGCCTGTTTGTGGAGCAAGCCAGGTCACTTGTTTCCAGCTACAGGTTCACTTTTGCAATGTTATTCACCCCTGAACAACAATGAGGCTATTCTGCGATGGGTCTCTGCTTGCTCAAATGAACTTAGTCCTCTTATCAAGCCTAAATATAGGCTAATTGTACAAGCAAGGAAGCACTTGGGCCCAGATGTCAGCTTTGCTACATGGTAATGTGGAAGGGAACCCAAGTTCTGTTTCATGCTGAGTCTGGATGAATAGTACAGGGAGCAGAGAGCACCCAGCAACCAGCAAGCTCTTGAAACAAGGCGTTAATAAAGTGCAGTGTCCATGTCCTTGAGCCTAGCTAGAAGAACAGCAAACGATGCAAACAAAATGCACAGATCAGTTCAAAGTACCTTGTTCTCTTCCGTGCACTGAGGATGAAACTGAAGGTTCAGAGCTGAGATGCTGCATGGCAGGGTGTGGGAGGAGGAGTGCATGGGACTGGAAGGGCTGGAGATCCCTGGTGCCTGAAGAGTATAGAAAAGCTTAGTCTGGAGCCAGAAGCCAGAGGGATATTGCAGGGCTGCGGTAAATCAGGTGCAATCTGCTCTTCTTGGATTATGGGCTGTCACCTACCATGCCATCGGTCGCTGCACCTTTTTCAATCCTATCTTTTAAACATATTTCTATTCACCACACTTGCTGCTCTACAGAGCAGTGACTTTTGGGCCCATAGCAGTGCCCAGGCTTCTGGTGCAATTGCCTTATGCCACCGATACCCGTTCAAGTTGGCTTCCAGGTCCTCCTGACTGGAGAGCTGTTGGCTTGGTCCGGATTCTGACGGTGCCCTGGAAGTAGGACAAGGATTTTCATCGGAGAGCTGTCAAAAAGCCAGCTGGGACAAGGGGCCTTGCTGGCCCTGGGCTCAGAGAGAGAGCCCAGAGAGAGCAACTGAAGCTGATTTTGGTCACTTTGCTAACTCCATTCCTTTTGATGTGTTTGAGGCTGTGCTGTTGGAAGTGAGAAGAATAAAGGAGTGGTTCCCCAGTGGCAAATTCTTCCTAATTTCAGAAAAGGCAAAACGAGACCTCCAGTAACTTCCTCCAGTAACAAAGGAGAAAATACTGCCTTTTCTTGGGGCCGTCACATCTGGCTGACTAATCTGGCAGTCTTTAGTGTCTTCAGGGACTCCTCCTGACTTTGTGTGCCCGTCTCTCCTGCCTTCATTCTTTTAAATATATTTCAACCTGTTTCCTGCTCAAAAGGAACCCCGAAGACCTGGAAAGTTAGAGTGTGGCTGAACAGCCCCATTGCTGGCTCTGTGGGATATTTTAGCCTTTGAGTTACTGTACCTTCTGCAATGATCTAATTCTTTATTTTCTTGCAGATAGTTTCACTTTCCTGTTTCAAAGGAATGCTTACTTAAGGAAACGTTGTCTAATTATAGTTTGTTCTGTATTCTCTCTCCCACCACATATGAGTGCTTCCTATATTGCTTTGGCAATAGCTATTTTTTTTAAGAGAGGTCTCCATGGTGTTAGACAGTGGGGGAAAAGATAGGGAAAAGCTTGGCAAGGCCTTGGCCGAAGGGGAGAGAGCATCATCAGCACCAGGGACTGTTGGGTTTCCTAGGGATACGCTTTCCAGCTTGGTCCCACAGACTTGCTTTGTCTTCCAGTCTCGTTCCCTGGTTCTGGGTGCTCTGCTGCTCGCTCCTAGAGCACCGTTCTTCGTTAGTTAGGCTGCTGTCTCTTAGTGGCTTTGGAGGAGTGAAGCCTTAGAACAGGAGGGGTAACCTCGGAGGTTTTTGAACACCAATGTTGTCCTCTGAACACAGGCCAAGCCGTAGGTGGGTGCTCTGCCTGAATGGTGGCCCTGCAAAGGCAGAGCTGCCTGAGGTCGCTGGTGCTTCTGACACAGATCAGACCCCAGTTTGGGTGGCTGGTCACAGCCCTGGCTTTCCTGCAAGATCCCGATGGAATGCCTGAGCTTGGTTTGGGTGTGCAGAAGCACGTTTCTGTGGATCCGCTCACAGTGCGTGTATTCCAGCTGCCTCGTTGTTTAGCTTGCAGGTAGTGAGCTGGCACCGCACAGCCCGGCGGCCTTGTTTTACCTCCGAGACGCTCAAAGTGCTGGATTTGGTGCTTGTCCTGGGCCTCCCATGCAGGAACAAAGCGGGACTAAAGTGTCTGTCCCAAGGTGCAGTGTTCTTAACGTCAGTGATGCCCCCTCCTCTGTGGATAAGGAAGTGCTGAAGTGATATTTGGTCTTTTTTCTTCCTGTCCCTCCACACTTTTTGCCTCTTCCTTCATAAGTGACTTACGCCTTGGGAAGGAGCACCCGCTTCCAYGCGCTCCCTCCGTCCCTGTCCCTTGGAGAGCATCGCGGCCGCCGCAGAGGCTTCGTGCTGGAGGYGCCGACGCTCGCGGCGCTGGCTTCTCTCCCCCTGCTCCTCTTCCCTTCACAATGTTGCTGCTGTTGCATCTGCTCCCCAGCCTCGCGGGCCCTTCAGCGGGGGCTCCACCAAGTTTGTGTGACCTTAGCACTGTGTCCATGCCGGAGGAGTTGCCTTCCGTAATGATGTCAACTGAGGAGGTTAGTGGGACGGTGGCGGCCGCGATAAGACATGACATGTTCTAATGATTCGCCTTAGCGGGCTGCGTGTGTGCGTTGGGGGGGCACGGAGGGGCCTGCAGAGGGGAGGTGGGGGCCCCACAGGTGCCGACAAAGACTTTGACCTTTGCTGCTATAATATCAGTGTTTCACAGGCAGGGCGGTTCGGTAACCCACTTTCAGCCCATCAAAAATTGATTTAATTGCAATTTTTTCCCCCAATTAGGAGCAGTGGAGCTTAACTAATTGGAGTAATAGAGAGTAATAAGGCTCTGATAAAAAGCCTTCCTCTGCCTCCTTTGTATCTTGTGTCATTGCCTGTCAGAGGTCAGGGAGCTTGCATATTCTATTAGGCTGAGTTGCCTTCATTTGTACAAATTAGTTTACCCAACAGTAATTAAAATGCCAATGCGGGTCGGGGAGAGCTGAATGCAATTGATGGGCACGTTGGTGAAGGGTTTGACAGCCCCGGTGGCCTGCCTTGCCAAAGCGTGTCAGGGCTGAATCAAAGGCTGCACAAACGCMCAGAGCCGCGCGCTTAACCCGCCGCACTGCCAGCACCGACCGCCTTCGCGCCCCTCCTTTTCTTTTGGGGACTTGCTGCTTATTTTTTTACCCTGTTTAAGATTTCTCTTTAAAAAATAATAAGAAAAGTCTCCCATCTTCACACTATCCTTGCTGTCTGTTGCTCTCATGATGCTGCTGTGGTTCCCCTGTCCTGTCTCCCTGGGCACCCCCCTTGTCCCCCTGCCTTCCACATTCCCAGCTGCAGGGCTCTGTCAAGTAATAACTTCTTTGTTTCCTSGTCTGATGCGTCTCCCTATATAATAGTCTCCAAAATGGAACAACGATGTCCAATTCCAAGGGGCGGGGGAGCATGCGAAGGAGGAAGGAACGGGCTCTTGCACGTGTCAAGCAGATTCTGGACTCRAAATTCCCCAAGAGCAGAGCAGGACTTGGGAAGCAATCTGTTTACAGTGCAGGGGAAGGGCTTGAGCCTGGTGCGTGGAGAGAAGAGGTTAGGAAGGGCTCCTTTCTCCTAGGCCTCTTCATTGGCTTTGCAGAGCCAGAATCACCAGCTCAGCCCTGAAGCTGAGTTGATGGTGAGGAGGGTTTGTTTCGTACGGCAGCATTTGCAGCTCTGGAGTTGAGGCCATTTCCAAGCCTCAGGACAGACTGTCCCTTGGGAACGACTGATGTGCAGCTTTCCCTTCCTGGCAGCCGTATCCGGCAGAGCTCTGCCCGGGATGGTGCGAAGAGGGAGGCTGTGGCTGGGGTGATCCTGGAGGGGTGGGTCGGTATTTGGAGAGGAAGGGTGGATCATCCTCACTGGGCTGTAGCCAGCGCCCTGCTGCTGTTGCCAGCAATGCCATGGGATCTGTAACGGCCACAAGTCGATYGSATGGAGAGAAGTTCTTGTGTTCCTTCCAGCATCGCTGCCAAAATATGCACGCTTTTGCATATGCCCTGGCTCAGCTCCTGTTGAAGGGGCTGATCTCTGACGGGATGCTTTTCCTGTGGCATGGAGAAGGCTTTCCCTCTCCCACCCCAGAGTTTGAAAGGGGAAGAGGAATGTCAGGATCTCGATGGAAAATGCCCCGCTTTGGGCAGTGGAGGCAGGCTGGGCATGAGGTATGTGCGTCCGAGTGCTCTGCAGAGTCCCGGCGTTCCTGGCACGGCAGAGGTAGAAGCGCTGCACTGGCTTTCTCGTTGCCTTCTCCTCCCAGGGAATGCCCGTCACGATGACATAGCCAGCCGTGGTAGCCCTGCCACGTGCTCGTCTTCCATGCAGAGGAGGCTCCGCAAGGAGCTCGTAGTCGCAGCGCCCGGCAGCTTTCTCAGGGCAGGAGAAGGAGCAGTGGGGAAAAACTTTGCATCCCCAAGCCCAGCTACAGCTTGTGTTTAATACAACGGTTTTTACTTGCTGCTTGGCTCCATCCAGGCAGTGTCACTGTATATTGGTAGCATTATACATAATTCAAGGATAAGTCGTAGCTACACTAACTTATGTAGGACATCTTGGGCTTTCCTCTTCCCAGTGTAGTCTCTCGTTGGTTTCTTGGACTCTCGAAAATATTGCCAGGCAAAATAAGCAGTATTTGCTAAGCAAGTGAACAAGTCAATCTCAACACYGTCCTGCGTGTATAGGCCTGGATGATATTTAGAAGCAGAACTTTACATGCTTAGCTCCAGTGCACRTGTTGTCTCACACCTACCAAAGCTGCTGGCCTCTCACTTGAAGTGCACGGTCCTCAGTTGCAGCAGGCCTGAGAAGCGAAGCTGGCTGCAGACCAGAGGAGAGGTGAGGGGCCCTGTGTCCCTCCCTGGGAATCCAGCCTCCAAGCTCTGCTCATTCTCAGGCTTTGGCAGCCTCTCGCAGGCACCGCTTCCTTGTGCCTGCCTTGTGGGTCCTGCTATCTAATCCTAGCAGTGAAGGTGCCCTGCTCGTCAGGGAGAAGTCTTATCTTTGCTTGCTAATGGGCTCCCGCCTGGTAAAGATAAGGCCTGCAAACCTGATCCTGCTGAAGTATGAGACAAAATTCCTGTTGTCTGAACGGAGTCAGCTTTACCCAGAAGAGACTTGTTTGTGGCCCCAAGGCCTGTGCGCGATGCCRGAGAAAGATCTCTTCATTTAACGCTCTGGTTTTTGGAGGGGTGGGGGATGAGGAGGCAAATCTGCAGTCCAGAACTGACAGCATGAGCAGAGATTAGGCCTTGCTGTTCCTCCCACCTTTCTCTCCCRGTTGGTGTGCCTCCATGCTAATTTAGACCTGTGGCAACCATCAAAGCCTTCCTGCATACCTTCTGCACAAAGGGGCCCGGCTCCCGCGCGGGGCCTTTGCTGCTGGGACACAGTCAGCTTGTCCCCCAAAAGAAAAATCTTAAGCACCCAATTGCCTGCTTGAGTGACTCCCTGGCTGCTATTATGTTTCTAACCACAGTAATTGGCTTTAGTAGTTATTAATGGATTATGTTTGGGGAGGGAGGGACAGAACTCAACACCCAGCTTTGTAGCTGAGGGATTCCCTGACCAAAGTGTTGCTTTCCAGGCATGAGGTTTGACCTGGAAAGCTGTAAGAGCAGGTCCCATCTTCCCTGAGATGGGAGACACTGGCAAATAGATAGCGTTCCCCCTTGTCTTTTACTGCGATGGAGGGAAGGCAGGGATTGAGCAGAAATCTTGTGTCTCGCTGCAAAATGCTGCACACTTCCTTCTTGGCCCTTGTGGCCATTGCTCAGGAATGGGAATTGCCTTTTAAAGCAGCTTTCCCTTGGATTCTCTGATTYTGGTCAGAGGCTCCCATAGGCAAGGATACATGTGTGCACTCAGATCCTACGCGCAGGGAGCCCTGTGCTGCAGGTGCACTGAGCCTGTTGCACGTGCRCTCTCAGTGCACCCAGGAACTTGCAGCCTGGTTGGAGCCTTGAGCTTCGTGCTGCAGGTCCAGGCCATCCCTGCATGGCAGCTAAGGGTCATGCTGCTTGTGCAGTCACCTCAGGTGTGTGTGCTGGGGAGGATGGGGATGACCTTTTGAAGGGCCTTTTGGTAGCTGTGGTGCTTCCTTGGCTCTTGTAGCTGTTGGGCAGTGTGGAGATCACTGCGTGCCTCTTGTGCATGGTGTGCTTGGCAGTGTTACTTCAGCCTTGTGGTTTGGCGAAAGCTTTTGTCGAGAATAAGACAAGAAAGAGCCTGGAGTTCTGGCCCTGCTTGCCCAGGGCTCCTCCGTGGCTACGGTGGAGTTGAGTGTGTGTTCCCACCTTCGCTGCTGGAGGACTCTTAACGCCAGCGGTGGTGCTTGTCACCAGAGGCGAGGAGATTACAAGAACCTGCTCCCATGCATTGAAGTCTTGGAGACACCTTCTGACCTTCAAAAGAGGAATGTTTTTGAAGATCAAAGGAATGTTTAAATATTGCCATTTTTATGGACACTTTTTATTTTGCTTTCCTCTTCCAGCTGCCATCCTCTATGCTGTGCTGCAGAAGATGTTTAGGCCAAGCATAGAGCCAGCCTGTGTTTAAAGTAGTGACCATATCCTGCATTTGTGCTATCCTTGTTACAGTGATTTAAACATAATTTTGGCCTTTTATTTTCAGTAACTGCAATAAATATTGCTTTGTGAGAGGTCATTTATAGCTCACTTAGAAATCTTTGTGTGGACTGGTTTCTCTTGTTCAGCGCAAGGGTAGGAAGCTGGCACAAGGCGGGCAGTGTGGTGTGGAGAGCCACAGCACCCAAGAGCTCCTGCCTGCAGAGTTCAAAGTTTAGTTCTTATCAGCTAGGTCAAGGCCAGTGGCTAGCAGGTGACTTCYGTAGGCAGCACACGCAGCATGGCCTGCAGTATTGCCAAGGAGGGTTTTGGAATGGGCCCTGGTGGAAAGCGTGAATGAAATCATGTTGCAGGTGAGCAATGGCATTGTGTCTGTAGTGGAGAGCTCAGCACTGGGCAGGGCAACTTCACTGAGCTTTGAGACTGGGCCTGCTCTGAGCACGTTGGCTGGAAGCCTCTAGAGATTCCTTCTAATTTGCATCATTCTGTGGTTTGTTAGGCCYGAGGTGCTGCAGCCATTCACAATTGTGCTGGGAATTTGCCAACACACAGAAGCACAACGTGCAATAACRTTAACAGCAAGTTTTCCATTGGGTCTACGAGCAGCTTATGGTTTCACTGGCGGTGCATGAGATGCCCTGAGTACTGTGCTAGCTGTTCCCAAAGTGGCATTGCAAGTACAGCTGCTCCTGTTCTAGGCTTTCCCTCCATACTCACAGATGAATCTCTATTTCCTGCTGACTCTCAGCAGTCACGGCCTGATTAGAAGTTCAGGCTAATGACGGAGAGAGGATTTGAAGATTTGTAAGTTGTTCGTCTTGTTTTGTTCACAGCTCATTCGTGACAGGGACAGCCTGTTGTGGACACACCTCCCCTCTGAGAATCTGGGACTTGGAGAGGTAAGTGAACATCCAGGTAATGGGGAGCGACTCAATTTGAGAGAAGTGGATAACCAGGGGAAATGCAATGTTGGAGATGGACTGCAGGAAGGATCCCATGCCATGTAGGCTAAAGATGGTTAAGGATGGGATCTGAAGGAAGAACCCACTTGGCATGGAAGGGTGTGTGTGCAAGGGGGCAAGGGTTTTGGTACACCAGGGAGCAGCTCTGCTTTGAATGGGATATCTAGATTATAAAGCCCAAGAGAGGAAACAGGAGGGATCTGTAGAGCAGTAGAAAGGATGACAATGGTGATGCCTGGAAGGTGAAGAAGTGAGTCGAGGGTTGGGGGGTGGGAGAAATGTGGATTTGAGCCTAAACCTAGCTTCCAGACTGGGGTATTTCTGTCTTGGGTAAGCCTGAATTAGCTGGGCACCTTTTGTTACCCAGTGAAGATGGAAGTGGCTACCTTGACCTGCAGCTGGTTCTTGTAAGCCTGTTCTTGGCTCACTGTTACCATGGTTTTACTTCGGCTCGCCGAGAGGCATCCAGCTCAGGGGTGACTGTTCTTGAGTCTAGTTTCACAGCTGCACTTATCTCCATTTCTCAGGAATCCTCCATGGAAGTGTAGTGTCTCTTCTTCAGTGCTGTTTCTTCCTAGCTTTCCTAATTAATGGCATACAGCTATCTTTAATGCCTAATGAAGATACTTGTGTTGTATCTGGCTGCTTCTCCTTAGTTATATCCAGACAGAAAATACCCATTAGAACCTCCTTTTCCTCTATCTTACTCYATGCTTTAACCAGGGCCTTGAGAGAGCAGAAGGTGACCTACAYCCTCCCATCCTCTCACTGGTCTGTGGGGAGGAGAAGCTGAAGGTGAACACAGGCTGTAGAGTCATCTTGTCCTGGCTGGCGCTTCYAGTAGCTCGGAGAAGTGAGAGGTGGCAAGAGGTTATCTAATGAAATGACTTAGGCATGTTGTCTTCCTTCTGTCTTAATAAGCATCAGAGGTTAATTGTTGTGGCCTCTGATTTGAGGCTGCCAAGTAATTTCTGTTTGGTGAAGGTGCTGACCTTAGCAAGCGGGGAAATGCTGGGCTCAAATCCTGACATGAGACTCAACTGCTGACAAATTTGAGACTCTCAGCCCGGGGCCGGTTTGTGTAGTGATGGACAGATAGCAAATACTTGATGGGATTATGGAAGAGCAGCTCAGCTTTCCAGGACTGGTAGGAGTGGCCTGGCACTTTATCCAGGGAGTGCCGTCGGGGCTGGGGTGACCTGGTGAGGGCTGGGGGGGGTGAGGGGGGGCAGTGTGGCAGAAGGGGCTTGAGGAGTAGCAGCAGAGCAGCCTTTGAGGAAAGGAGGTAGAGGGGCATTGGAGGGGTGCAGGGCTGTTCTGAGGACATTGACCTCTACWGTTTAGTTTAGATTGCTCATCTGAGTCATTTGCATCATATACAATTATAAATTTTATTTATTTTTTTTCTCTGATATAATAAAATTTAAAACTTGGGAAAAGATGCATCCTGCAAAGGACAAACTAGAGARGAAAAGGCAGCCCAGGTGTACTCAGCCATGGCGCCTGTTTATTAGTGACCTGACAATGCCTTTGGAGTGTCCCAAAGGATGCAGGCTGCAGGCTGTGTTGTGATACCCCTGCCCGTCCTTCCTCCTGCCCTTTCTTGAATAGAGGCATCCGACAGGAGTGAGGAAGATAGACTGGGGCAGGGGAGAAGAGGGTCACCTCTCTGACAGCCTTTCCCAAGGAAGCCTGAAGAGATAATAAAGCCGTGTAGAAAATAGGATTAAGGTAATGAACAGGCACAACGGAGTTTGATCTTTCAATAACGTCAAAGCCTGAGTGACAGGCAAATAGAAAAGCCAAGGCAGTCTAGCCCAGTGGGCCTCTGTTTGCGATGGCTGTAGTGTCAAACTTATTTTTCCCTCCTCACCTGTCACAGCTGGAATGCACCGTGCCACGGGGGCTCTTCCTGTGCGGGAGCCCTGCGGGGCCCGGGACTCTCCTCAGCATGTGCCAGGCAGAGGTGGTGTGGGGAGCGTGCCAGGGACACTGGCACGTGGCCTCTGGGGAAGCCTGGTGTGATACCTCRTGGTGAGGGAACACGGAGCGGTCCCTGCAGCTCTTCTCCATAAACTGTTCCTATTCCTAGCCAAAAAGCAAAGCTCTGGACTTGCTTTTAGGGCCTCCAGCAGTCTCGTCAGGAAATACTTATTTCTTGCTTTGGGATTTGTGCATGTTGTCTTCATGTTGACACTCCAGAAGTGGGAGTATGGCAGGGAAACAAAAATCATGGAGTTTCACAGAATTGAAAAGCTGCTCCCCTGCCAGCTGTTCTGATAAAGTCTGGCAGATAGTCAGGCCCTACTCAGGCCCTCCAAATTAGCCGATTTATCCTTTCCTTGCAGCCAAGAAGGACAGGAGTCTAATGTGCAGAGGCTGAACAAGGTAAAGATATGTCTCTAACAGCAGAAATTGAACAATTTTTCCCTCAAAAAATGAGGCAGCAGAGAGTCTGATGCTTAAGGCGTATTCTTTACAGGATTCATTAGCGTTACCTTAAATCTTCCGTGTTTTCCAAGACCTAAAATTCAGTTTAGTTAGCTGGGTTTTGTGTACCTGGGTGTGTGTAGGAGTGCAGCAGTGCCTGTGGCATTCTCTTCCCTTGGGGTAGGTGGTCTTTTCCCCACAGCTGAGAGCTGGAACATGCTACAAAAGGATTTAAAGCTTAAATAACCTTTTGTGTACTGATCTTCTTAGTTCCAGGCCTGATAAGTCCTTGGCTGATGCTTGTAGCTGTTGGTCATGGTGTGTTTTCGTATTTACGACCTTCRCTGTTCTCTGACCCTGGGGCAGCTGTTCTCATCCCTCAGAGAGGAAGGGAATAATGTCTTCACCTGGAAACATGTTCTGGGCTTTGAAAGAGGATGGTTGGGTTTTGAGGCGAGGAAATTTTTAGTGGGGAAAGGAAACGCCTCTTACTGCATCCCACCCCCACAACTGTCTTTCATTTCTGACTGCGCTCGGATGATGGGGTCGGATCAAAGCCGAAACAGGCAGCAACAAGCAATTGTCAAAGGGAGTCTAAAGCGGGGGAATGACCGCGTAATGCCAGGACACTGTCTCTGATGGCTGAAATTCCAGCTGCTGCCACACCTGGCCCTTTCTCCTGTAATGAAGGAGGATTTTTTTCTCTTTGCTTTTGAAGCTGGCTGGCTGCTGCTCTAGAGGACGTGTCTCACCTCACAGATGCTATATTGTACCCCCAGATTCCTGTGCGATCTGGGGATAATGCTGCTTGCTGCTCAGAACTGGGGATCAAGGTGAGGGCTGTGTGAATAACTTTTCGGTGGCTGTTGGTGTGCACAGGAAAGGAGAACAGGTAGCAGTAAAGACCACTGGATACCAACCTGTGGCCGTGCATCAAGCATCGAGTTTGGATGGTTCCTTGGCCTCTTGCCTCTCTGTGCCAGTCCCCTCTTGCTGTGCTCTCTGTGCAAATGCACCTGCCTTTGGCCTTTCTTGGCTCAGRCCTCCCCATCTCATTGGCCAGTGCTGGTGAGTGGTTTAGCAAACCAACTAGGGAAGAGCGAGGGAGAGAGAAAAGCTTCTTCCCAACCTGCTTTTATTTCTTTTCCCACCTCTTGTCTCTTTTGGGAGATCAAGGTGACACCCTGGAACAGGTCCAAAACGTTGTGCTTTGCCTACAGAGACCTGTTGCTCCCTAGTACATCGTGGTAGTCTGCATGTCTTCAGGAGACAAACCCCTCAAGGATGCTTCTGCTCAGGGTGTGACACTGCAGAGGCATCGTTGCAGCGGTTCTTGGAGCTGTTCTGCCAAGCTGGGTGTTTGCAACGGGGCGACGATGAGTTGGATGTGGCTGTCCCCGTGCTGTGGACACTTGGAATGCCCAAATCCTGCATTCTCCTTTCCTGCCACACAAGGCRACCGGCCCAGGGCTTGGGAACCATRGTGTAAATGGAGTCAGAGTCGGTTGTGCCCTGCAAACCACCCCAGCTCCTCTACCTTTTTAAACACTYAGTCTTTGTCCATCTCCTCCCTGCTTTTGAAAGCATTTTTGGCAGAGTGTGGGTTTTCTTTTTTTAAGAACCCTCTAATTTCTCTTTAGGTTTTTCTCCCTCTCCTGAGCCCTTTGAAAGTGGCTTTACGCCGTCACTGACACCAAACTGACACTTTGCGTTTCCCCACTTCTTATCCCTTTATGGCAACAGATGTTGAAATTTTGTATCCCTTTTATCTGTCCCTCTTTGCCCTCTTCCTGTAATTAGGTTTCCCTTGTTAGCAGTACWAAGTGGCCCGGTTTGCTGCCTGGCCTTTTGAGCCATTGTGTCTGAGCACATTTTTTTTCTCCTCTTTCGGAAGAGTTCCTTCCCCCTTAAGTAATAGGCAGGGTGTGGGCCGAAGCTATGGCTTTTTCTTGCTGCTTTGTTCTCCATTTATCTCTGCCACCTTTTTCAAAGGCATGAGGAGGGGGGGAAAAAGCGTGAGTGTGGAAGGGGAAGATACAGAGCTGTGTTTCTTGGCTATCAGGGCTCTTCAGGTGTTCAAGGCAGGTGTCTTTGATGTCTGCACCTTTTGGGGAGGTGGGAGGCAAAGGATGCATGAARGTGCTTGAGAGCAGAGGGGAGGGAGACTCAGGTGTGCCTGGTGTGCGCAGTGGAGGGCTGGGGAGGAGGCTTGCAGGGTGCACGGGCAGCTGCTGAGCARGTTCAGTGATCCATATTTGCCACTAGTGCTGTCACGTTGAGGTCTGTCTTCCTGAGAGCAGCTCAGGTGTCACCACGGCAAGCAGCAGGCTTGACTGTGACTTGCTGCCGCTTCGTTTCTGCTCGCCGCTCCTCTGGGAGTCTCCCAGGGCTTGCCAGGTTGGGCCTGTGCAGCAGCGTGGGTGGGAATTAGTCCCCAGCTGCCAAATTTTGGTGCATCTCGATTTGCACCATTTTGGTGATTCCGTGTACCCACTGAACGAATGGACATGAGCAACYGTCAGGAAGGAAGGAGGATTTGGAAACTTCTGCTTCCCGTATCGGTCTTGATCAGTAAATGTAACAGGGCAGCAGTTGTGCGAGGTAGAATTAAACACCCTGGTTTTATGCTGTAGAAGATAGTGCCTGGGCTCCATGAGCATAGAGCCGAGGGAGCCAGTGGGAGAACCTCATCCCTGCTGATGCTCCTCTGTTCTAATCCTTTCTAATTTTTTGTTTTTGTAGGGACTTGGAGTTTGCTACATGGGCAGATTTCTTAGTCCTGTGCTCTAAAACAAGTTCTGTGGTGGGCCATTCTCTCCCTAGCTTTGAACTGTAGGGTTTAAACTCATTTGCAACCCTCTAATTTTATGATAAAGGTGTGTGCTGGGTGAAGGGGAGCAAATGGGGTTCAGCACTGAAGTTGCTAAATTGAAAGAGAAGATAGAGAAGATCAGATTCCYCACCCTTCTTGGAGTTGGTTACCTAGGCATTTGAATGCAGAGTCAGTGTAAYAGGGGAGAGGAGCAAGTGCAAGTATCCTGGCATTGATAACATTTTTCACAAAGTTTTGTGGACAGAAGAATTGTAATATTGTACTGTAGAACTAGATTCTGCTGTTGTGCCCTGCTTTTCTGTGGATTGGTCATGCCAAACATACTTCTTGCTGGAAAAAAAAATCTCTAGGCTTCATGGAGAAGAGACCTCACTCCTTTCAGGTTTGATTTCCTTTCTTGGCATCTCTGCCTTGACTGAACAGTCTTTAAATTACAATAACCTTTTCAAAGCTTTCTCAAGAGCGAGCTAAACAGTTCTCAGGGCCCTGCTTGCCTCAGGTGAGTGAAAGCACCTATGTCCCTTCTGCTGCCTCTGCTCACTGCAGTGACATGATCCACTGAGGGTTCCTTGCACTGAAATAGCTGCTCGCTTTCTTCTCTAGAGGCTTTCCCTCTTGTCCTTTGCTGTGCTGTTTTCAGCAGCCATCCCTACACAGGTAGCTTTGGTTACTCTTTGGTTCCCATTTGTATGACCTTTGGTTATTCAGGAATATGAATACCGTGCCTTCTCCCCCAAACGTGAAGAGAGGATGATGTGGTAACACAACAAGGTCTATCACAAGATGAATTCTACTCTGCAGGCAAACCTTCCATTGAACTGCTTATACTAAATCACTTAGGCACAATGAGTGCTCTTTGGTTTTCTAGCTTTTACTTAGAATCATTTTATCTGCAGTGACATGGTTAGGATGGAGAGTTCAGGTGTCAGCCCACGCAAGCAGATATTCTTCATGGAGCTACCTGTCCCACCTGTGACTTGAGAAGCAAGGCTGGGTGTAAGCAGGACTCCAGCCTTCGGGCATGAGTTAATCATTTGGCAAGGTAGGAGGGAAACTCCTGCCCCTGTTCTGCAGCTCTCAGCTGTAGGGCTTGATTGCTTTGATAGGAGATCCTGGGCACTGGTGGAAGCAGGACCTGTTGGCTGGGGCTGGAGAACCCTGTTTGGGTCTTGAGCATCTGTTTCTTGGGTGGCTGCTCATCCTGGCAGTTCTGTTGTGTTCTGAGCTTTCTCCCTTTTGGATATAGTGGATGATTTCAGTCTTGGGTGGATGCACTATGTATTTCTCATGACCTGTGTGCGTTCTCAAACAGTTCAGGGCCCTGTGCTTTTTTTTTTCTCTTTATCATCACCTTTCTGAATCCCAAGCGGACATCTGCCCTCCTTTAGGTGGAGGACTCTGGTGCATTATTTTTCTTTAAGAAAGTACATAGAGGTGCTTATCCTAAATCCCTTCCTCCTTATGGCAGTCTTCATGCTAGCTGGCCGCAGATGGGCGCGAGGCCAGCTCCTGCCCTTTGGATGTATGTGTGTCCAGGGCACACTGTGGCCTTTGCACTCCTGTTCAGCCGTATTTATGACAACTTTACAAGGCCCTGAACAATTGGAGAGCGTGGGTGGGGACTGGACACTCCAAGCGCATCAATCAGTTTCATCCCCCGGAGCCAAAGCAAAAGCAATCTTTATTTTTCCCTGGGTTGAGAGAGAATCAACAGAGGCAGGAGAGAAGAATGGAAAGGAGTGAATGAGGAACCCCCTCTGCCACTGGCTGGCGGTAGCTCATTTAAACAGATGGCTTTGTTTTGATTTGGACTCTCCATTTTTTTGTCTCCCCACTAAAGGAGACCTGCAGAGCCCTGTCCAGAAAGGGAGCAATGCAGACGCCTGTTCCCACACAAGTGGGGCGAAAGGCGAGAGGCTCTGAGAATTCCCTGCTTCTTTTCCTCGCCTCCCTCTTTCTCTCTTCCCCCAAGAAATCACAGTTTGAGAGAATTCCCCCCTACTCCTCCCGTTGGAAAGAAAGACAGAGAAGACATTCTTGACATTCTTTGCAGAGAAAAGGGGTTAAATGTCTGAATTTGGGGGTCACCATGTTATACAAATTGCAATCTAATCGTTTTTACAAGAACACACGTGTGCTAAGAAAAGGAGCCATGGACAAGAAAAAAAAGGGGACAGACAACCTTTTTTGTCCTATTTTTTCCCCCCAAGGTTTTGGACTATTGTCATGTCTTGTCTCTTTCCCCTCCTCACCCCCGAGAGGGAGAACATTGGTTTTATAGTTAAATTGGTTCGTAAAGCAGAAGGGCTTGGTGCCATTTCTGTTTGTTTTCCCAAATAAAAGCCCCAGCAGGGTCTCTTTTGCACCGTTGTGGCTTTATTTGAAGAAACTGGCTTTTTCCCATAGCCCAGCGTGTCAGTTTATCCTCTGAACTTAACCTTACGGGAACCCAAACAACAAAAACTCACAGGGTCCCAGAGCTGGAAAGGTAAAGAAATTGTATCTTTTTATTGGACCATTTAAAGCGTGTGTGGGCCAATTCAGAGAAAGCAGAAGAAAGGAAGGCAAAACTCCTTGTGTCCATCCCCCTCTCCTCACACACAATCCCAACCCATCGTTGGTGTCATTCCCCCCTACTGCCTCGAGTCTCTTCAGCTGCGCTGGGGAAGCTGAGGGGCATTTCTCCTGAAAGCCCCTTGTAAGAGCATCTTGGAGCAGTTTTGAGCAGAAGGTTACCCCATGCTTACCAAGCCAATTCCACCTTCCCGGCAGGAGTTAGCAGCTTTGGAGAGCAGAAACCTTGGGGCAGGATAATCCTGAGAAGAATGAATTTGTTAAGGAGATAGGCTTCTCCCTAAGCATGCCTTGTGTTGTCTGACCAAGCCTTTCTTGACCAAACTAAGAACTCACTGGGTCTTGGCATAACCTCTGCATCCCTTGGACACCTCAGCCTGGGTGTGAAGCACGTTGGAGAGACAACAGCTTAGCTCTTCTCATTGGTTTGGGTGCTCTCTCCAAGCGGGATGATGGGACTTGGGGATACACTGAATGCTGGATAATTGTCTTTAAGTGGGTTTTGTTTCTTTTCTCCCATTTACTCTGATGTTCGCCTCAATTATCCAACTGTTTTGAACTGAAAAACTCTTTCTGGTTGCTTTTCTGCTCATGAATAATCCCTCTGCTTTTGAAAGTAGAGATGCTCTCAACTTTGAGAGCAGCATCCTTGGGTTATCTGGCAGCAATCCTTCTGGGCTATCCCGTGAAAACTCCTGGAATCTGCTCATAGTTTGAATTCAGTTTGTTGGGGTGAAGAGCTTAAGCTTGCCTTGAGCTTGTTTATAAATGAAAAAGCAAAATCAAAGAAAGAAATCAGCTTGTCTTTGCTCTTTCTCAAGAGTCCCGTTTCCTGGCTAGTAAGTTTATCTTGATATATCGGATAGCTGTGCTGATGACTGAATTTCTAGCAGGCAAGAAAAGAGTAAAGCGTGCAAAATCCAACCAAATAGCTCATTTAAAAAGTAATGGAAACTGTTTTGTGTTCTGAAGAATGTGGAAATTGATGGAGCGGCATCAAAGGATTCTCTGCAATGCCTGAACAAAATTCCTTTCATATTTGGACTCATCAGTCTGATGCGTTTCCCAGGCCTAGAGACCTTGTTTAAATAGTTTGTTCCATCAGCAAGGAGTTGAGAGCACGGTGCTAGTGCAGCCTTCCTGTGCCGGGAATGGAAAGGATTCTGGGATCCCGTATGCCTCTGTTCCCTGTAGGCTGATACGGGATAATTCCAATACGATTTCAGTCTGTTTAGAGAAAGCAGGAGACACCAGCAACACTTGATACCCATAGATAGCCTGTGGCTTTCTTGTTTGGTGCTTGTTGTCTGCCTGTGTCTCTAGGCCCTACGTTGGTCCAGATGGTTTGTGGTTTAGGCGCTAGAACTCGAGAGCTTTGGGCCCTAGGCTGGTATTTCCTGGAACCCTGAACKACCACATCTGTAGTTCTGCGCCACGAACCGCTGCTGGCACGGGGTTCTTTCTGTCTGTGCCAGCGGGCAGGTGGACTGAATCCTGGCACGTGCTTGGTCCCGGCTGCTCAGAATGGACGGTGCAGCACAACCTGCCCTAACTGCTGCAGAGCTAACGAGCTGCCTGCCTGGAAGAGGGCCTGAAATGATGTGGATTCGCTCTTGCTGCGGGACAAGGACGTAGTGTGTTGGCAAGGACCTCAGTGCTTGTTCTCGCTTGGGCTCTCCAGTCACTTGATGAACCTTCAAAGCTTACGAGCAAGGACAGGGCACCCTAGCCCCTGATACGCTGTGGATCAGGTGGCTAGCTTTCAGGAGCTCAGGTGGAAGGGTGAAAGGAAAGGAAAAGGCTATTCCTTACTGGATTTGACTGGCACTGGTGGTCTCTGCATCTTGGAGAGAGAAAATTCATGGTAGATATCACTTGTGTGTCTGTTTTGTCATCCCTCTTTGAGCTGATGTCTTCTAACCAAGAAAGTTGTTAGACAAAACATTGGCATATCTGCTGTCTTCCTGCTGTTCCTTAATGGATTGCCTCAGTCATAGGTATTGCTCCCTGCTGCTGGGGAAGGGACTTTAAGGATAGGGAGCAGTTAGGGTGGTGAAGACCGGAGAGTTTGGGAGCACTAACTTGAGAGCCCAAGGCTGGGAAACTCATGTCAGCAGTAAGTTTGCTTCCCAGCATGGCTGTCCGTGCTGGGGGGAGCTAGCCTGGCATGTTGGCTGGTTCCTGGACCTCCTGGCCCAGAGACACCTCCCTCTACTGAAAAGCAGAGGAGAAGTTACTTGATTATGTTCAACATCATTGTCATTTGGCTTCCCCATGCCAGCACACTGCAGCCTCTTGGTTTGTGTGCCAAGTGCCCGGGTCTGTAGGGCTGTCCCCTCCCTGGCATCAGACTGCAACTACTTTGCTGTAACAAGTGATGTAACAGGCAGTTTCTGTAAACTGCTGAGAAACTCTTCTTGTGTGCAGGGATTGGACCTCCCAGTTGAAACTTCATTGCTTGACCTATTCTTGGGGCTGGAGACCTTGATTGATGCAACAAACCAGTCCAGCCAGTCTTTGCTGCAGTGACCTCCATGCATTTTTGCTCCTTTCTGCCTCCCAAGGGAAGCTAATTTGTTTTCTCTTGTTGGGATTTTTTGTTTATTTGCTTATTTCCCTTCTGTGTCTAGGCTGCAAAGGGAGGTGGAGGAAGGAAGAGTTGTGACTGGTCACTGAGCTACTTGGGTACCACTGCGGTGAGGAGTGAAGGCCTGGAGAAGTGCTAGGGGCCAGGGACCTGGGTGCTGTTCACTGCTGCGTGGGGAATTCTGAAAGCAGGAGTCTAATCTCTCCAGTTTCTTCTGTTCCTTGAGTTCTTGGGTGCTTGATGCTGAAATATTTCACTTGGAGATGCCAGCACACTGCAAACACCTCCCCTTCCCAAGCACAAGCAGCAGTGCAAGAGGCTTGTGAAGGGGGGAGCCTTCCAGGCAGAGGCAGGAACACTGAGGATGGTTAATGGAACTGCCAGGGCATGAGGAAAGCTGAAGGTCCCCACAATTTACTGTCCTCTCCTCCACACTGACTGTCCCGCAGAGCTAGAAGAGTCTTGGCCCTCTTGTCCTGTTGGCTTTGCAGCGGCGGGTGGAGAGGAGCTGTGTGCTTGAAGGGATAGCAGAGTGTTGGAGGTTGGTGATACCTGGTCCTGCCACACTCCACGGTGGAGCTGAGGAGCCCTCTGCCCCAGCCAAGTTCTACAGTTCTCCCTGTCGCTATTCAGCCTGCAAATGATTCAACCTTCTGACCTGCCTACAGGTGCAGAGTTGCTGCTGGGCCGGTTTACAAGTAACTCTCCAAGGGTTAATGCATTGTGAGAAGGTTGCAAAGGGCTGAAGCCTGGAATCCCCTCGATTCCTTGCCTGGAGAAACACAAAGTCCAATAAGCCAGCACCCCTGGATTCATGTTGGGGGGGATTAATTCATGCACTTGATGTTAAAGCTTGTCCGAGAGGTTTGCATGGGGGGGCCATCGCTAGGGCTGGTTGGACTCTCTAAATGGTTGCTAGGGCCCTGGCATCAAGGGCCAATGTAGCTGCCCACAGCCACGGTCACGGAGGGAATTACACAGCCACAAAGAAATTGTTATTCTACATAATCTGCTCTTTGGAGAGTGACTGTGGGGAAACAGGCTGGTCCCAGCATGCCGCCAGCTCTGTGATCATAGAAGCGTGCTGGCTGCAGAGATCGGCCAGGGCTCGCCTTCTGATCTGGGGACACCAGGGCTCGAGGCGCTAATCTGCTTTATCAGCGATTTCTCTCTCCTGACACAAAGGTGTTTACTTGTTTTAACATCTCCCGGGACTCTATTTCTCCTTTTGTGTGGTCTTTATCCCCCGACGAGGGCTTTAGCCCAGATTACAGACAGAATTAAGGCATTTGGCAATGTGCCTCAGAACTGTGTGATGCTGGATCAAGGAGCAGAAAGTAACAAAATAATGGGGGGGGCTGCAGGGAGTGACCCCACTGCGGGGTCCGTGCTGTCGGCTTTCAGGACCACTTCATTGTCCCGAGAAGCAAGCGCCCGTCGGAGAGGGCGGCCGTGCGGCAGGGCTTGAAAAGCAGGTGCTTCGAGGTTTATTGTGCCCAGCGGTTTTGAGTCGGGCGCTGAGAGGAGGAGGAGGAAGAAAAGGCGAGTTTGCAATAGGTGGTCGCCTCGAGCAGCTGGGCAGATTGTCCCCTCTGCTCCTGCAGGATTGATGGGACAGGGGAGTGATGTGGAGATGGGCTGTCCCCTCTGCCTGGTGTGATTATGGCCTAGGGAAGGGCCTGCAGCCCCTTCTCCCTTGCAGCCTGCCTGGCAGAGRGACCCTTTCACGGCGAGCTCAGGTTGAAGTGGTACCTCTAGAGAGTGTCTGGCTTGGAGCTTTGCGGAGATGGTGCTTTGCCCTTTCTCAGTAGGCTGGGAATGAAGGGAGGAAAAACGTCATCTCCAGAGCAGCCCTGGCACGGCTGCTCCTGGCCTGTTGGACGCAGGCACCAACGCAGTGTTTGCAGGACGCAGGGTGAGTGGAGGAGGCTGAGGAGAGCAGCCATGGTGGCCTGCAGCAGGGGAGCTTCATCGGTCCCTAGACCTAAGTGGCGTGTCCAAGATGTCAGGGGTTGCTCCAGTGGGAACTGTGCTGATGAGCAGAGTCGGAAGGGGTGGGATTGATCAGATAACCTGCAATAGTCATTTATCTGAAGGGTAGCTAGGTTGAGAATCGTCTCCTGTGAGAATGGAGCCCCCTTGTTCAGGACATCATTGAGAACAGCCCTTGGCTTTCCTTCTCATTCCTTTGATTCCTCTCTTGGTCAACCCTCGTGATGGTTAGTGGCCCAGCAGCGGTAGAGGTTGGGGAAGGGCAGATGTGGACTTTTGCAATCTGTTAAATCACAGAAAGGAGATTGAGAGACTTGACACCATCTCCGCTGTGGCCTCCTGCAGCAGAAGGGCTCTGTGATCTGCATGACTTYCCCTATTGTGTTTCCCTGCAGTGGTCAGCTGCTGACCTGCCTGGGGACTGATTTCCACCGTGGAGCCGGAGTCCTTGATGTCTTCTATGAAACACCCTCCCTTCTCCTCTCCTGTGGGTACGACACCTACATCCGCTACTGGGACATACGGACCAGCACCAGGTGAGCCAGTCCTGCCAGCGCAGAGGCTCTGGGGCTGGAGCAATGCTCTTGGGTGCTCCTTGTGCCATGGCTGGAGTTCTGCCTGCTGCAGAGGGAGCTCCCTTGGGCACRTTTGGCCTCGATTCAAGGCCAGGCTCTGGGTTGACTCAGTCTTACACCGCTTTCTGTTGCGCTCACAGGAAGTGTGTCCAGGAGTGGGAAGAGCCCCACGACAGCGCCTTGTACTGCCTAAGGAGCGATGGGAACCATATGATTGCCAGCGGCTCTTCCTACTACGGCGTGGTGCGCCTCTGGGACAAGCGGCAGACGCGGTGCCTGCAGGTGAGGGCTGCTGTGGGCCGGGCAGCACCAGGTTTACGGGTTGTGCTCCACCAGCCAAGCGTCCACCTCTTTGGATGAAGAGGTGTAAAGGCTGCTGGTCCATCTAGGGGGTGTTTGCSACAGAGACCCTAATCTATATGTAGGGAAAAAGCATGCTCTGCAACTCAGCCTTTGGGCCTGAACAGGGTCTCATGGCTGAGCTCCCCCTAGCAGAGGTTAATTCTCTTGTTTCCTTGCAGAGCTTTCACCTGTCTTCGCCCACCAGCAGCCCTGTGTACTGCCTCCGCTTCAGTACCACCCATCTGTACGCTGCGCTGGCGTCAGCCCTGCACGTCCTGGACTTCACCACCCCGTGAGGGGCACCACGGCTATTTCTGGTCTCCCCTACTCAGTGGAGTTGACACTTGGCTCAGGGAATTGCAGGGTAGGAGAGGTGAGAGGGGCCCCAAGACTTCTCAAGGGATTCTTTGCGTGCCCGAAAGCTGCGTTCAGGAGTGCACAAAGGGCCAGACTTTCTCCACCTCAGCTGTCCTTTAGTGGAAATAAAGGCTGGTTGTCCTTTAYCCTTTTTATTTTGTACAAGTCAGGATTTTTTAAGTGTGGGGTTTTTTTTTCTTTCTGTGGATACAGCATTTGAGAAGCAGGTTRAGCTGGGTTTCTCCATCAGCTGTGTGTGCTGATCAGTTCAAGATGAGACAAGCTCTGAGCCATGTGAAGCAAATCTAGGTTGCGTGTGGGGTGCAGTATTTAGGCAGAAGGGGAAGTGCCTGGAGCAAGTCCTACCTTTCACCTGTGCTTGCTCTCCTGACAACTGCTTGTGTTGTCCTTCAAACCCAAGAGCAAAAGYTCAGCTAAAAGGCAGAGCCAGCCCTGCTCTCAGCATATTCCTCCCCAGCCTGGCCATCAGGTCAGGCTATGCACTTGGCAGGGCTGAACRGTCCCGTTTTGCTAAATAAAACACTGAAGGGAAACGGAAAAGACTGTATGTGTTGCTTCAAAATCCAAAGGGGCTCTGGTGGTGGCAGCTGATCGCAGAGGCTTGGATGGGTGGAGGAGGTTGGGACTGTTTTCGGGCACTGCATGTTTCTGTTGGACTGCAGCTAGGCTGTGTCTGTGGTGGACACAGTTCCTGGGATCCTGGATTTTGACAGATGACCTCAGCTCTTGCTGCCTCAATRCTGACGCAACACACTGGACTATGGCAGATCCCAGGGAGCTGATGCAGTTTACTGGGATCCCATAGGCATATGTGAATGTGTCTGCTGCTTTCTGCATCAGCCTTCTGCACCCAACCAGAGCTGACACTCACAAGGAGCACGGCTCTCCACGAGTGCAGCAGTGTCGGGGCCAGTCCTGCCTGGGGGAGGGATGTGTGCTCTCTACAGTGCTGCAAGTTTGAGTTTTCTAAATATGGGAAAGTGTCTTGTATCACAAGCAGTATTTCCAGAGTAAAGCACCCACCATGATGCTWTGCTAGGACTTTCTAGGCCAGATGCAATATCAAGAGGTGGCTCTTGCCTTTATGATCCACACAAATTGGAAGAATATTGGTTGTTTGGAGTCCTTATCAGGGATGGAGAACCACCACCCAACTCCTCCTGCACAAAGGCAGCCCTCTCTTCCCAGTGGATTTGAAATAGGGAAGTAATTGAAAAGTGTGGTTTTGCTGCAGGATCACATCCTTGCGAGGGTCTCTTTCCAGCGCAGCTCCCTGCCAYGGTTCCTGATGTAACTCTGGCACGTCATTCCTGCTTGCTCCCAGCTCTCTTGCAGTTGCTGCAGTGCTGCTTATTCTCCTGGGTGGATGTGATGTCTTAATGCCCAATGCATAGATGCCTTGCTGCAAAAAGATGCTATTGATGGAATGATCTGCCACCAGTTCAAAGCTATACGTCTGGGAGACTGCCAGCCCAAGCTAGTGATTCTGGGGGAATCTCTGGGGCAGTGGTAACACCGAGCATAAGACAGCTGCCTAGGGAGAGATGATACAAGTCTGTGGGGAAAATGTGTGTGTGTGGTTTTGGTTTTTCTGCTGGAGTGTTCCAGGTCCTCTAATGAAAGCAGAGAAAGAGAGATGCAGATACCAATTGTTTTGGGGAGAGTTCCCGGGGAGAGGCTGTGAAGGAAGTGGAGTAGATGTTGGTAGGGGAGAAGATCTTTACTGACAAGGCCCGGGCTAGAATGAGCTGTTGTATGTCAGCCAAGCAGGTGACCCATGCCACTGGTGTGGGACACTCTTCCTGTGACAGCCCTGCTTGCCAATACCAGCTGCTTGCCAGTCCTCATGTCCTCATGGCACCCATACCACTTTACTGCCCATGCTGGTGGGTCCTGCACTCCTGTAGCTGCTTTTAAGWTTTGTCTAGCTGAAACCTAGAGCTGAGTTGTAGCCACGTAGGGGTATCAGCACTGGTGGGTAGAAGGCAGAACCATCCAGCCTTTGGTGGCACTGAGGTTTGGGGCACTGGCCATGCCGAGCCCTGGTAGGAGATGGATGGTGACCTCATCCCCTTGGGAGGACTCTACAGAGGAGAGCTGAAGTTATGCAGTCATTCCTCGCTCCAGGGTGTTGCAGAACACACCACTCACCTGGTCCCTGAGGAGCTTTTGGTTTTGAAAGCAGACCCCATCAGGTGAGCTGTGTTGGGTGCCCATGACCTGCTCACTTAAGAGCTTTCCAGGTATGGCCTACAGAMAAGATGACATGCTTTAATATTAGTGTAGGGATGGCTGGTGGGTTCTAGAGGCAGTAGCAGGTTTGAGTGTTGATAAGACAGTGCTGGGGGGGCAAGTTCTCCCCTTACTGACTTCACAYCCTGCTTTGCAATGGGCTGTGCTTGTGCCCAGCCTTGCAAAGGGTGGGTTGCTGCTACTCCTGTCTGGAGAGCCCAGTTGCTACCTGTTCCCTCTGCTGTGCAAATGAGAGGAGCTGCCTTTCAGTTCCAGTACTCTGGGTGGCAGCTGTGTGCTTTGCATGTATTGCAAAGAGCTGGTGGCAAGGGAACAGCTGGGTGTCTTGTTCACCCTATTTCACAGGCTGTTCCCTGTTGAGGTCAGAGCTCTGATGCTGTTTGCAGAGATAGCGGGCTCAGAATGGCATCCTCCTAAGTGCACAAACGAGCACTCTGAGCAACGGCTCAGGACAGAGCTGCTTCTAGGCACATCCCAGGCAGGTGAAGGGTGTCAGGAGGGAGCTTCCCCATGTCCTGCGGCAGCAGAGGGAATTGTCATGGGGAACTACCCGGCCTTCATGCTGCTTCTGCTTGCTGAGGATGGGTAAAGGGCTTCCAGATGAGGCTGTCATGCATTTCCTTTTCCTGTTGTAGCTTTCCACAACTCGTAGAAAGATCATAAAAGTCTCTGTAAACTAGCAGACCAGAATGACATTGAGTGCCATTTCTTAGGGCCTGCAAAAACTCAAACTGGCTCTGTTAACAGGACAGGTAACTTTTATTACCAAAAGTAAAACAAATACCACGAAGCTGTGCCAGAGAGCTGCCCCCCACCCCAGCCTCCCAGCAGCCTACTGGGTCTTACASTCGTTGTCATCTTCATTTGCTGTCTTTATCTTCTTCAGCTCCTTCTGTAGTTGTTCTTCAGCAGCCAGGATCTCCTTTGGCTTCTGGTACTGCAGGACAGAGAGATTCCCTCAGCCCTCCTGTTAGTCTCTCATCCAAGCAGCTTAGCTTAGGCAAAGCTGAAAGTCACAGAGTCACAGTATGTTCTTTAGCTTCTTTCTTTTTTTTTTTTTTTTTCA
>PTEX01000030.1:316538-340400 GCA_003342815.1 Eudromia elegans
TTTTTTTTTTTTTTTACCACTTCTTTCAGGGCCCAGCTGAGGATTTTGTGCCAAAGGAAGCCCTTCTGTTAATGGCCACCTCTGATGACTGTTTGGAGCAATGGTGATGTCAAGCTAGGGAAATTTTCCAGGATCTGGTGTGGGTTTTACAGAGCAAGCCAAATTTCCCAATTGAATATCAAGTTCTGGTCCCTACCAATGCCTCTGGAATGTCCTGGCAAGCTGTGTTATGCAGATCCCTGGTGTGCTTGCTGGTTGTATGCACACATTTTATGTAAAACGTGCCTTTTTTAAAAAAGGCAGACAGAGAGGTGAGAGTTTCAGTTCCTTTCTTCTCCCCCTCAGTCCCCTCACTCTGCTGCAGCTTAGTGGCRGATGCAGGTGCCTTTTTTCAAGGTTTTTATGGGAGTCTAGAAGGGTTCAAGGTGCTGCCCTTGGCTGGTTTCCTCTACACCCTCAAGACTGCCACACGGCTTCCCTTGGAGGGATGCTCTCTTGGGAGCCAGCTCCTGCATTTGAGAAGACAACTCGCTGAGAAAAGCATCTGCRTGCTTCTGGAATCTCTGTCCAACAGGTAAGTCCTTATTTTGCTAGTCTCTAACTTCTGCCTTGCGCATCCTTGCTGGCACAGAGCAGCAGGGATGGTGAGAAGCCTCTCAGTGTAGCAGGCCTTTGGACTCTAACATTCATGCACACAGCATGAAAGAGCTTTGAGAAAAGATAATCTTGCTGCTGCTGAGGGAAGCAACTTGTCCAGGTTTAGGGGCTGGAACACACTGAAAATAGRACATCACAGATGCTTTTCCACCTGCAAGTCAAGCAGCAAGCAGGCCCCTCCTGGGGCCTGGGATGGCCTGTCCAGTGTCAGCAAGCCCGGTGTAATCTGAAACTTTCAGACTGTGTGATTGGGAAGGGGGCTCATCAACGACCCTCAGCAGATCTCCCTTCTCTATCTCACTTCCCTGCCTGCAAGAATTTAAACTTCTTTTTGGAGGTGAAGATAAGGGCAAAGTTCTATTCATCATAGCCAAAATCTCACCATGATGATCAGGGTATTGTTGGCATGGGTGAAGCTCAGCGCAGCTGCATCCAAGGGGAGCTGGTATCTGTCTAGGTCAGGAATAGGGAACCTTTTGTAGTACCTGCATACAAGAGAGGAGACAAACAAGAAAGGTAGTGGGGTCCCTTTCTCCTGCTAGCAGTGCTGAGCTGCTTTGCAAAATGTAGTCTTGCATCTCTTGCAAGTACTGCGCTAGGGTCCATTAGCTCCTGCCAAAACAACTGTCAAAGCCCTTGTGCCCTGTGGGCATTACTTTGCTGAGTGCTGCATGGTTTAGTGTTTCAGTCCTTCCTGAATCCATCTTTTGGCCCCTTGCTTGCTCCTGTTGTGCTTCCTGGATCACCTCCTGCTTTGGTGCCTGCATGATGCTTGGGGATGCCCTTGGGCTCTGGAGCTCCAGGTGTGGCTGCTCCCAGTCACCTGAGTCCCTGCTTGGTAACTTTTCCATGCAGCATCTTGCTGGATGTTCTGGTGCTCTGCACTCTTCAGCCAGCAATCCTGGCTGCTCCTTCCCTGGTCTCTATCCTTATTTCCTGATAACTTCTCATAGCTAGGTAGGGGATAAAAGGGGGTTTCTGCCAGCTGCCTACCCAACCTGAATCTCTCCCCACTAAACTTTGGGCTTTACTCCCTATAAAGGGAAGGGCTATGTTTCAGTTACAAGTCACCTAGGTAGCTAAGAGATTTCCCAAGATTTTGCAACCAAACCTTCTTTACCTGTTTCTGAGCTTGGCTATGACCCTTCTTCTTTACCATGGCCCGGTGGGGCCAGCCTCTTTTCAGTGGTGGCCACAGATAGGACTAGAGGAAATGGCCACAAACKGAAGCATCARAAGTTCCATAGGAACTTAAGGAAAAATTTCCTAACAGCRAGAGTGATAGAGCTGGAACAGGCTGCCCAGAAAGGCTTYGGAGTCTCCTTCTCTGGAGATAYTCAAGGCCTGTTTGGACACAGTCTCATGCCACATGCTCTAGGGGGTTGAACTAGATGATCTCTAGAGGCCCCTTCCAACCTTTATGGTTCTATGACTTGACCTGTATCTACTGCCTCTCTCTGGGGCTTCAGCAGGTAGACCAGCTGGTGGTCCTGCGCCCAGCTAGAGGCAAGGCTGGGTTTGCAGTCTCTTCCCTCACTCCCATGGGCCATGCCCTCCACAGAATTAGCCTGCAGTCAGTTCTGAGGTGCCCAGAGCTGAACAGGACCTGGCACTGGTTGCTCTTATGCCAGGAGGGTTTCCTGTCCATCTAGCTGACGGTGCGTGAAGCCTTTCTAGCTACCTCTGCCCAAATTGCAGTTTATTTTCCAAGTCACAGTGAAAACAGCTACAAAGGGCAAATGGCTCTCCCGGTGCRGTGGGAGGAATGTACACAGCTTGTTACCGCAGGGCTCAAACCGTTCTGTGTTGTCACTGCTGTCGGTATTTGGAAAAGGTGGCAGACATGGATAATAAGGGAGATGTCAAAGGTTAAACAGCAGAGATTAGATGAACACAAAGACATGTTAAGGAAGTGTTAACTTCTTACCGATTAGAAAAAAAAAAAAAAAAAAGCAGTACACAGGAAAAAAAAAAACACACTGTTTCAAAGGGTCTTGGGAGTCATCAATGAAACAGCAGCATTCTGCTGCCGCAGGACTAAGGAGAAGGGGAGAAGAATGGCTTTGGCTGGCCTCAAACTAAAATCTGTGACAAGATCAAAGGAAACCAGATCTGCCTGGCCACCCCCTCCTCCTCCTAACATTACCACTGCCTCTCACTACAATAATTGAATCAGGTTTGGCGTTTGGGGAGGAGGCTTTCTGGGTTTGTTTTTAGAGTTATTTTAATGGATTTATTTTACAGCAAGAGGTTTTAAGCAAATCCCACTTGAGCAGCCCTTGCCGTGGCCAGAAGGAATGGGAGTGACTGGTGGATGGGAAGAGCTCCTGTCTAGGCTGGTGAACTGCTGATGGATGGTTTTCCCTGCTGGAGACAGGCAGATTCTCTGCCCTTGCCTCTCACCCCATGGCCAAGGGCAGTACTGCACTCTGAGCCTGGCTCCTGGCCTAAGACTCGCAGTATGTATGTGAAGTCACCTCTTTTTCTTTTTTTTTTTTTTCCTAGTGGAAACCCATTTTTTATCAGCCTGYAGGGAAAACTGCTACTGTGATGTTGAGACTCTAGAACTGAGCTACTCGGTAATGACTTGGCAAGCCAACCCACCGCCTGTGCCTCCGGCGGGCGGTCAGCGCGGTGCCTCGGGAACACCGTGGCTGCCGTCCAAGGGCTGGAGAGGCTGGGAAGCTTCCCTTCTCTCCCGTAGTGATGTGCACTCTCCCTGCCACCTCCAAGCCTTTGTTGCTATCTTGGAATTAGCTGCTGAGTGGTGCCTTGCCCTGGCCAAGACCCAAGAGAAATGATCTAAGATACCGTGGAGCCTGCACCAAGTGTTCTGGTGCTGCAGTTTGTCCCTACTCCTACTGTCAGCAAGGTAGTTCTTGTCACACAGYGGGGACTTTACAGCTTTAATTTCAGAAAGCCTTACCCTTCATCTGCAGGCTGTGGCAGCTCTCAGGTTTCTTCAGCTATCTTTCCCACACTAGTCTACAAGTGTGCAGGTGTGTACTGCTTGTTGGGGGACTCTATTGTGGTTCAGAAAGTGGTACGAAAAGCTTTGCCAGGTAGGGCATGACCTCAGTGGGTAAGTTATACCCTTAGAGCACCTAAGCAGGCAGGACAGTTTCCACATGCACCCTACAGTGAGTAGGAATAGGAGCAGATAAGCCTGTCTGTGATACATAGTCGTGTTCTATCACAGCTTTATGGGTACCCACATGTAGCAGATAAGACTCTCATTAACTCAACCTGTTTATATAGGTTCTCCCTACCAAATGGCCACTCTTTCCCTCTTAATCCTCGTGCACAGATTCAGGCCAGCATCTTAATGGTGTAACAGTTTGCTGTTCTTGTGGGACAGATGCCTCTTCCTCTGCCCAAAATCTTCCTCCTTCTTGTAAGCATCCAGGTGTGCTCAGGTGCAAGTTCAAGCATCCCTTTATCCTTGCCTCTGCTGTGGTAAACCCCAAGGACTTGCAGTTTCTGCCATCCAAGGCCCTAAGAAGCCAAAGTGGAGGGAGTTCTTTGCCAATAGCACCACCTACAGCCAGCTACGAGGAGTAGCTGAAAGGGCAGGATGCARCTTGGAAAATAACCAGGGTGTTTTTATCCATGATTCATTTTTCTCTATTCTGCTGTCAACATTGGGAAAAGCAGGCAAGCAGAGAACAGCTTGTCCATCTTTGCATATTGATTTAATACCCCAATTTGTAAATGGCCTTCACTTACTTCCAATAACACCTCCCTTGTTCTCCTAATATGCCTTGCTATTCCTTTCCATTACAGCAGCCCATGCTTGCCCATGTCATTCAGGCTGCAAAAGCTCAGGGGCACACAGTCTCTCATTCTATAGGCAATGAGCTGTGCAATGACACTGTATAAGATTATGTTTAATAGCCATTTTTTTGTTCCCATCTCAAATTCCTTCTGTAAGATACTACGGTGTTTTGTTTCAATTTTTTTTATCATATAATTTGCCTTATGCTACAGGATAGGTTTATAGAGGGAGGTCTCCATGGATGCCCACACTCCTCATGCTCTACCTGTTGAATCCCGCAGCAATGTGCATTCTGGAAAATGATTGCACCAGAGTGTCATCCAACTGCTCCGTCTAGAACAGGATGCTTTACCTTCATGAGGGTCAGCACAGAGCTTCAGGGCTTTACTAAAACCATGTCTGGAGTGCCCAGGACTAGAAACTAGAGAGGAGACACTCAGCTGTGTTGGCTATGGTTGTTCAGTCCTTGCATACTAGAACCTAAAAGCAAAAGATGATGCATCTGCTGTGCAAGCTCTAGCCTGGCCTCTGTGCCAGCCCACCCCCAGGACTATGAGCAGGGGCAGTGCTGTCCTTACTGACTTCTTGTTGGTGGTCCGGACGACACAGCAGCGCTGCTCCTTCTCCACGGAGACACTGTAGACTTCCTTGGGGTAGGGCAGGTTACGGATGCGCCACTGGAAGCTGGTCAGGGTATCCTTCCTCATGAAGACAGGCTGCAGCAAACAAGTACCTTTAGTGAGGCCCTTCCAGCTGAGTCCTCTTTTCCCTAGCCCTTTTTTCTGTGCTATTTTGAGAGATTTCACATGGAGAMAGATTTTCATATTTCACATAGCCACTGTGAAATGTTGTCTGTTTTTCTACTTGAGAAAAATACAAACCTCTTGGAGAACACCCGCTCCCACCACCACCACAATCCAAAACATCRCTACTAAGTGCCCTCTTTATGCCCAACTCCTCTTTGGTTTGCAGTAGACTGCAGGGCTGCCTCAGGCTGTCTCCTGGGGCTGCGAGTGGCCTGCACAATAACCAGCTACAGGAGTAAGCACGAGGCTGGGTGTTTCTAGAGGGAGTGGTGCTGGCAGCCCCCTTACATACATTGGAGCTGCTCTCCTTTATGAGCTCTGATTCCTGCGCTCCCAGGGGAGGTGAGGTTGGATCTCCCACCTCAATCTGCCASGTGCCGAAGCCCCCTAAGGCATTCTTCTCTCGCCATTTCCTACCTGCAGAAAGGAGAAGGGAAGGTTTTCATTATTCCATTCTATAAAATGTAGTCCACCGAGTTACCCAATGCCCAATTATGATAGCCTTTTCCTTAAATTCCAATCATTTCCACTTGACTGTAAGTAGAGTGGTTAGCTGGCCAACTCCTGAAGCCAGGAAACCTGCACTGAACCTCTCTCTCTTCTGCTAGCCAGTGCTGAACCCAGAGAGGGCTTGTGGCAGGTGCCACACCTCAGCAGATGTGGTTTTGGATAAGACCCAAATTAACATTTTGCCTGTCTGTGGTTGCAGAAGTTGCAAAAAAACCCTATTTCACCCCAGCATATGCTACCACCAGAGAGGGCCATCCCAGTCAGGGCCCTTGAGTCTGCTGTGAGGGAGGGGATGTTTGGGAGGGAGGGTGGCCAAAACCAGGCGTGCCGGGGCTTGGGAGAGCGAGCTTCCCTAGGCCCAAGCTGGACCTTATTGACCTTCCCTACAACCTTCAGTGCAGCTACAGCCAGCTCTGTCTTCCCGGCCACGTGGGAACAGCTTGTCCCTAAGCAGCGGGTCCCTCGCAAGCCTAACCCAGGCCTGMGGGTGCAGCCCCACTGCCGCGTGCRCAGGGTGGTCCTCAGCTCTGGGCTCCACCATGGCAAGATGCCCCAGCCYGCAGCAGCCAGGGACAAGGAGAGGGTGTYACTTACTCACTAGCTGGCCCGTCTTCATGTCGTACTCCTCAGCCATCTCTTTGCCATCCTCAAACAGGTAGTGGACCTTCCTCTTCCCTGCAGGTGAGGCAGGCGGTGAGGGAGGAGGGACACGAGGCTCCCGGCTTTATGCCCCAGGCCTTGCGTATGTGGCCTTGTCCCCAGGATTGGGGCCTGTTCCTGGGTGTACAGCCGTTGTCCCTGTATTTGTGCCCCTGTCCCCTGGTCAGGGATCTGGCTGCCCCTGGACTGGTGCCCTGTCCACAGGCATATGGTCCTATTCCCTTGCCAGGAGCCCCGTCCGGATATGTGCCRCCCTGTCTCCTCCCTCCATGACAGGGGCTGTATCCCCTTATCAGGGCCCGTGAACCCGGGTGTGCGGCCTGTCCGCTTGCCAGGAACCCCGTCCCCCCCGAGACCGAGCCCCGGTCCCGGTCCCCCGGCGCTCCCCGCGCAGGCGCCCGGCGGGCGCGGCCGCCGTTACCGTCCTGCAGGAGCGCGGCCTTGCGCGCGGCCCGCAGCCTCTCCAGCCAGCTCGGCACCGCCATGGCGGCCGCGCCGTCGCCACGGCAACGCGCCCCGCGCCCGGCCGCTTCCTCCCGCCGCCCGGAAGCGCCGCCATCGCGGCGCGCCGCGCGGGCGGAGCCGGCGCCCGCCGCTCCCTCCTTCCCTCCCTCCTTCCCCCCGAGCACCTGCCCGCTGCTTTCGAGGCCTCCGCGGCGGCCGCCTCTGAAGTGGCTTCTCCGGCGGCTTCTGCCTCGGGGCCGCCGGCCTGCGCTTCCCCGCCTGGGTGCTTCCCTCGGGAGGGCGCCGCTGACCCCCGACGCGGGCCCGGCCCCGCTCGGAGTGTCCTTCTTCTTAATAGTTATTTATTTATCTGTTTGTAGCCGGCGTTGGGTGCTGGCAGCACGAGCTGCCCCCGGGCTCCATGGAGCCGCGAGGGATTGTCAAGGCCTTCCCCAAGAGGAAGAAGGGCAGGGATGAGCCAGGCAAGAGCGTCCCGGCCAAGCTGGCGAAGGAGGAGGCCGCGGGGCTGCCCGAGGGTAAGTCYGCTCTGCCCTTGGGGTGGGCGCAGCTCCTCTCCCACCCCCGATGCCCTTTTCCCACAGGATTTTTCYGGCTGGGGTGCTTTCCCTGCACAGGCCACGACTGATGATTTGCTGTGTCCGGCCTCAGGCCTGTGGCTGGGGACCCCCAGATTGCCTGTCCTGCATGAAACGCGTGGCCCAGCTGCTCGGGGACACTGTTTCTCCCCCCCTGACCTCCTGCCCCGTTTCTTTCTGCAGGAGAGTGGCTGAAACCCGTCACCGCCTACGTGCTGCGAGCTGGCATCGGCCAAGCGAGGGCGGAGATCTTCCACAAGCAGATCGTGCAGAACGGGGGCCGGGTCCACAGCCAGCTCTGCTCCGAGGTGACGCACATCGTGGTGGCCGAAGACATGGACTGTGATCGGGCCTTCCGGCTCCTTAAATTACCCAAGCTACCTTCRGGGTTGCAGCTAGTGAAGGCATCCTGGCTAAGTGCTTGCCTTAGAGAGCAGAAGCTGCTGAGTACCAAGGGCTACAGCATCCGTATCCCCCTTAGGTATGCAAATCCCAGGCCATTGTTCCTCTATACGGCACCCTGCTCCGAGCTGAGCTGCGCTGGTGTTTCACCTCTGCTCGAGATCCCCAGGCTGCAGCTCATTACGTATCCCTTGGGCACATCTTGGAGTCTTTTCTGTCCATGCAAGTTCATGAATTTTGTGACAGGTTGCTCATCTTTTGGRTAGCAGAACTTGGAGTAGAGTCCAGAAGTGCTGTCAGGAGGATCGGTGCTTCCTATAGATGCTAGACACTTTTTCCCTAATCCATTAGGGAAGGAAGGCAGGGAAGGAAGGCAAGGAAGTCTGCTTTAAAAATGCTGAGAATTAAATGCTATTTCTTGATTATTGCAGATGAAAAGTAGAACTATTAGGCACCTGAGGAAATAAGGAAAGGAGCAGCAAGCAGCTGCAGGTTAGGATCAAAGTGTATTGGCAGAGCTTTGGAGAAAGAGTCTGAGAAATGGAAGCTGTAGGTCAGCAAAGTGAATGGAAACTGGATGTTTGAGCCAAGACCAYGGTAATGAGTCTGTGATCTGAGAGGGCAAAACTCGTATTGGTTGTTTTCCCCATCCCAAATAATGCAGAAGGATTTCCTAGGCAAACATCTGGGGGTTGAGGAATCCTCTGCTCCTATGCTAAGACATCTGATCCACGGCAGGTACCTGGAGGAGGGAGAGCTGCAGAAACAGCGGCAGCAGAAGCTCCTGGCTGRCAAAGTGGTTCAKCCCCAGGCAGGGCAGGAAGCTGTGMATCCGAAGGCTGAAGCACCCACGGAGGATTCCTTGCCTCAAACCCTGGACATCCTTGGGCAGCGGGAGCCGGCTGAGGTGAGGCTTCAGCCCAGGCCATTCTGTGAACGGTCCTGCCTGCTGCTTTCCTTGGCTAAGGGCACCCTGCCCTGCTACAGCCAGAATACCTCAGCAAAGCAAAGGCGTTTGGATGCTTCAGTGGATCAGTGCTGGCAGGTTTGGGCTGTGAACAAGGTTACTGCTTCCCTTTGTCACTTTTAGGTGTACCTGTCTCCATCAAAATGCTTCCAGCAGAAGCAGTCCTAGTGTTTTGATCAGTCCCAGGCTCATTCTGGTGATCATGTTCCCTCTGTCTCCTTTCGGGAAATATTCTTTATCTGAGAATATCTCCCTTTCAGGAAACTCTTTGATATTTCATCCTGTGTTCCTGTTTGAGCCTTGCTGACTGTTCTGCACTCCCTGGCAAGCATCTCCTTCAGACACATGTGTAGTGGATCGAGTTGCTACTCAGATGATTGTGTGTTGTGCTTTAAATATCCGTGCTGGGGTATTAGTGGCTTCTGCTGTGAGTCACCCTCGACAGACCTGATATTAGCTTTCTATTCTCTTTCTGCATTTTGCTTAATTTTGCTGTTCTTGATGTTGTTTCATCCAGATCTATCTGTAGCAAAGTTACCCAAGATCTCTGAGAACTGCAGCCTTATGATAGTGCTGCCAGCACCCTCYGAAAATGCAGTTGCTGATAAATAAGCCCCTCTTTCATAAAACTCTACATAACAGTCCACCGAAGCCTACTTTGTTTTGGGCTTTTCCCTTCTCTTAAATTTGTGTGAAGGGGATCCCTTCTCAGACTTACTATCCAGCATGTCGTAGAATTGGCTGTTGCTTTCTAATCTCTTCATCACCTTTACTTTTCCTCCATCTTTGTTGTTTCTTGTGACTCTGCTTTATTTAGTGGCAATCTGTAACAAATCTCCCCCTTAACTGARGGAAAGGGTTTTTATACTCTTGTGGGTCCCGTGGCCGCTGCCTTGATTTCTGCTCACATTTACTTTAGTGGTCTGCGTACTACCATCTACCTACTCCTAGGGTTTTGGGGCTGGAGAGGCCTAGGAGAGTCACATGTACAAAGTTTCAAGATGAGTGAAGCTAGTTTATCAAAGCCTTACTCCAACCTGATTGCAGAGTTTATAAAGCAAGATTACAAAAAGGAAAGCAAWTGAATATCCTGTCTCTTCTCCATAAAGGCTTCAGCTTGCAGGTCCTGCAGGAATAGTCAAGAGAGGGCCAGACTCCTCAGCCAGCAGAACCAGAGGCTATTTCTGCCTTAGGCTGACACTTTTCAGGATCTCTAACAGGACCTAGCGCCACATGGAACTGTAGGGCTCACTTGAAGTTGCTTTCACCTTGCTCTTCTTGAGCTCCTGTGCTTATATATAAGGAGAGAGGGGGGACCCCCGTGAGCAAAGCAGTCTGCAAAACCTCTCTTCAGCTTCCCATTTCTATCACATTTTGTCCATTTCCTGAAGCCAAGATTGACTGTTTTGTAAGTCCACACAGAGGCATCCTAATGCTGAGGGTATCAGCAAAYGTGTATATTGGTTCTTCCTTCTGTCACTGAAGAATGTGAAGTCCTTTGTCTCACTCCTTCCTCCCCCTTTTCTATTGCAGATAGCCACAGGGAAAAAAAATGGGCTGGGATTATTTACTACCCTGTTAAGTTTTCAGTCAGTAACATGACAACAGAGTTGCACGCGTATCTTCTGTGATTTGTGTCATGGGATGGAACATGTACTGTGAATGGGAGAGAGGGGTGCACATGTAACAAAAGGTTTCYTGTTGGGAATAGGGAGTCAGGAGGTCCCAGCCAGGGATTTCGACATTGTTGCACCAGGCTGCTGGCAACTGCTGCTCATTTAACCAGTGTCGCACCTCAGTTAGGTCTCAGGGGCTTGGCCTTAGGAGTTCTAGTGTGTGTACTTGGGCCATGGTCTCCGTCTCCTGTGTTTTGTGTGTCAGATGTGCATGTAGCTTCRAAGAATGCCTGCCGAGCCCTGGGGATTGCTTAGTGCCCGGGAGTACCCTGTGCCAAGGGGATGTACATGAGGCATGCAGTTATTCTCATGTGGCTGCTTTTCTACTTTTCCCTAAAGAAAATCTCTGATGATGAAGACAGCGAAGGAGACGATGCTGGTGTCACCCARGGAGATCTAGAAGCACTGATTTCTGGCCACTACCCTCTAAAATCATTGGAAGAGACCAGTGACAGCTCTTCCACAGTGGCCCAGCCTGTCAGCAAGTGGGTCTGTGCTCAGTCCTCCAACAGCAAGAAGGAGAATCACAATCAGTGCATCACAGAGAAGCTGGAAGTGCTGGCAAAGGCCTATTCTGTCCAGGGCGACAAGTGGAGATCTCTGGGCTACTCCAAAGCCATCAATGCGCTCAAGAGTTACCACAAACCAGTCACCTCCTACCAGGTAAAATACCTTCCCAGGGTGGTGGAGCAGGGGGATGGACCTAGCATCCTATCTCTGTTTTGAACCAGACCCCTTTCTTGTGGGATAGCTTATTTTCAGGCCTTGAGAATTCCCTGCTGGGAGGGTTTTGAGGGAAGCTGTGTAGCCAGTGTGAATTAGATTCTCACTGGCTATGCAGMAGTAGGATTCGTACTGGCTACACAGGACTCACACCTGCAGTGTCTTCAGATCACGGGAACACAGATCGCTGAGACTTGTAAGGCCAGATCTGAGCACCCATGAAGTAAATGTCCCTGCCCTTTGGGCTGGGGAAGACATTTTCACCTTCTCCTCAAGCATTACCGGGTGGGACGCGTTAGAGACAGTACATAAAACAAGTTAGATCTGGGCCAGATAGACTGCAGTGGTCCAGCCATTAYGTATGTCCATGTTTCAGTCCCCTTCTGTCTTTCTGCACTTGGCACTGGATATGTTAGACTGGTGCAGAGAGCACAGCAGCACACACAACTAGTCGTGCCTCTTACCAGCTACTGCTTAGGGGATAGCCAGTCTCTGAGTGAATAACAACTTTCCAGCCCATCTGTGGCCTTCACTTTTCCACTAAATCCTCTGGTTTCTTGTGTAGGAAGCCTGTAAAATTCCTGGGATTGGGAAGCGGATGGCAGAGAAGATTTTGGAGATCTTGGAGAGTGGACATCTGCGCAAGCTGGATCACATCAGCGAGAACGTGCCCGTGCTGGAGTTGTTCTCCAACATTTGGGGAGCAGGGGTCAAGACAGCCCAGCTGTGGTACCAGCAGGTAGGTTTAGTGCCCACACAACAGTTTTATAGTCTATASCTTATCAGACTGCTCCTGACAACAGGAGAATTGCCGTTACAAATACTTTCTGGTGGCCAGTGTTCAGGAGTGGGCCCTGTGTCTGGTTTTGCAGGWATAGACATGAGCCTTGATTTTGGTGCGATATATTCAGGGGAAAATGGAGAGCATGTAAATGGGGCTGAATTTGGACGAGTAGGGAGGTAGAGAATTAAGATGYGCAATTGAGGGGGTAGCATCACTGCTTGGAGCTCCTCTTGCACCACTCWGTAGCATAGCAATGACACTGCTGAGAGCCAGCCCGGGATGAGGACATCCTGGCCTTGAAAGCTTGTGAGCTGGTTGCTGGTGGTGTGCTGGCCCAGTTGGCTGCTGTAGCTGCTGGTCATACGGGTGACTGGGTGGGCTCCTTTTCTAAAAACACTTTGTTTTCCAAGCAGACTTAATGAAACCTGGCTTTCTGTAGTGCTTGGTGGTGTGCTGGGTTGTTGGTTTTTTTTTGTCTAAGATATAACTGTGTTCACACTGTCTGCTTCCCCTTAACTGCACTGCCTGTATTCCAGCAAGCTGTAGGAGCATCGTGCCTTAAGAGCAGTACCCTTCTGTCAGGGCTAGCTGAGATTCAAAACCTGTGTGAGGTGGAGATTAGAAGTGCCTGTGGGTAGTGGGATTGCTTAAATCCCCATCCTGAGGAACTATAGCATAAGTGATATGATCTGTGAAGCTGCAACTAGCCTGGACTTGAGCAAGGTGGAATGTAATCCCCTCAAATCTCAGTTGAAAGCATCTGAAGAGCAGAGTCTCAGCAGATSTCTGAATATAACGCTACAATCTGCACCAGGGTTTCCGGACACTGGATGATATCCGCACCAAGGCCTCTCTCACRAGCCAGCAAGCGGTGGGGCTGAAGCACTATGAGGATTTCCTGGAGCGYATGTCTCGAGAGGAAGCCGCAGAGATAGAGCAGACTGTGAGTAGCTCCAACGCAGCGCCCCGAGCACGGCGATGGCTGGGCTCTGGTGAGAGGCTGCAGGTTGTGGAACGTGCTTTGCTGTTGGAGCTGAGCTCTCCTGAGTGGTATCGGGACTTGGGGCACTTTCTGGGCATGGCACACAAAGCACCTGCTTTACTTAGTAGGAAGGTTCAGGGAGGATGGTGCTTTCTGGCTGTCAGCGGCACCCCCTGCCCTGCTTTGGGAAGGCTGCATTGGCATGGTGGGATGAGCAGCTTCCCAGCTCCCTACCGTGTCCCTCATCTGCTCTGCAATACCTGTTTGCAGCCAAGGCCCCTGAGCTGTCTCYGTGGTGCTTTTCCAAAGGAATCTGAGAGCAYCTTACGAGCATCTGTGCTCTGGAGMAGRGGTGCCTAATGGGAAGCTCTGGTAGGCCGTGGTACTCCAGGGCCATGGGGTGCTAAGCCAGYGTGCCCTAATGTGAGCTGCAAGCTAGGGGAGACCGTCATTGCTGCCCCTATGCTCACTGATCACCATAGAAGCAGCAGCCAGCATGACCCTGTCACTCGACCACAGGCCCTGGCCACGAAGAATACCCTCCTGCCAGGCCCCTGCTGGGGTGTCACTCCTGTGTGCCGGATTAGCCCTTTCAGCGGCGAGCGGCCCTTTTCCCAGGCAGCCCGGCTTGAGAAGGTGGCTCTTGGGGATGGGCCTATTGTTAATTTAAAGGGATTACTGGGCTCCCCTCCATACACAYGCACACACCTCCGATCCAGGCCCAGGAGAGCGAAGAAGGGATTAGTCACTGTCTGTGCTGCCTGTCATAAGGAGATCTGAGGAGCTCTGGGGCTCTGGGACAAGGCTGGGAGCTTTCTAGAAATCTTCATTTAAAGTCAGAAGGGGGCAAGAGCACCAGAGGAGGAGTTGCTCCGCATGAGAAAGGCCTGTGGCCCTCTTGGAGCACCTATGGGGCAAAGGTTAATGGGTTTATCTCTTCCTAATGAAGGATGATCCCAAAGACTGACAAGGGGCTGTGGGCATGGACACAGGCTTTCTGAGCCCCAGCCCCTGTGATGGCCTCATCAGCAGGCCCCTAATTATTTGTTGCCAACAGAGTGATTGGCACAGTCATGTGGGGAATACTCTACTGCAGCCCAAGGACCTTCTCGAGGATTTAATGAATGAAGCCATCAGAACCAGCASTTTGTGCAGAACAGGGGCTTCAGTTCAGCCCAAAAGTGGCTGTGTTGAGGAAGGGTCTGACTATATATGGCTGGTTGGCATCAGKTCAGTATGACATGCTGGCTTGTTCGTGGTTTTGCTCAGGAAGCCTAGCTCTGCCTTGGAGGCAGAGGCCCGGCAGGATGGGGCTCCAAATGRCATTGCAGGTTTGTGGGTCCTGCAGAGGAGGTTTGCTCTCAACCCCTCTCTGCTTCAGGGATGTGTGACCATCTCSTGTTCAGCTGGCTCTGCCTGTGGCCGGCAGGAGCTCTGCTGTCCTGGCCCCCAAGGAGCGCAGAGAACCYTCTGCCCTCCTCCTTTCCCTGAGGCTGGGGGCTCTGGCCCTGCTCTGCCAACTCAGTGTAGCTTCATCTCTTGGGCTTGTCCGGATKACCGGAGATATCTGTTGTGTGGATCTGGGCTGGCAGAACCTCCCAGGAGCTACCCAAGCACCTGTGGTTCCTYGTAGTGGGGTGGCCTCTTTCTCGATGCAGTTAGTTATGATTTTAACATAGCTGCTCCATGTGGAGACCCTGGAGCTGCAAGGTAGGGTGCAAGGGTGCAAGATACTCTCCAAGAGAGGSCTGCAGAGGCCTGTCCTCAAGAGTCCTCATCCCTCCCTTTCTGTTCTTGAAGGTCAGACAAGCCGCCCTGGCCCTGAACCCCGGGCTGGTGTGTGTGGCGTGTGGCTCGTACCGCCGGGGCAAGCCCACGTGTGGAGACGTGGACGTGCTGGTCACGCACCCCGACGGGCGCTCTCACCGCGGCGTGTTCGSCAAGCTGCTCGACAGCCTCCACAGGAGCGGTAAGAGGGCTTGGTGGTACCAAAGYAATTCTCAACCCGGGCAAACAGGAGCTGAGCTCCCAACGAGTGGCATCCGTAGAGGGAGAGGCGATGGGTTACGGGATACTTTCTAAATCCCTAGGGTGCAGCGGCTCCAGTGGCAGCTCCCTGGCAGGCATTAAGGAGGGAGCACTGCTGCARCTCAGCACAGCTTCTCCTGTGGGGGATTGCCAGGGTTTTGGGCACCCTGCAGCATGTTTTGAGACACTTCAGTTCCTTACTGGAAAATGGGAAGTTCTAGCAGGTCAGTCTTTGTCTCTCAGCCCCTTCCCTGTGTCTGCTCCGTCTCCCCAGGCTTCCTCACGGACGATTTGGTGACCCAGGAGGACAACGGCAATCAGAAGAAGTACTTGGGYGTGTGCCGCCTCCCCGGGCCCGCGCGGCGTCATCGGCGCCTCGACATCATCGTGGTGCCCTACGGCGAGTTCGCCTGCGCCCTGCTCTACTTCACCGGCTCGGCCCACTTCAACCGCTCCATGCGGGCCCTGGCCAAGACCAAGGGCATGAGCCTCTCGGAGCACTCCCTGTGCTCGGCYGTGCCGCGGGGCCCCGGCGGCGTCAAGGTGGGCGCTGGCCGCGTCCTGCCCACCCCCACCGAAAGAGACGTCTTCGTCCAGCTGGGGCTGCCTTACCGGGAGCCCTGCGAGCGGGACTGGTGACCTGCGAGCGCTCGTCACCTGCACCCCGCGCCTGCTGCCTTGGAAGCTGCTGCCTGCCCTGGGGCTGCGCCGTGAGGACGGGGCCTGTACCCCCCTCCCCGCTCCGAGCCCTCCCTGCACCTGCATCCTCCCTGCATCCTCCCCACAACCGGTGCCCTCAGGGCACTCGCTGCACGGCCATGGTCTCAGGGCCAGCGTGGGGCCCGTGCACGGAGCTTGCAGCCTGCCCAGCACCGCGGAGGTCACGCTGCAGAGAGCGCCCGGGGCCTCCGCCCTCGCCCCTTGCGCCTCGGGGCTGTGCTCTGGGGGGTGGATGCAGCAGCACTGGATGTAGCCGCTCTGGGCTGTCTTGTGGGTGCCAGGCAGCGAGGAGGGGGCGGTTCTAATTTGGGCAAAATTTACCTAATTTATACGTATGGAGGCTGGGGGTCACCTGTTGATGAAGAAGGGGTTGGATTGTGTGTGTGTCTGTGCTCACCCCTTGGACTCCTCCGACAGTCTCACTTATTTTTCTATCCTGAGGATGAACTACTGGAGATGAAGGAGTACCCTTGGTRCTCCGCATTTGTTGGGGTCTTGCAGAGGCTCTGGGGGCTGAGGGACTCTGAGGCATCTGCTGCTGGGGGGCTCCTGCAGGGCTCCTGCTGCACCCCCAGAACCAGACCCCCTGCCCAGCTGCTCTCCCCAATATCGGGTGGAAATGAATGTGTTTTGGCTTGATGAATGTCTTGGTGCTTTGAAAACAGAAGTAAAATAAATTCCTTATTTTTTTACCTCTGCTGTCCCTGTCCTTGGGCTCTGCGTCCCGCCATGTCCCCCTGCCTGACCAGCAGCCCTGGGCCGGCCCCGCTCCCTGTTCCGCCCCTGTCTCGGAGCCGGGGACCCCTCACACCATGGGGTCCCCATGTCTGTCTGTGCAGCTGGGCTGGCCCCCACTCCTGCCTTGGTGCACAGAGCGGGGCCGAGGGCTCGCGAGGATGGGGAGAGGCAGGAGAGGGACCAGGGCAGCCCCCAGCGGGGGCAGAGACAGGGGAAGCTGCAGGGAGCCTGGGCCTGGGCTGCCCTCCTCCAGGGCCGTGACACCCCTGGGGACCTGTCCCCTCTGCTGCTGCCACCTTGTCCCCAGGCCCCTTCCATGGAGCCCTGGGGCTGGAGTGGGGGTTCGTGCATTGCTGGGGCATGATCTGTACGGGGAAGGTCCAAGGATCCGTGTGTGGCCTATGGGAGGCCGGGTGTGCAGGAGGAGGCCACGGCTCTGGGCACCTGCTTGGGAACACGGAGGACAAGGGGGACGCGGCCGACCAGCAGCGGCCCGGGCACCCCCAGCCCATGGGCAGCGTCTCCCTCTCCCCATCCCYGTCCCTGTGCCAGCGCCAGGGCGGGAGCTGCGGGAAAGGGGCTGCCCAAGGGGCGTTCCRGCTCCCGCCGCTGCCGCTTGATATTCATGAGTAAATATTTGCTAATGGCAGCGCGGCCGGGCGGAGGCAGCGGAGCTGCTCCCCCCCGCCGGAGCAGCAGGGAAATGAATATGAATTTATCATGATTAGGTGAACCCAGCAGGGAGAGCGGGCGAGCGCGGGCTCGGCAGGGAGGGGGCGGGCGAAGATGGATCTGCGCAATAAAATTAAATAAGGACACCGAATGGAGGCCCCGCTCGGGCGGCCGCCCGCGCGCGGGGCCGCGGCCGCCTCCCGCGCTCCTCGGCCTTTGCTGATTTCTCTCTTTCCTCAAATTTATGAGGCCAATTATGAAGACGAGGTTGGAAGTTCTGGGAAGTTCACTAAATGCAAAGTGYGGTCCCTGCTGTTCCCATCAAATTAATTAAGCAAGCGCTATTGATGGCCGGGCGACGCGGTCATGGTGCAGGGGGTGACAGACCCTGCGGGGTGTCCTGGAGCCGCAGGGACGAGCGGAGCCGCTTCCCGCTCTCCATCCCCGCCAACCGGCGCCCTCCGCCCAGGGGTGACGTCAGGGCCTCCGTGATGCGGTCCCCAGGGTGGTGGCCCTCGAGCCGCCCAGGGCAGCAGCCGCCCCGTGGGTCCAGCCGGGCCTCCCTGGCCGGGCCCTTTGCAGGAGTCACTCCTGTCCTGGAGATCAACGGGCCCTCTTTGGGTGGAAAACAGCAGGAACAGGAGCAGTTGCAAAGGGCCGGCTCTGCCACAGGGCCGTGACTCAGGCTCTCCATCCCCCGGGGCAGCGGGAGGCTGCAGCCGGAGTGCGGAGCCTCCCCCGGGACGCGGGTTCCCTGGGGATGATCCACCCGCTCGTGTGGAGATTTACAAACAAAGAGCCTGGCGGTGCCACGGCGCCCGAGAGCCGCGTGGGCACCAGTCTGTGCCCAGGGCGAGGAAGGGAAGACCCCCTCCTCATCCGCCCGGTGCGGTGTACAGATCCCGTGGGGTTTGGAGCTGGAGCCSGGGGTGGAGGCTCCAGGGTCGAAGACAAGGGCTGGGCTCGCGGTTCAGAGCYGGGCACAGACCCGACCGTCCCCTCGCTGGGACCCCGGGCGGCCGCCGCAGCCTCGCGGTGGCAGCAGAGGGAGCTGCAGGACTGCAGCAGCGGCTGCAGGTGACAGGGCTGCAGCCAGGCTGGCCCTGTGCAAACTGCCACCCTGGGTGCCACCCCGCTGCCACGAGGCCGCGTGCACGTGGGGGGCCGGGCTCTGCCGGCTGGATGCTTGCACCCGTGCACCTATGTACATGTGCACACGTGCACCCGTGTGTCCATGCATATGTACACCTGCGTGCCCATGCACATGTGCATCCATGTGCCCATGTAACCGTGCACACATGCAGTCATGCATGCGCACACCTGTGCACTCATGCACACATACACACATGCACCCGTGTACCCATGCACACACACACCCCTGCACACGTGCAGCATCTGGAGCAAGCAGCCTTGGCCTCTCCTCTGCTGTGGGCTCAGCCCTTGTCTCGGGGAGGGCCCGCGCTGGGTGCAAGGAGGACGAGGGGCCTCCATCCATCCCTGCACGGAGCCCCAGCGGAGCGGGGCCACCTCGCAGCACCCGGCGGCTCCGGGGGCTCMCGACCCCTCGGCTCGTGGCCCATCGGGCGCTGATTGATGCCCCAGTCACTGGCTCTGACCTCCTGCTTTGGCTCCGCTGTCAAAACTAAGAGCAGGTCAGCAGAGCCACGGGGAAAGTGACGGGGCTGGGGCCCTGGGGCCCCTCGCAGCAGTGACACCGCTGCCCGGAGCCGCGGGCACCCGGAGCATTCCCGGCTGGATGGGCCGTGGGCGCCCCGGGAGCACCGGCTGGGCCTCGAGCGCTGCCCCTGCCCTCGCAGGCTCCATCCCTCCTGCCTCGTTATTCCCAGGGAAGGCCCTGGGGATGGCGCTGGGTGATCCCATTGCTCGGGATGGGCACGGGAAGGACGTTGTCACCTCTCCTTGGTGGTGCCCGGCCCAGCCCTGGAGCAGGGTGTGAAATCTGGTGGGCGCCGAGAGGGGAGAGGGTCCAGCCCCAGAGCCGCAGGTTCTGCTGCAGGAGCAGGAGGCCCTGCCTGGGACCGGCTGCCGTTTAGGACCAGTTTTGTTCCCGTCACATTCCAGGTTTGCAGAAGCCCCATTCCAAGGCCTGCGTGGCAGGGAGGGGGTCGGAGAGCTCTGAATATCTGGGCGCTTTAAAGAAAGAACTCCCTGAAATTGCCAGCAAATCCCGCAGGACCCACGGAGGGACCCAGCCCCAGGGAACCCGGCCCGTGGAGCAGCCAAAGCCGGGACAAGGACAGCCGGGAAGGTCGGGTGGTTATCGGGTGCAGTCAAAGAAGCCGCCAAAGCAGCAGCTTATGTGGGGAAACTGAGGCACGAGGTGGAGGGGGACGTGGAGCTGGGTTGGGAGGAGGGGGGGAGTCTCCTGATGTCCCCATCCCCGCACAGCAGCAGCAGATGGTGGAGGTGACATTGCCCTGCCAGCCATGGGGACCGCCCGTCCCGCGTCCCCCCCAGCCAGCAGCACCTTGGGTGTCCCCAGCGGGGCCAGGCCAGCACGGCCCCCCCCCCCAGCTATAGCCCCCCCAAGCAGAGGTGGTTGGGGGGGGGGGGGTCAGGCCTGTTTGCCGGCCGCTTTCCGCCTTAATTAGGAGCCGGCGAGCCCGGGCGGAATCGCATTAGCGCCGGGCCCCGCGCGCGGCGCCATCCATCTTTTTTTATTACAGCGTAATGGGGCCGCTCGCGAGGCGCCGTGCGATTTGTCACAGGCCTCGTTCCCTGATAACGGGCATTTGTCATCGCGTTCCGCCCGCGTTAATGTCATCGGCGGCGGTGGCAGGCGGCGCGCGGGGCCGCTCCGCGCCCGTGAGGTCCGCGGCGGCGCGGCACGGCGCTCGGGGGGGGCAAAAAAGGGGGAAAAATGCAAAAAATCACAGGGGAAAGGTGCCCACTGTCATTAATGAAGGTGCTCGTGGCAGCGTGCCCCTGTCCCTGTGCGCGTGCACGGGAGGCTCCTCCTGACGCCTCCTCAGAAGCGATCTGGGGACAAGGACAAGGTCACCGTGACGGGGAGGCTGCGCCGCCCGTGTGGCCTCCCACTCGTGTCACGACGTGTGYGGCCTCAGCACCTGGGCTCGGCCGGGGGGCACTCAGGACCCATCGCCCCCATAAAAACGGGGCTATTTCCATGGAACCCGGGGTGATGGAGGGGGGATGCTGCCACCCTGTGGGTCCCCGGGAGCTGCCCCCATGTCCCTGGGCTCATGTGGCCCCTTGGAGCCCCTGGGCTGGGGATGGGGCTTGGGGGGACCCCCAGGTGCTGTCAGGGAACCCGAGGAAGGGAGTGGAGCCGTGGGCTCAGCCCAGGCAACGGGACCGGGAAGTTTTCTCGGGATGGCCCGGAGGCTCCCGGCACAAATCCCTGCCCTGCCCCGGCCGCTGCCCCTTTTAAAGGGCTTTGTCCCCGGATCGGCGGGTGCCGGCGCTGCGGGATGGGGACGTCCCCGGGCCCCCCGCTCCGCCCCGCGCCCCCCGGCCGGGCCGAGCACAAGGAGCGGAGAATCCCCAGGCGGGGAGTGTAAACGCGTGTTCTTTGTAAATGAAGAACATAATTAACATTAAATTAAGGTAATACAAATGAAGACAACACAGAGCCTGACAGGATGAGTGTTTGGGGAGGCAGTAGAGAGAAGTGATTCATATTTTTAATTTACTGTACAAATAGACTAGCAGGGCTGGGGGGAAAAGGGCCATCCGGGTGGAGTGGGGATTTTTTTTTTCCCACTGTTGTTTTGCTGTGCTTTAAGCACACAATGACTATTAAAGTCAACTGCCCATATAATAGGACATCTCCTACATGACTGCTCTCCGAGAGGCAGCGTGCGGGAGCCATAAATCCTGCGAGTGCCATCTGCCGGCACGGGCCTCGCCGGCACCGCCGCACCCGGACGCCGGGGCCCGCCCAAGCCCGGGAAGGACCTTCCGTAGGGATGCGGAGTCGCTGCCTTCCGCTAAACGTGTCTGGCGACTTTCATTATTATTATTTTTATTTATTTTATTTTATATTATATTATATTTTATTTTATTTTATTTTATTTTATTTTATTTTATTTTATTTTATTTTATTTTATTTTATTTTATTTTATTTTATTTCTTTTTAAATTTTTTGTTTGTTTGTTTGTTTTTGCAATTATTATTTTTTGAGCTTGGGCTGCATGGGGTAGAGGGTGATGCGGGACGGGGGAACCTGCTGGATTGAAGGATGTCCCTGGGGCTTCAAACGGCACCAGGTCTCGCGGACACCCATTGCCTGAACCGGCCGCATGGAAGAGCCCGGGCGCTTTGGGGTTGTCCCAAGAGCAGCTGCTTCCAAGGGGGATCCCGGCGTTTCAGGGTCTCTTTGAAGGCCGCCGGAGGACGGGGCCTCCTGGGACCACAGGGATCATCGGGGCCTCCTCCCACGCTGCCTCCATGGGAGCAGCATCCCCAAGGGCAGAGCCCAGCCCGTATCCCGAAGGGAATCGGTCCCTGCGGCCGTGGGGGCTCCTCCTGTCCTGGCTGCAGGCGCTGCTGGGGGACGGGGCTGCTCRCGGGGCCCCTGCGCCCACACGGAGGGCAGGGACCCGCTGGGCGCCCCGCACGCTCGGCCGGACGGATAAATAAAGCCCGGGATAAATAAATACCAGCGGCAAAGAGGCCTGAAATGATGCTGTCGTTTGCTGGGAATGAGAGACACAAGTGTAATTTAGGTTTTGATATTATGAAAGTCTCGCTGCTCTAAAACAGCAGGGCACTCAGTGCCTCATTAATAAAGGATAAACTTGGAGTCTATTTACAATGCACTTTTTGGGGTTATTTACACTCCATTATACATATGTAATGCTGCACATATTTACCGCTCTGCTCTGCTGCCGGGAGCAGCCGAGGCGGAGGGGGAGGCGGCGGCTGCTCGGGCCCCTTGGACCACGCGTGGAGCTGCAGGGGGGACCCCGAGGCGGTGACGGGGACACCAGGGCCATGGCTGGGGCTGGGGCTCGTCGGGAGCTCGGGGAGTCCGCGGGGGCCGCAGGAGGGGTCACGTCCCCGTCGCCGCTCGCCGGGTCTCGCSTCCCGCGGCCGCGTCGCCGACACCGGCGCTGGGGACAACGCTCTTTATTGAGCACCTGGCGCAGCTGCTGCCCGGCCCGAGGGGCAGCCCTGCCCCGCGGCGGGTCGGGAGGCTCCGTCCCCGGAAAAGCAGCGTTCCCGGCACGGAGACGATGCCCGAGGCGCCGGCTGCAGCGCCGGGGCTGGCCCTGCCCTGGTCCTCGCCCACGAGGGCCCCGTGCAGCTGCAGTCGGCCTGGTCGGAGGCCCAAGTGGGTCCAGGGCCACGTTGTTCCGGGTCCTGGTCCACGTTGTTCCGGGTCCTGGTCCACGTTGTTCCGCCGCTGGACGAGTTTGGAGGGGGCGGGTGCTGGTGGGTGACGATGCCCTCGGTTGCTTGGGGACCGTGAGTGCAGCCCGGGCGGGAGGGACGGGGCCCGGGTGGGTGACGCGTCCTGCGGAGCCGGAGCGAGACGGCGCCCGCAGCCCGAGGCTCTTGTGCCCCCCGCCGCGCCCGGGGTGGGGGGTGTCAGGAGGGCAGCGGGGCCAGGGCGCCGCCCTGCAGGGCCCCATGGCCGCTGCTCTGCAGGGCCCCGTAGCCGCCGCGTGGCCCCGTCCCGGCRCGCAGCGGGCGGCGCGGGGCGAAGCTCCGGCTGATCTCCACGAAGCTCCGGTCCCGGGTCTCGGGGATCACCACGTAGACGTAGAGGGCCACGAGGAGGCAGACGCCGCAGAAGAGGAGGTAGCAGAAGGGGCCGGCCGACGCCTGCGGGCGGCACGAGCGGGCGCGGGGCGGGCGTCCGAGCGCCCGAGCCCCGGCGGGGCGTCCGCCCACCCCTCCCGCCGGCGTCCCCGCGCACGTCCCCTGCGCCGGTACCTGCAGGAAGGGGAAGACGAGGCCCACGGTGAAGTTGGAGAGCCAGTTGAGGGTCCCGGCCACGACGAAGGCGGCCGGGCGGTGCGACTGCGTGAAGAGCTCGGCCGTCACCAGGAAGGGGACGCCGGCTGCGGGCGGGACGGTCAGCGCCCCCGGGGACACCCGGCCCCGGTGTCACCAGCCCCGCTGCCCGCGGCCGCTTCTCCCTCCAAGATGTGGCCCTTCAGCCCTGGGACCCTGATGGGGCCCGCACACCCCCAGACACATGGGGACCTCTGGTTCCAGCGTGGGGACATTCCCAGAGTCCCCCTGCCCGGCACAGAGCGGGCAGGGACCTTATTGCAAAAGATGATCCGAGAAGATAAGTATTTTTGTTTAAAAAAAGATCATAATTCCGGGAAGAGCAGAGCCTCTGATGGACTCTTACTCACAGCTCACCCAGAATAGAGATAATATATATATTTGGGGGGGTTTAAAAGTCCTATTCATCATTGTTTGTGAACAATGAGCCATTAAAATCCTAATTAAAGATGTAATTACAGCGAGGAAAGTCTGGGCTGAGGATGAGTTATAGACCTGCTCCCGCTCCGCTGGTACCTCCGCTGGGAGCCCCGGCCGGGCCCCAGGTCCGCGCGCAGGGACACGGAGCCGGGAGCCGGGATCCCRCCCCGGGGGCACCCCGGGATCCCGGCCGGGAAGGGTAGTGGACGGGGCGGGGGGTGTCCCCACCTGGTCCCAGGCAGAAGCCGGCGATGATGCCGAGCACGCAGGCGGCGGCCACGTGGCGCGCGGCGGGCAGC
>PTEX01000030.1:341455-537809 GCA_003342815.1 Eudromia elegans
CAGCAGCAGCTGCAGGGAGGCGGGCACGGCCACCAGGGCCAGCAGCAGCGGCCAGTACCGCTCCTRGGGGAGCCCACGGGCCGTGAGGCCGCCCGGCGCCGGCGCGAGCAGCCGGGGGCCCCGTGCTCACCTGGCCCAGCAGCTCGGGCAGCCCCAGGAGCTGCGCCGAGAAGACGCCCAGGCAGATGAAGACGCTGGGCACGAGCCCCAGGAGCCCCCGCAGGCTCCGCGGGGCCACCTCGCCCAGGTAGAGGGGCACCACGCTGAGGCAGATGCCTGCGGGGACGGCGCGGGTGACGCTGCTGGGATGGGGCCATCCCGGCCGCCCTGCGCGGGTGCCAGGGACGCTCCCGCATGGGAGCCGCGGGGGCTGAGCCCYGGGGCCAGGGCACCCACCCGCGTGGACGCCCATGACGGAGCGGCCCAGGATGACCATCTCGGGGGAGCCRAGGCGCCGGCTGAGGCCCATGGCGGCGGCGGCCAGGAGCACGAGGAGGGCGCCGCGGCCCAGGGTGCCCTTCCTGGGGCGCAGGCAGCGGGCAGCCCCTCCGCGCCGCCCCCGTCGCCGTCGCCATCCCCGTCCCGTCCCCTCACCTGCCGTAGCGCGACGCCAGCACGCCCACGAGCAGCGAGCCCAGCAGCCCGCCCAGCGCGAACACGGCCACGGTCAGCGCGTAGAGCAGCGTGAGGGGCCCGGGCGGCAGCGCCCGCCCGCGCCGCCGGCTCCACGTCGCGTTGTAGAAGGCCTTGATGGGCTGCGGGGCGCRGCCGGCGGCCCACGGGCGTCAGCAGCAGCCCCAGCCCCAGCCCCGTCTCACGCAGACCGGGCAGAGGCCTTCGGGGGTGCCCTGGGGCAAGGGCAGCGTGGAAGGGGCTCCCCCCGCCACCCTTCCAGGTTGGGGACACCTCGAGCCCGGTCCCCCTCATTCCCGTCCTTCTGCAGGGGCTGCTCCCCATGGGGCACAGGGTCCAACCAGCGTTTTGGGTAGCGGAGCCCCCCGCCCCGTCGTGCCCCCCSCCGGTGCCCTCGTACCGCTGCGGGCGCGTTCACCACGGCCAGGCTGTAGCCGTAGAGCATGGAGGAGCCGCTGGACACGAGCAGCGCCAGCGCGAGCAACCGCGGCGGGAGGCGCTGCCGAGACGGGCACCCATGGCGGCGGCCCCAGCGGGAGCCACGGGCCGCGTGCAACGAGCTGGGTCGGGGGGCTGCTCCCTTTGTGCGGGGGGAGGGGGTGTCGTGGTCCCAGGGGGGCTGCTCCCTTTGTGTGGGGTGGGGGTCATGGTCCCAAGGCAAAGCTCCGCTTGGGGGCACCCAGAGCAGCCCCCACGGTCCAGGGATGTGGAGGAAGAGCCAGGGCGGCCCCGGCAGAACCAGCCTCTCTGGGCATAGTAGCCGGATCCCAGGCACAGTAGCCGGATCTCGGGCACAGTAGCCAGATCCTGGGTGCAGTAGCCAGATCCCAAGTGCAGTAGCCGGATCTCGGGCACAGTAGCCAGATCCGTAGCACTCGGCAGCTCCCGCCCGCCAAATCCCCGTTAATCCCGGCAGGAATCCCAAGCTGGACGGGGGGGTCCAGCCCTTGGGACGCCCCAAAAGCAGCAAGGGGAGTGGGGACAGGGCAGCCCCCCCGCCCCGCGGTGCTCACCCCAGCGGCGGCCCGGCCGGGAAGAGGAGGAGGAGGAGGAGGAGGCGGCAGCAGGGAGGAAGGCGGCTGCGCTCCGGCAGCCTCGCTCATGGYTCCCGGCTCCGCGAGGAGGAACGCGCCGGGCGGGGGGACCCGGGCAACCCGGGGGGCTCCTCGGAGGCACCGGGGCGGGAGGAGGAGCCTCGAGGCCTCGTGGAGGGCGGAGGCCGCGGAGGCCCCAGCGCGGGGCCCCGTCACGACGCTCGGCCCCTTCCGAGCCCCATCTGCAGTCACGGGGCCGGGGGGGGTCCCGACCCACGTGGCCCCCGCGCCCGAGGGCAGGGAGGAATCCAGCTTGGCCGCTCCGCTGCTAATGAGGTGCCTTTAATTAGCAGCCTAAGAGCAAGAGCTTAATTTGCTGCAGCCACAGGAAGGATGGGGGCCCACGAGGGTGCCACCAGCCGCAGCCCCCAGCACTTAGAGGGGCCCCCAGCACCCTCGGGACACTCCTTGGGCACCGCTGATCCCGGGCGTCTCTTCCCACACAGCCGGGATCCCTCGGGATGCTCCAGCCCCGCTGCCTGCAGCACTGGTGGACGCGGGATCCGTCCTGCCCGCGGTGCCAGGCGGAGGCCGGAGCCGGGCGAGGAAACGGCGGCCCGCGGAGGCGCGGGACAGCCCGAGCCCTCCCGGGCGATGAGACGGACTCGTCTCGGGGAGCACGTGGCCGTCCCTGCCGCCCTCGGCAGCAGCACCGGGTAGCGCAGGAGGGTCCGTGAGGAGCCACCCCAAAGCGGTGCCCCGGGAGCGCCGCAGCCGCGGAACCCCCCGGCCACTCGTGCCCCCCTGGGAAAGCGGGGAGCTCCGCACGTCGGGGGCGGTGCGACAGCCCCCCGACACGGCTGCCCAGCAGCCTCCCCRTCACCTTGCTCACCTCCTTGCTCTGCCCGTTAACGCCAGTTAGCGCCGTCCTGGGACGCGGTGCCGGCCCGGGCCGTGGTTTCTGCACGCAGCAGCAGCGGGGCCAGCAGGCACCCAGCGCTTTCTCCCGCGTAACCGCCGCTTATTCACCGCCRGGGTCGCTCCTCGCCAAGCGCCCGCCCGTTGTACGGCCGGGGGATCCGCTCCGGCTCCGTCCCCRGGCTGCGAGAGGGGCATTCCCCTCGCACGGGAGGCCTTTCCAGCCAGGCTTCCTTGGTCATATTCCTCATCCATGTGCAGCGGTCCCGGCCGAGCAGTGGGATTTAGGGTGCTAAAGCGCTTGGGAGACGGAGCTCAGGATGGGAAGGGGGCTGTGGTGAGAAGCCGGAGCATTAATCTGAACAGCAGGTCTAGAATGGTTACCGTTTCCCTCTGCGAGAGCTTACTTTTCTCTCGAAAACACGTCTTTAAAACACTCAGAAGCAGAGGATCTTTCTTCTCAAGCTGTAGGCTCATCGGCTGGTGTTAATTTGAAGCTATGGCAGACATTACTTTCCCCCTTCATTTGAAGTGGAAATAAGGCACACGTTTTTAAGCGGAAAGGGTAATTAAGCACTGAATCTATTTACGATGGGCTGCCGCGGTGTTTGCGCTTCTCCAGTGGAAATTTACACTGCAGATTGCTTTTCTCCCTCCAACACCCGTCAACTCTTGAGGCTCTGGGCCGGGTGCCGGGAGAGGTTTTCCAGCCCGGTCCTTGCCATAGACACTGCCTCGGTCCGAGAAATTCCRACAAAAAGATATATTCTGACCATCGTCTTTAAACCTCAGGGGCAAGAAGGGAATAGCTAAGAAACGGCAACAAATAACCCCYGGGGAGAGCCTGTTCCGTACCGAACGGGGCGGTACGTGTCTGTTTGGGTGTATGGGGAGCGCCRAGGGGAGGCGGGGGCGCGGGGACGCCGCGTGCTGCGGTAAGCGGTTCCGCCGGCGCGCACCGGGAGCCTCGCGCTGCCTCCGTCGAGCTGCACCCTGCGCGGCAGAGCCACCCGGATGCATGGAGGCTGCCAGCGCAATTCCTCCTCCAAATCTGTTATCCTACGGCAGGAGAGAGCRGGGAGGGGGCAGCGAAGGTCCGAGCGGCGCGAACCCAACCCCGCGCTGCCGGAGCCGCGTCCCGAGGAGACGGGGATTGGAAGTGGCAGGGATCCCGCTCCCCGCGCGTGGGGGAAGCGGGAGGCGGCTCCGCAATCTCCCGTCCCCCGCTGGCTCCCGGGAATGGAGCCAGCGGGGAGAGCGCGGCAGGAGCGCGGCGCTTGTTTGTCTTGTGACCTCCCCGGGAGCCGAGAGCTCCAAACCCGCCGCAGCTTTTGCTCCGAACGGGGCGCTGAGGGGAGCAGCAGCGGCGCTCCCRCTTGCTATCAGAGGGAGCGTTTTTAGGAGGGCTGCTCCGAGGGCAAGGGTGCTGGTGCTGAAAGCCAAGGGCGGCGGCAGAGCYGCAGCCGCCGCGGCGCGCGTCGGCGCCGAGCTGTGTCAATTACTCACTCATTATTGAGCAGCAGGATTCTGATTAGCTTCTAAAACAGATTTGTGCTTCTCCAAGCAGGAGCCTGCAATGGCCTCCAGAAGAGCACAGAGTCCTCAGCGCCTCTCCCCGCCGCCCGCTTTCAACGGGTAGGATGGTTTGGGGTCTTGGTGTCGGCCACATCCCTTCTCTGCCGCACGGGGCYGACTCATTTGCCCCAGCTAGAGACCACAGAGTTCCTTAATTAAAACGTATGCTGCTGCTGTAGGAATACATGCACGGGGGTGAAGCTGCCTTGACCCGCAGCAGGTCACCGTGCTCCTGCTGCGGACGTAGCCCGTGCCCCGCGCCCGGAGCAGGCGGGCGACTCGCGGTACGGGACGCACAGAGCAGGGTTTGCGCCTCGACAGGGTCCTTCGCCCCGAAAGGAAACCAGGAGAGATTCACAGCTCCATCTTCATAGTTGTATTTAAGTTATTTTCTGAACAGTTAAAAAAACAAAAACAAAAACACACTGTTACCATGATTCTAGCTCAAGTGAACATTAGTACGTTAACTACACATCACCGTAACATAATCACAAAATTCAAAGCACTCATTACTTAAGAATCCAAAGAACAAACAGAGCAGTAACAAACAGAAAACCCTGGAGAAACCATGTTCTTTCCCGCCTCTCCCATTCCAGGTCCCTCTCAGTCTGAGCAGGCTGGAGTGATGCAGCATCGGTTGGCTCGGTAGGCACAGAGCTCCGAGAAAGGCAGCGGGGTAAAATCTAGGGAGAAATCAGACGGGTTCAACGCCCAAAGTATTTTTGTGCCACCTCAGGTGAGGGCAGCCCTGCAATGCCCCACGTGAAGGACAGAGCAGCCAGAAGCAGAGCCACACCGCAACGTGGAGTGGCTRACACTCCTAGGAGCTGGTTACAGCTCGGTGAGAGATCTTTGCTGGTTGTACGCCTACGTACACCAGAATCCCCACGGTTTGGAGAGGAGCAGCTTAGCATCGCTGAGGATCAGTCACGGGTGACAACTTCCACGGAATATCCACTGGGCAAACGGAGAAAACCAATGGTCTTTGAAAAGAGGCAGAAAGTCAAGGGAAACACTTTCTGACAAGACAAAGGATGATTTATTCTGGCAGTAGGTCACGGCTCGCTCCGAGAGGGAAACTTTGGGAATCTGCCAGCAGCCAGAAGGCTACACCTCATTAAAAAAAACAGGGAGAGGGGCAAAGAAGGGGAAGTCAAATGCTCAGGCTCGACAGGCCCCACTGAGGATGAGGAGAGGAACGGACCCCAGAGACCGGTTGCTTCTGTGACAAATGATTCTCTCTGTTAAAAGTGGAGACACAGCGACCGTGGGCCCCTCACGCCAGTCAAGCCAGCAGGGATTTGCTGGCAGGAGGAAGGGGGGATTTCATATGCAGACCTCCTTTGGGGGACAGCAGGGCAAGGCTCAGCACRTCGGATGCATCATGCATGCCACTTGGAGACCCTGGCAAAGTTCACCCTTCTCTTGGCCATGTAATTTAGACTGCCCCTCTCTCCTCATGCCCCAGTGCAACCTAAAAGGGGGCACCAGCTGAGCAGCGCAGCCCTCGGAGGCATGACTCCATTACCCCCTGGTGGCTTGCAACCTTTCCACAGAATATCGCCCTTCTTCCGAGCCAAGTGCACAAGCTGGGCTCTTTTCAGTATTGTTCCCACTGGTGTAGAGATCCATCTCCATCCCCACCCTCCTCTCCTGGCTTTCAACCATACGGGTTATCTCCGCCTTCACCTCCCACAGCTGAGAGCCAGTCTGCAGCAGGAAGACTGGCTGCTCCATCTCCTCAGCTTCCCTACCTACGAGGAGCAGCTGGTACCACGGGACAACCACAAACGCCTCCTCTCAGGCGAGTTTAGGAATCAGCGCCACGAAAAGCAAATCCTAAGTGGCATTAAAGGAAGATAACAGAGTTAGGGAAAGAGCTCGACCTGGAGATGTGTGGAACATCAACAACTCCGCACTGGAGTTGGGATGCCAAGGACCTCACACACAAGCCTGGGGTTCTGCTCAGACTGAGAAAGGACCAAGTGGCTGCAGTAGGAAATCCATACCTGGGAAATGTGCATGTTATTCTCCAGCTTTTTCAGTGTTCAAAAAAAAAAAAAGAAAAAAAAAAAGAAAAAAAGTAAAAGGATCCTTTGGAGCAGGAGGTGGGTAGGTAGAGCATGGTAGTCCTAGTCAGCTTCCAGTTTAGAAACAAGTTTAAAGCATTTCAGCATTTCCGATGATCACACACTTCTAAACTTGTCACCCAAATCCTTCTGCTCCAACAGAGAACACGTCTGTTCCTGAAAGTTAGYGGGGAGCAGAGGGAGCTGCTCCAAGAGAGACAGCTGCAGAAATTCTCTTGCTGCAAATTCCTTCATGCCATTTTCTATTTGCATATTTTAAAGCAAGCTGTATTCCTCTGRGGATGAGAAATATTTGCAGCAACACTGTGCCCCATTGCCAAAGGAGTCGCAAGCAGGAGATGGTACGGCCACGATGGATTGTCCTGCTCCCAAAGTCCCACATCTCGAGTGCTTCCGATCCCACAGTCCAAGGGGGAAGGCCAGTGTGAGCTTCCTACTCGCGGCAGGAGCGGCGACCTCTACGCAGCAGAGATTTCATCTCCTTTCACTCCATTTCAAAGGGATGTGCAACACGTACAGCCCACGGACAATTCCACACCTCGTTTTTCTCTCTTCTAGTTCTTTCATGACAAACTCTGCATTGGCTCCAGCCTGCTGAGGGATTACCCATTCGGTTCGTGCTACAACCTCTCTCGCACACGCGCTCCTGCACACTCACACACTCGCACACACACAGGCCACTTTCTTCTGACACTGGGAGATCTACTTACCAGATGACTCCTCCCTGGGTGCACAATGAACACCAACAAATGTCAAGCTGTGGCAGATTCAAGTCGGATCAGATAACTTCAGTTTCCTTCCTAGCTATCAGTAAACGTGTACAACTCAGCAGCCTGGGCAGAAATCCTCCCTACTTTGCAATTCTGTATGTAAGTCCCCAGAGACAGTCCCCTCTTGACAACAAGACACCGTTCTTGCCATCTGCCACGGGCAGATTTCAGCTGTTGCTCACAAACTCTACCTTAAAMAGCTCTGCACAGCAGCGTTCCAACTGTGGTACCGCTCAGGTACCCCACAGTGCTGGGAGTTGCAAAACAGCAGCATGGAGCAGCAGGGCTACGACAACCAACGACAAACTGCGGCACTGGTGTCGTCTCCGTGTTTGGCCAACTAGTCTTTTGTTTTTCCCAAATTCTCCTAATTAGAAAAAAAAAAGCATTCTTTCAGCCTCAAAGATACAGTTAAAACACTACACACCTTTAGAGGCTGGGAGAATGGATTACTGCTTTCKACAATAACCTGAAGTTAGAAGACAGAAGATGAGACAAACTAAAGATGGAAAATGACCATTAAATCAGCAGCTAAGGCTGTAGACACTGTTTAGAGGTGACCAAACTACAAACCTTGTGGAAACAGAACTTAGGGGATGCAAGACTCGTAACTCGAGTTCAGGGAAGTTTGGGATGTAAACTTTGATTCTCTACACTCTCCAGCCAGTTGTGACTTGGGGCTGCAGTACATGTGCTGTGCTTGACTGTCTGAAATCCCAAACAGCCTTCCTAGACCTGGAAGCAGGGCCATAATTAGGCATGATGATGGCCTTGCYATTGAAATCCAGAACTTCAAGAACTCTGCAGCGACAGGTTATACTGTCAATGGTACTTACGAGATTTAACACGTTTGACTYTTTCTACAAGAGGAGTTCAAAAACACCTGAAAATAGGAGTGTCACCACATACTGCGAGCTGCTCCTTAGCACTGATGCAGTCTCTTGCCTCAGTGAAAACACAGGGAGCAGGGTGTCTAACGCTGCTGCTCACGCGCTTTCAGAGCTGTTCTCTGCAAGCACTGGCTATGCCCTCCTCCCTAACTCCATCGCCTTTTGTCCATCTTGGCTGTCACCAAAATGATTTAAACCCTCTGGACTGCTCTCTGGGGACGCTTGGCTCAGTTCCTTGCAAAATTTCACTGGTGGAAAAACTGCCTCCCAAGCACGCAGAAACAATGCAACTGCTTCCGCAGCAAAGTGAACTTGATGAGAACGGCTAAATAAAATTTCCCATCTGCCACGTTCCGATTTAGAAGGTGTCACTAACTCTGTTTAAAACTTCTCTACCCCAGAGACAAAGGGCCCTGCTTTCTGACTGTGGGACTGGCACAACACCCTACTAAAGCAGTGGGGATTGTTCAAGTCCCACAGGGAAAACGTGGGCGCAGCCTGGAATACCCAGGGTCTGATTTAAACAGTCCTTGCTGATCCACATGCAGGCCTGCTGCAATTCTTTTGATTCTGTACAAACAGCTGTCTCCCCCAGACCTCTTTGTCTAGTTTGGAGCCACGCAGAACTATACCCCATGTCCCTCCTCTTCAGGGCTACTTTTCTCAACTACAACTCTCAAAAGCCAYGGCCAGAGGACTCGGGTAGTATCCCCACTCCTGCTGGCACGGCTCAGGCTCAGGAGCTCCACAAGGCTCTCAGCAGCTCCCGCTTCCAGCACGGGGCTACTGCCTCTCTGCAGGGAAAGTGGGTGGAAAGAAGAGAGTAACGTCCAGCTCTCCTCCTCACCCTAGAGGAGATCCCCTCACAGAACGATTCCTAAGCCACCAGCAACGCRCCATCTCCAGCGTCAATGTCAGGAGGAAGATTGTCCTTGGTACAGACCATCCTGTTCCTAGCGACATACTGCCCTCTGCACCAGGATGGGGACTGGAGCTCAAACCTGGGCCATCACACTTGGGACTTTGGCAGAAGGGGCTTTAGCTTTTCATTTTCATTCCCCAGCCAAGCAGATGATAAGGGAGATTACAATACACATCCAGCTTCTAAAGGGTTAGCAGAGCAGGCAGGAGAGAAAAGAGATGGATTTGGCTCATAATAGTCAAATTTCAAGGGTCCTCTCTCCACAAAAAATAGTTCTGCAGTCAGAACAGCCAAAAGCCGCAGGGAGGAGGACCTCTAGTCTGGCTGTTATAAGTGTTTCTCTTGCTCTTCAGAGTTGAATGCTTTTATAAAGGCCCAGCAATGGATATTGATTTCCGTCTGAAAGTAGCAGCCTTCTCCCCACCCACCCTCCCTCCCCTGAAGTGACTCTCTCAGCAGGGTGCACTGTGGCTRTAAGTCTTCTGCTTAACAGCAAAGCAAGACATTCTGGCAACATCTTAAATATATTCATAGGACATCTGTGACTGGGTCTGGAAGGGAACCAAAGAGGGCACAGGGAAGAGGAGTGAAAAGGAAAACGGGGAGGAGGGGGGAAAAGGGAAGGTTTAAAAATGTTAATTGTTCATGTCAGATAAAAGTCATCTTCTGATATAGCAGCACTTAGCAGTCAGCCRCGCTGAGTAGACCCTGTCTGAGATCAACCGCATGCCAACTTTGTTCCAGAAACAAGTCTGAGAGCCTCTCTCTTCAGCAAGTATTGGTTACGTGGATAGTTCTTTTGTCCTGGCATTGGCAGATAATTTAAATACTGCAGCTTAAATGAGTCCTGGAAACAAAACAAAAAACAGAACAAAACAAACAAATCCTGTTCGTACTAAAYCTTTTACAGAATTAAAAGAACACTTGATTGACCAGAGTATTTCTCTGGGCTGACAGTTCCAGAGCATGACGTACACTTATCCATCACACAGAGAGAACACAGGATGTGCCCCGTAACACAGCATTTGCATGGCCACTGTCACCTCTCGCAGAAGTCATTCAGCCCTTCTGCCACTCTTCCCAAGCTGCTGACAGGGGTGGTGCTCACCAAAGTGAGCAGTCACACCTAACCCACTCTGCTCTCATACAGCAAATCCACTCTGCATTCGAGTCAAGCATAAGGAAAACAATCTCTTCCCCACACTGTGTCGGCCAATACAGAAAGGATAAGGTGATGGATAGACCAGCCAAGCTCTGGCATTAGCAACTTAACACACACGCGGCAGCAGGTAGAGAGAAGGAGGGCCAGGCCTTATAAGTAAATGACCTTGCACATTGACACATCTTGTTTAATTTGCCTGGGCTTGTACCTTGGTTCTAGCCAACCTGTTTCCTTGAATCAGCTTGCTGCAGAGTGAGAAGAACAGTCACCACTTCAGGGGGAGGGAACAAAGCTGGCGCTTCTTGGCAAAATCCTCCTACCCGGTGACACTGCCCAGGGTCAGGCCATCTGCATGCCCTTGTTAGGCAGCAGCTGCTCTACTCACTCTGCAGAACCCCTCCTTCTTTCTAGACATCAGTGAGAACTGATTYAATTGTTGATGGTGATGGACAAAGGAGGAGAGGTTCTTCAGGAAAACAGAGGCACCACATGCCACAAATCCTAGGATAAAGCCCCTTGCTAAGGCATCAAAACCATCTCTATCCTCTTACAGGACACTGTAATTGCTGCTCATCCAAGATGAGAAATACTGACTGGTCCAGCTAGCCATTCAAGCAGCATGCTTGGCACGACATCCAGTGTCACCTTTGAGTCTCTTTTTATTGATGTATTTATTTTTACCTGTGCAAGTGTGAGGTACAGTGTAGGGTTATTTATCTTGAGATGTAGGTGTATGTTCTGGACGGGGAGCGAGTGGATTCTGCCTGTGCAGCTGGGTCATTCAGAAAATCCCAGATGAGGATGGTATCATCATGCGAGCTGCTGACGATCTGGAACTCATCAAACTGAAGTCGAAAGACTCTTCCAGAATGCTCCTGAAAGCAAGCAGGAGACGCAGTATGTTACTTACACACCTGCTGGCTGCTGGGATGGAGCAGGGAAGACAAACTTGGGAATCGGTTTTAGGGTTGAATTAATTTCTCAGCCAGTAAACCCCACATGACTCATCGTGCATCACCACCTACGTAGCATCAACACAGCCCTCTCTCACTGTGCTGAAGAGTTTGCCACTTCTGACTTCTTGGCTGGCACAAAGTTATCCCGTTACCCCTTCAGTCCCCATACACACCGTGAAGAACAAACCAAGCTCCCCCCACAGCAGACTCAGGCTGGTGTTTTGTCTCCCTTGATTTACCATTTAATTCTTCCCTGAAATCAGATCGTTACCACAGGCGGCAGGTTAAAGGGGAAGAGATGAGAATTTTGCATTCAAGACTTGGCACCGTGGCTACTGCTGAAGAGGAAAGAGTTTAATAGTGGAGGACACTAAGGAGACTGTTGTAAAATCCAGTGACACAGTAATAACTCCTCTTAAGCAGTTCTAAAAATATGAACTAGAAAGGGCATTCTTTATGGGCAGTTTGCATTCTGCTCTGAGGCTGAGTGGAAACGGCATGACGATCTGGCAAGAGTTCAGACTGCAATTAACAGGAGGCAATCGCAAGATCCTGGAGATCGCAGAGCAAACCCGCCCTGCTTCCCTTTCCCGATGGCCACGTTTTTCTCAGTGCCTGCTGCTGCAGGAGGAGCAGTGGCCAGAAGCTGTGCAAGTGTGGCAAGCCCCATCTCTCCCATCAGTATTTCTCTGCAGTGCCCGCATGGTGCAAGGGGTCTTAGGTTGGGCACAGAAGTTTGGTTAAATACTGAAAAYTTGTATTTTCAAATATTCAGATATAAGGGGATATAAATGGGATGCCTGTACTTTATGGCACAGGATTCCCCAAACAAAGCACAGTTTGCAAAGCACGGAGAGAAAGCAACAGCTGCTTTAATGGGAATCTTTAAATCCTCAAATTAACTGAAAATACACACACCAAAGTCAGAKTCTATTTCTAAAATAAATTAAAAAAAGAATTCAATCACTGGAACCTTCCTTACCTTCTAACCAAAAAAATCTCGATTTATCTTAAAAATACTTTCTAGGTTTCTAACACCCCACCTACTCCAAAGGGATCTCTGGTTCCAGTTGCTATGATTTATCAGTGGTGTAAAGAAGCCCCGCTACAAAACATCACTACAAGAGCCAGMTCCTCTGCGGGTCTGTTCACAGAGGCACTAAGAGAGACGGGTGCATCTAAAACCTGTTTTGAAAACCCTTCTTTTTCCTCAGTCACTGCAGGCTAATGAAAGCTGCCATAAAAGCTCCAYCGGGCACCTGCCCTTTGCTGCCGCTGCGGCGGGGGCAATAAGCAGGCTGCACATCACAAGTGCAGGCTGCAAGGACCCCGGCTCTTTTGCTGACGAGGAGAGCKGTGCTCTGTGCTCGTTCTGGGCCTGGAAAGCTGCTGTCGCACTCACGTAGCTGCTCTTCCATCTAACGGAAGACAAATCCAGAAAGGACCTGGCATGCAGGGAGCATTCGTTATCTGCGCGCTCTCCTCCTACTGTTTGAAAATTGAACACGAGCAGCAGGAGACTCACGATGTTCATTGTGCAGCCAGGTTTAATTTTGGAGGCCAAGAGCAGAGAGGAAAAAAAGAAAAAAAAAAATACAGGGGCATGAGGGTATAAGGACATCCTGTTGTCACAAACATGAAAAGCCCTAAAAGCACCACAAGAGCCTCCTCTGCCCCTCCTCTTTTGCCCCCTCCCTTGCTATCAAACAGGGATTTATGAGTTTCCATGTGTTGAGATTCCTACAGCGTTTCCATCCCACTGCTTCTGATTTATAATATAATTAGTTGGGGCACTTGGGCTGTCCACTGCTGGAAAATGCAGAGGAAATCACAGTAGTTAAATTAAGTCTACAGGTTACTAAGCATACATTTGTCTCGGAGCGGAGCAGGAACTAATAGTCCCATACTCCCAGGATATGTATTCATGGGCACAGAGTTGCACCACAGTTTGCAAATGAGTGGCCAATGACAAAAGGTTTTCTTGGRTTTCAGCCAGGCAACTATTTGCAGTTCCATTTGGCTAACAGGAATGTTTTTCAGCGTGGTACCTGCAGGCATCCAAGGCACCCACGGACTCTTATTCTGCAGCTTATGGTCCAAATACAAGATTGAAAGAGTCAGAATGGCCTAATGAGCGACTGCATGTCAGTTGAGTCACTCTAAACCTTCACAGCCCGTGCCAAATGTGAAGTAAAACACATTAGTGGAATGCAGAGCAACAGTGGCAGCTCAGGTGGTCGATGAGCACACAGGTCACCTAGAGCAGCTCGACTGATGAGAGGTAACCACATGTTTAGAGAATCCAGCAGCCTCAGCTGTTGCTTTACAGCAAAGGCATCRGTCACATGCCAGAGCAGGAGCAGGTTTAATGCATGCTGACTCCACCAYGGCCCAAATATTTATTTTCTAAAAACAAGAACTTCAGTACTTTTGTCTTTTCCATGTGAATTTGGTATGGGACTAAAATGGTCATCTATTCCCAGGGCAAGCATTGTCAGGACAGCAATGATTCGAATCGAGGTTGCTTTTGCTCTCGTTCCTCCAGAATTTAGCTTTCTAGGTACTAGCTTTCTTCAGGAAATTTCATGCCAACAACTCAGAGAACACGGACTACATCAATACATGCACACATGGGCAAAGGAAAACCCATCGGCACATGGATTCAAAGGACAAGTCTCACAATGGAATTAGTTATGAACTTAAAACCAGGGAACAAAACTTGGAAAGTGAAAGAAACCTCCATAGGTTCTAATTTTTAACTATCCTGCAAGGTTAAAGAAAAAAACGTTGGACTCCCAAAGAAGTGAAACCCCCTTTACCCAAAAGAGGAATAAAAAGATTTAACTACTCCCTCTCCCCACATGTAGGCATGTGTGTTGTACCTCATAGTACTAAAAACTAATATATCTACTTGAAGACGGTCTTCAGCGCTGCACTGATGCAAAACACTGCAGTGGTGACATGACTGTGCAGAACAGAAATGACCCTCTGACACGAGTCTATGACTGCCTATGGGATCTATACTGGACGGGCCCCTCGTTTTCTAGCAAAYCTGCAGTTTGCTCAGGACCTTGTTTTCTAGATCTTGCAGGCCTGATCCAGGAAACTTTGCTACTCCCTCCACCACCYCTACCAAAAACTCTTACCACAAGGGTTCGCAGGCAGAGGGTCCCTGCTGGAGCTCGAGGGTCCAAAGCAGCCACCAGATCCCACACTTTAATTTTCCTAGTAGTGAAAACACGGACAAACACCACAGCTCTGTTAGAGAGAGCAAGTGTTTACTGTGAAAAAATTAACTGTTAGCACAGCTTAGCTCCAGTTCATGGAAAACTACAGAAATCTTCCTTCTCWTGAGACCTGATTCTAGCATTTCCCCTTCATAAAACTCACAGAGTTTAATAACAGAAAAAATGTGCAGTTAAAGTAAACCATATAAAAGCAGGGGGCAATAACTAACACAGAAAYGCGCAGGAGGGTTAGCACAGACACCTGGTCTGCAAAAAGGGAAATGGCCCAAAAGACATAATCACAGTTGAGAAAGAATGTGAGGATTTGTGCAATGAAGGTGCTACGTATTTTAGAAAACAGTCCTGTGTGTCAACCCCTACACTCACCTGACTGTCCCAATAGGAACTCATCCCCTCCCTAACCTATTATCAGTCTGCCTCTTTCCCAGAGAAATGGCAAGAACAATTTGTTGCCAGTAGCAGGTGGTTTTCATGGAAATTTTCAGACACCTCCTCCCCTGAATCCGCAAGTGCTGAACACTGCAGAAGGAAGGATTAGGAATATTCCCTTCTTCCACATTCCACACATTACTACCTGCACTGCRAACAAAATCTCAGGAGTTTGGAATATAGCTAAGAAACTCAGGTACACAGAGCTCTGCTGAGGCCTGCAGGGAGATGGATATCAGGCCTTCTTGGAAGTATATTAAGAAAGGCATCCAAGATTGGGAAACTGTAAGGGCAAACACAAAAGGGCAAGAAAGAGCAAAAATTAGGAAACTGCTGTACAAGACATGTTGTTAGTAAACCACAAACAGCTTAACTGTGACCTGATATCCAGCCATGGGAAAAAGTGATGTGGGTGAACACACTCGCAGAGCAATTAAGTGCTGTTAAAAAGATGTACCGCATCTGTAAAAAAGCAGTTTCATTCTTGCTTATGGACAGATTTCTGATCCACCACGAGAGAACAAAAAAACATTACCAGGGAGAGAACTACAGGTTTCTCTTACCAGTGATTCAAATAGAAGAGGACTCGGAGTCTGTCAGATATTCTTATGAGTTAAGGAAGTGATCTACACATATTAAACCATATGGAATTATTTCAAAGGCAGGAAAAAAGTGTACTTTGCAGCATGCTTTTTGTTCACTGGCCRTGAAAAGGCTCTCTCGATATGACTGGCAGGGTCTCTAATCTTTATAAGGAATGTCTAGCAAAGCAGGATGCCAGAGACCGAAGAGACAGGAAGGTTCAAGGTATCCAGACTGCACTGACAGCCTCACCCGTCATACGCCCCGCTGACTATCCTCTTGTTATCAAAGCGTATGCATCTCACCAACTCTTCGTGGCCTTCCAGGACTCGTAAGCATGCCCCGCACTCGATATCCCACAGCCTGCAAGAGACCAGCAAGAAGTACTGAAAAGGTCTGAACATCTGACTACTGCAGGGAAAGTTTGGTACTTGCACTTAATGGAAACTTGGAAATAATGTTTTTGATGAAACGACAAAGAAAAAAAAACATTCATCATTCCTTTTCCTGCAGTTAAGCTGGATGCATGGATTTTCAACACGACCCTTTTATGTTATAGCACCACATGGGAAATGATTCAGAGATCCAAGTATTTTAAAACCAAAGGGGTCTAGTATCTACTGATCTAGTAACACAAGCTATAGGATATCTCTCAGTTATCATTGTAGTGAGYCTCATAACTTTGGTTTACTGAAGTCCATTTTTCATAAAAATATCCTGCCTTGACTAGAAGATAGTAGGAGAGGGAGACTTCCCAATCCTCTTGGCATCTTGCAGCAGTAGGTAAATTGCCTTCACAGGGTATACAACAATCTTTGTACCCCTACTCGCCTATTTCTGATTTGGAAGCTAATGTCAGACAAATTTAGACATCAATATAGTGGTGACAGCAACAAGAATTACAAGCCTTTTTTTTATCCACCAATTGCTTCCACTGAAGGTCTGTTTATTCTGTAACCAAGACACCTTAGGTGGAAGCAAAAATGTTGGGCCTTCTAAATCTCCTGTTTTGTAATGCATTCTCTTCTTGCTCTCAGATAATTTCTGCGTCTCTCTGCTGAACTGTTTCTAATACTCCAACAGCCTTAAAAAATTCTGGCACCAAAAACTGGACATAGCATTCCAGGAAGAGTCCCAACTATGTGTTATTCTCCCAAACGCAAATAACTCAGAGTTTTGGACTTCATGCAGGATTTTTACCATGGAGAATAAATTAAAATAGATCAATTTTTACACTTACACACTACACTGACCAATCTTTAAGAAATGCTTGAAAGAGTTATGAAGTCGATTTGCTTTCCATATTTTTGTCAGTTTCTTGATGCAGCTCTCAGTTCTCATGGATAGAGAGGGACTATTTGCCTCCAAGAACTGAAGGTCTCGGACATGCAAGGGCAGTATGTGTTTCACCTCTGGATGACATGCACTCTGCCCATGACAAACAGGAATCTTTTAATAGCAGTATCTGCTGTGACCCTGTGACACACAGCTGAACGAAGAGAGCACTCACAAAAGTTCTTAAACGTTTATTAAATCAGGGTTCATCCTGACACGAAGTTCACAGTAGTGAGGAAGACAAGAGGTTCATGGAATCTCTGTGGGTGACTCACTTCCCAGCAGCAGAGCTGCTGAGGGATGGGTCACTCTTCCTTGACAGASAGAGAAATTGTCCCCATATATTTATTCCCGAGATCCCTGCAGGGAATAATCTGGATCCAATGAGTGTGTGCTCACGGCTAATGGATAAGGACTTCCACGGTCCTGCCAAAACAAGCTGCTCTCCCTGCGAACCAGAGGAATAAACACCAGATCTCCTTCTTCATCTTGGAAAACACGTGTCTATCCCTACATTTAAGGCCAAGGAGATGATTCCTCAGACACTGAAGTTGATCTTTCAGGAATCTGTGAAGATCCCAATAGTTTTTATGTTAGTAACAGTACYGCAGTCAAGGTCAGAGCAAGTAACTCTGTGGCAAAGGTCAGCCAAAGGCGCTCCGGCTGGTCAGAGAGCATTACGTGTCCCAAGGACTGTCAACAGGACGGATAATGCCAGAAATGAACTGGTGCAGAAAGGTTCAAAGCGCAATCATGTGCCAGGAACTTTCATGCCATGTGTTCCCATTTCTTGCCATCAATCCCAAGTGTGCCAGCAGCTTTGGAAGGCTGCATTCAGGCAGGCTGCAATAATTCAGGCCTGTATCACTGGTGTGAGCTTCTACCTGAACCCAACTGGGATTAGGAAAGGTGATCCCGTCCCTAGCCACGTGGGGAAAGGGCCTTTGTGCACAAAAGGGGTAACAAAAACTCCAGAGCAGCTTATCCCAAATCTTCAGCTCCATGATGCCCAGCAGCTTTGGCTGCCAAAGGCACCTCCCAGATTCAATAACCTTCTCAAATTACTACTTCTTTAAACAGTCAAAGAACTAAATAATGAGAGAACTATTCTTAGGTTTAAGAACTAACCATAAAAATCACTATAAAGCAGAAGCAGGCAAGGATGCTACAAATTCTTCCTTCCTGTAGCTTTGGGAAAATCYCTGGAAATAGAGGGAGGCCTGCAATAACACCACCCCTTAACTCCCTTGCAGTCCCACCGAGTTGGAAGTTGTGCACAACGAGGGCAAGCCTGAACACCCATCACCTAGGGAGGAAGCTGCTCTCTAGGGCCCAGCATCAGCGCCCCCAGATGTGCCCAYACTGGAGGATGATCACTCATGCAAATCAGCCTCTCATTTGTAAATGAACCTGGGATGGATAATGAAGTCTAAAAGTCTAACTCTCTCGATTTTAGTGCTTTCAATTGCCTTTTTTTTTTTTTTCTTTTTTCTTTCCTACAGAGAGTTTGTCTTGTCTTTAGTAATTAAAAATTTTGCCCCTAGAGGCCAGGACACTGAAAAGGTTGGATTTAAGTAACTTGATTAAACTATATGGGTCAGTTTTTACTTGATGGAAATCAGCAATATTACAGCGATGTCTACAGATATATGTCCTTTTATGGAGCTTCTCTCAATAAAAATGATTTTAATTTCCCAGCTAAGTCCAACACTTCTTGGATTTGCAGGCAGAGAACAGGAAATCACACAGTGTCACTTCCTTTTGGTAAAAAACAAAAATTCCTGCAGCTGAAGAACAACAAACTTCAAATTCTGTATCAGGCTRCGACCTCTATTAAGCCCAAAACACAGCACCTGGTATTTTACAGTAGATTAAAATCAAATATACAGAACGCCAGGCCACYCAGGAAGAGGAATTACAATCTGTCCCATTTTAAACACCCTTCCACTGACATGTGCCCTCTGCTAATGGCTGAAAGAAAAGCAAGGGAGCAGGTAAGCCTTGTGCCTTGCCCACAGAGCTGTGAAATTTGACGTCCATTAAGATTCACTGCCAACATTCCTGAAATTCTAGCACAATTTATCTGTCAACTAGGGATTTTGTCCAGTGTAAGCAKAAAAGTAATCACATTCCTCTTTAGTGTTATTACTATATTGACATTTATTTTTATTCATATTACAAGCTATATTTTAAAATCTTCCCGAGGTGCTGTAATATTTAACTATTTATTACTCTAATTCTGGGACCAAATTGCAGAGCAATATTTTTAGTATTTGAAGYGCAGGAGTTCTCAGCACAAGTTGTGCTATTCTTGTAAAACACCCGTAACAGTTATTCTCCCCATTTAAGAGACAAAAGTCCCAGCTCTCTTGGACCATCTGTTTTGCTTCCTTGGCCATGATCTCAGACAGCCATACAGTAAAATCTGGCACAATAACCTAGCAATATCTAAAGGACTATAATTTTCTTATAGAATCCAAAGCAGGGAGAGGCAGCTTKTTGGAAACAAAGAGCACAAGCAAACAGCAGCAGGAATTATTTCCACTGAGCAGAAATTTTTTTCAACATGGAAAGCACAGCTTTTCTGCATAGGCTGTCCAGCCCCCAAGCTTTATTGGAAGATATAGAGTTCTTGGAATCAGGGGCAAAGACTAAAAGGGAGGCTGTTCTTCTTCCTACTTGCATGATGAAGCCATGTCCCTAGGTCGCTCACATTACTATTCGAGTTTGCCCCTRGCAAAGGTGACAGTGGGACACCTCTCTGTCAGCAGTTGCAGGTTGTAGGGAGAAACCCTGGCTCATATGAGTGGGAGTTAAATCTCAGATTGCAACCAGGGCAGCTGCAGAAGCGCAAAAGGGAGCACACTGAACTCCATGCTCTGAGCCAGCTGTTCCAAACTTTACCAGGTGCCAAGTACCACGAGGAGTTTGGCGAGGGCCCAGGAGGATTTCTGCAGAGGATTAGATGCCTCTTAYTGCAAATCTGACCCCTTTAACTAGACACATCGCCCAATTAAAATATCACAAGAGGACATCCCATAAAGTGGTACTTGCCAGCTCTTTCATACCCCAGAATTGTCAGAGCAATGCAACTCGTTGATTAGTATGGGCCTCTTGAGATACAGAGGACAGAAGACAACGCTGTAAAAAAGGCTTCTAATATCTCGACCCAGTAGCTCCCAATGTTCTACACCGAAGGAAACATATTTCAAAGACGACAAGGGTACAGACCACTGCAGCTCCCCAACCTCCGCACGTCCCAGGGAAGCAGGCACAGAGCTGGTGGTGTGTCTCTCACCTGATAGTATTATCTGAAGAGCCGCTCACCACGAGCCTGTCTCTGTACTGCAGGCACGCGATGCCTCGTTTGTGCCCGTTCAAGGTGCGCACGAACTCGCAGGTACTGGTGTTCCACACCTGGGGCAGGGCAGGGGTGGGGGCAAACACACACAGGCAAAACTGTTAAGAGGAGACCAACAAAAGCTCTTGTCTGGGAGATACATAGGGGCACCCAGAATTCTTGTAATTGGAAATGCTGCCATTAAGATTGGGAAAATTACTCATTCAATAACTTGTGACTACAGCCTGCTGCTGCTGGCAGCCTGGGTCACTGCACACAGAAGTTTTTTGCCACTCCTTGCCATTTATAGCTTCCAGAATTAGGTTTTAACACTCTCAGACKGTGAATCAACACACATAGGAACCAGATTTTTCTGAATTTTAATGCTACAGATCAGGATCCCAGCAGTAACTACTAAGTGACTCCTATCCACTCACCTTTGCTTTTGCCCCTCATGCTGCCCTCTGACAACTGTTTGCGTGACTCACAYTGAAACAAATTATAGAGCTAGTCAGGTTGAAAAAGAACAGACGAAAAATACCAGTCCTTTTCCAACTGCMTTGCTACCTGTATGGGATGTGCCACACAGCTTTCCAAACAAGCTAAGTGAGCTCAGCAGAGGAGGAACGAGTGGAAATGAGCAGYAGGAAAGACACTACTTTTAAAGTAAGGTCCATGTAATAACAGCCAAAGACTGTCTTCTCTATCTGGTCATCGTTCTTGGTTATTAAATTCCCAATTGCTGTAAATAAAAAAGCCTCAGAAACACCTCACCTTTATAGTTCTGTCGCCTGATGCTGATACGATGTATTTGTCATCAAAGTCCACGACGTTGACAGCAGCTCGGTGCCCTACYAGCACCCTCCTCAGGGTGATATCTGTTGGCGACGCCATGTCCCACACGGCGATGGAGCGGTCCTTGGAACACGTCACCATCATGCCGTTGTTGAAGCGGAGGTGCAGCACCGCTTCGCAGTGGTGAATCAGGGTGTTGAGCATCTCGCCTGCGTTCACGTCCCACACCCTGCAGTTCCACGCATCAAAACGGAGGTGAAAGGGGTTAAAAACCGCACAGCAGACTTGCTGCAGAGAGAGGGGCTCAGGGAGGCCATCAGCTCTCTAGCAATATTAGRGAAGCAAACAACACAAGTTATATCTAAATCAGCTAAATATTTCTTTAGAAGATGYATCATATCAACCTGTTGATTATGGGTATGTTGAGACAGTCCAGCAGCCAAAAATCCTGCAATGCAGTTAACACCAYAAACACAACTCAGCCAGAGAAAGCGCTCTTTAACTAAGAGAATTTAGTGCTGAGCAAAGGCAGGAGATCGACACACCTAAAGACTCATAATGAAGGAAGATCCTCATTATCTCAGCCTAACACACACTCCATTTCCAGCCTAGGAGCACTTAAACAYGACCTGGTAAGAGGCAAGTTCCGAAACGGATTTAGACTTCTGACCTCTCTCACAGGACTATCAACACAGAGGATAATTTATACGGAGGCAGAAGATAAGATAATATTTCTCTGACAAATGTAAGCAATGGCCCAAAGTGGCACAGTGAACGCATTCGGCAACATATCAGGTATACAACTACATTTTAGGAAAGTACTGAATACCTAAATTAAGAAAGAGGTTTTATGCCAAATTAGTACTACTGGAACGAACTCTTTCAAATTAAATAACTTAAGATGAAAAAAAGTTGCATGGGAACTCAATATAGAACTTCTGTGACTTGACCTGGAGATTTTAAGCCTTAAAGATGTTCTTTATGGGTGTCTGTTTGCAAACTTTTTAACCCTCCATAGAGATTTCTCTTGGTGTTATCACAACAGTACTCCACCTACAGCGGGAGCAGATAAACCCATATCACCAGACACAACACACATCATGGAGGCTTTCCTCTGCTAATAAGGTAAACAGGGAGAAAAGGCAAGAGGTGAGAAAGCTTTCTGAAGCCTTATTGTCTAACGCAGAGATGTTGAAACTTCTGTACTTCAAATGAAAGCAAAGCACGCTGCCGACTACAGAATGCAAAGGGAAAAAAAGACCACAGACTAATGACCCGAGCTATTAACACACAGGCAATGTGCAGACAGGGTTGCCAAACTGAGCAGAAGATCAAGACCTACAGACTTCCCTGGACATCCCASAGACCTGGGAAGCATTAAGAACCCATCTGTACTGTCTATTGGATAAAGCCCCTCTTCCTGAAGGGACCCACGGATAAAAGTGATGCATCCCATGCGCCTTTGGAGTCTGCACAAACATTTATAGGCAGAGTGCAAAACAAAGTATTCCTGGGCAAGTGGCCAGGCTGCAATCCGGCCTGCCTGGTCTGGTATGGAAAATGATAGTGCTTGTTACGGGGAGCAGCCTCTCCTTTTGCAATCTGCTTAGCACAGTGCAGCTCCCACACGSTCTCCGTACTGCCTGATGTCAAGCTACATCTCCAGACAGGTGGTGTTGCCTGAATTACGGATTCCTACTATTRCAGGAATTAGCACCACAACACTGCACGCGTCACATGTAAGGGACTGAAATTAAAGGTCACTAGCCTAACAGCAAGCTTMCACACATGCACAGTGGGAAGCCTCCAGTCGTGGGAACACATGCTAAGAGCTTCAGAAGAGGTCAACTGACACAGGCTTTTGTTGTCCCTAACTTCACTGCATGGGTGTGTTTTGTACTCTGACAAGAGGAGGACACACAGCAGCACGAGGAAGAAGCATTTGCTCTCTCATCTGCAGGCTCATATTGCAACTTGCTAATTCAAATGTGGCTGAATATGCACTGCAGATATTAGAAACCCCAGGAAGTTCGTACGTCTAATGAACTTTGTATCTGCAGAGTGAAAGTCAGCACCCCAAGCCTTGATCTGAGGTGTCCAGTTGTTTACCAGAGCCTTAAGGAAAAGGTTAGAAAGATTGAATGGGAAGATAAACCACGCTGAAACTTGCCCAACCTTGGTTAAAATGAAGGGAAAATAGGTAACAATCTTCAAACTTTTTCTCAGAAATTCAACTAATTTTTAAAATTTTCCTCAGGGAGAATTTAAAAACACTCTTAGGAAGAGTCCAGACATGTAAAACTGGGGTGAAACAGAACGGCCTTCCTAAATCACCTTGAGCTTGAGTGACTTTTAAGTTCTCACTTCCCCCGGACGGCCACTTGCGTGGACACCTGATGAACAAGAGCAGCACGCTCCTCCCCAGCTGTGCTCACCTACTTCACGGAACCGACTGAGCAGCACGCCGGTAAAGAGGATCATCTCAGCACCCCAACTGAGCAGCACGCCGGTAAAGAGGATCATCTCAGCACCCCAACTGAGCAGCACGCCGGTAAAGAGGATCATCTCAGCACCTAACAGGGCCAAGTGCAGAGAGGCAAACAGAGAGCTCGGAGTGCTGAGCAGGGCACGCACCTGACGGTCGAGTCTGAAGATCCAGTAATGATCACCCGTTCATCGTACTGGAGGCACAGGACAGACCCCGTGTGTCCGGTGAGAATTCGCTTGCATTCCAACGTATTCTTATCCCAGATCTAGGATGACAAGCATTCAAAACCAGTTGCTAAGGTTTTCATCACATAATAAGTACTTACTGGTCTGGTTGTTCTGTTTTCTTTATTACTATCCACCCTCTATACTGCAGTTAGAACTTCTTTAATGGCACGGACCAGTCTTTGTAGACTTCCACAGGCTCTTTAGTGCCATACATTAACACCTTTGATACTTCTCCCTTTATTAGGAACACTGGTTTTACCCTTCTCATTGGGGCACAGTAATTACATAGCCTATAATTACAGATGGACAGAAACTCTGGTAGCACAGCCTGCTTGGTCAGCTCTCYTGCCACACACAACGGGCACACACGCTGCTCAGATGAGGGGTGGCACAAGGGAAAGGCTAAGTCACATACTTGGAAAAACCATTTAACCAGAGTCTTGGCAGGTGTCACTGAACTAGGGCACAATATTATGTAGGGAGCAAGCACTACATGTTATTGGGTACGGCATTCGGAAAAATTCTCACCTTGATAGTGTTGTCTCGTAGGCCACTTACTATCTTCTGATCATCATATTGTAAACAGTAAACTCCTTTGCTTGTCTCACTTCGACAGTGGATTCTCTGTAAACTGTGCCTTCCACATCGCCAGTTTGACTCTATTGTCTTGAGGAGACACAAGAGGGAAAAAAAGAGAARTAAAAATGAAGCATGGAACTGTCTTCCTCATTATTTTCATTTGAGAAAGCACCTTTTCCTGAAGGTAAGCTCATACGGTGACCTAATGTTCCAGAAGATGCGAAAAATATGGTAAAATCAATTAAACAAAGGCCTGGAAAACCCATTCTTTGCTCAACTTTTCTGCACTGTCTGGAATGATGAGGGACAAATGAGCTGAAAAGCTTTTCTGTCTCCAAGCCTCTGCCATTCAAATGATTAAATGACTGAAGAGAGAGTCTCAGMTGAGCTTTAGCCAAACTTAGCACCTCTTTTGCCATTAGGGAACTAAGAAAACATGCCGTTTTGCTCCCTACTCTACAAGGCAACCTTGCCCACTTGCTTCCTGCCCACTTGTTTCCTGTTTCCCTGAGTCCTGCAGTCTTGAAAGGCTTGCAGTCTTTAGCAATGCACTTTCTCCCTGGCTCAGATCCTGATACCCTATAGCATCCTACTGGGTCTCCGCTGCACCCAGAAAAGCAGAGTACTGTGGAACAGAGAACACCACGATGGTGCAAGGCTGCTGGGCCAACCCGACACACAACACGCCTGTGGTAYCGACTGCAGGCACCGCTGAGCAGGGGGGTTGCCCCAGGCGGTCTCTGGAGACCCCAGATGATCCGCAGGGATCTCTTCCAACCTCGACTATTCTGCGACTCTGTGACCGCRTTTTCAAATAGGTGACTGAGCACTCCAGCTCATCTGCTCTAAAAGAGCAACGAAGCCCTAGGATCTCTGTAAGTATCCCAGATTTACAAACTCTGGATAAACACAAACACGACATATTTAATAAAACCAATTATTTCAAAATTTTAGCCTCGTAAATAAGTCAGAGAGATTAAAAAAAAAAATAAAACAAACAAACAAACCCCTACAGAAGCTTCTTACCTCTATGTCCTGTATAATTTTGGGGTAAAGTGCTCTGTAGAAGGAGTTGGGTGGCGCAGTCCCATCAGGAGGCTTATTTTTAAATAGGTATTGTCCCCTAGAAGACAAAGAGCACTCTCACTGAACACAAATCTGTTCCAGCGCTTTGCAGAAAGGACTTCCTGACATTTTACAAATGGGTAACAACTGTTGAAAAGCACACACAGATTCATATTCACACTTAATTTACTCCATAAGACAGGATGGCTCCTTGTTCTGTCCGACCTGCAACATATCTGCGTTTCATCCGGACACGGATACATTCATGAGAACGCAGTTGCTAATCGCTCAGGGAAGGGAATATGTTATCTATTTGGGACATTAGCTCCTTTAACTTAATAGGATGTGAGAATGGCTCACGCATACCCTTATCGTATGCCGCCTTGAAAAGAAAATCAGCAAAGGAAATGAAAGAAGCCAGGGAAAGCTCAAAATCAGTATGCATTAAAGTGCATTAAAGGCCAGCCTTGATCTGTAGCAGGAGCAGCACCAGTTTTRCTACATGGTCATTTTACACTACTGCTAGGTTTTGGTACGCAGCTCTTCATCTGCGATGCCTTCCTCATTTCAGTACTGCTTTGGAATACTCATATCCCCAGCTAGATTTTTGCTACAAAAAAAACCCGCAAACGGCAATCACTACCTGCTGTGTAAAAAACTTTAATTCCTCATCCTGAAGTTAAGAAGCCACCAMACACGGTGTGGAAGCTAGTAAACCCCACCATGGGCGTACTAACTGCTGTTGTGCCTGGCAGCATGCCTCACAAAGCGGAGAGAGGCACAAACGCCCCCGAGTGCAATCCTGGCATCAGAGGCACAGAGTTTACGCTGGGCCAGCGCCCCGCTTCCGCCTCCCTTCCTCCATTGTGCTATAATTAATTGTTCAATACTTCCTTGTGCATTTCTTTCTTGTCCTTTCCACGCAGCACAACTTGAAACTTATTTGAGAGGCTCTGTGTGAGCTGCCCTCCYGTGTTCTGCGTAACATTTGCATTAKGGAAAGCACAACYATGACCCAAAGCTGTTTACAAGGAGGCAAATAATATATAATACTGACCAAACAAAATAAATGCTCAAGAAAAGGACTTAGAAAATCCCTTAAAATAAGGAACTATTTAAGAGTACAATTTGAGAGAGAGTTGGGACACTTGGGAGACARGAATCATCTGTGTTTTCAAATACAGTGATCAGCAGCCACTCACATAGGGACAGAAACACAAGAAGAAGGGGCACATGGATGCAAGGAAACCATCCTGCAGATGGACCTTTATTCATCGTCATCTACCATGAAGCAGGAATCTGGAAGTCCATGCAAGACAATTAAAATCTGGAGTTCTGGAGAGCTAAAAATATTTTGGAGCTGTGCAGAATAAATAGGGCACATCTTGGATGATCTGGCATAGGTCTAGGACAACCTGCACAGGACCCGATCTGCCTGAAAACCTGACTGCTGTTTCCAGCTTTACCAGCGGAGCCAATGAAGGTCTTGTCTCTCCCTACAAACTGTGCCCTGCTGCATGCACAGCTAAGGGATTGCTGGAATTTCCACAGCTCCCTCCTTTGATAAAAGAAACTATTGTTTGCAGTTTCTGATGACTGGCCAACATAATCTACTATTTAGGKGGACATAATAAATCCCGGATTTGGGGCTTCTGTTTTTATTCTTCTCTAAATCTAGGTAACCCTTTCTGCTCCCTGCCTAGATGTCAGGGAAGGCTACTGTGCTGCAGAACTGGATGGTTTCTGCTGCAAACCACAAACTGSTAATGCTGAAATCAGGCAGCCCATGTGCTGAGCTAAGTGAGAGGCTGTAAGCAAATAACACCAGTCATCTATCACTCTGAACTGTCCACCTAGTCACTTCCTTGTGCCATTCATAGAGCTGATTACAAGCTATAAAGCTCTGTATGGCAGAGATGCAATTACACTGTATATTTCCTGTCTGCCTCTCTTATCCACCCTGCCATTCCTGCAGTTTTATCTTCGAGAGGTAACCAGAGGGCARTCTGAAAGAGACCGCACAGCTTGCTCCAGTTGTACCACAACAACCTCCAGGATGCAGCATAAACCTGAAGAAGAGGTGCAGCAACAGGTCACAACTGCCCTTTGAGGAGAGAAGCAGGATTTCGTAACTGTTTTTCAGAAATGGCACATGTCTGCAAGAGCAGTAAGGAGTGTTAATGTTATTTCTGAAATTTGGAGGGAGTAACTTCARAACTATTAGCCAATATCTTGGACAAGCTACAGAGAACGGATGGAGTTCCAGAGAACAGGAGAAAGACAAATGTAGCTCTTTTATGAAAAAATGAAGAGGAGATGCGGTCTTGGTGCAAGTGCTCAAGGGTGCCCACATAGAACGGGTTACTAATGGGGCACTGTCAGGCAGGAAGGCAGCTGGTTCTTGCAGGGGCTTTCTCTTAAACCTGTCGTTACAGAGCACTTTCCTTAAGSACAAGAAATGGAACAGGGGCCACACTTATTATGTGGTCAATGATACTAAAACAGAGAGATGCTACAAGCATTTTGGAGGGTTAGACTATACTCTTAATGCTCCTGATAAAATGGAGAAAAACTAAGAAATAAAGATGGAGAAATATTAAGAAATAAACAGAATCCAATTCAATAGGACAAAAGCAAAGTTCAGGACTTAGCAGTAACATAAACATGCAAGATGATGAGTGCTGGYCAAGTACAGCTGCTATAAAAAAGGCTGTTGAAAGGACTATATAACAGTATTATACTATTAAAAAAAGCACATTTTCTTCTGCTGAACCTGAACTGGAGTGTCCTCCACAAGACATGAAAGACAATCCCACACTACCCAACTCTGGTGTCCCTCTGGCCATAGTAAGTCCAGCTGGGACGTCACCCTTCATGAGTGGAGTGGGTTAATGGTGGATTTGCTGGTTTAACCCAAGTACACCAGGAAGGACATGAAAACAGCAAAGCCCACGATTAGGATGGCTTAGCGCATCCCGTACACAGGAAACATGATTACTGCCAAATTTGTGAACGACTGATGCAAAAAAGAGAGTAAGAAACTGCCCTCTGTGTCTGTGCAGGACAAATAAAATGGTAATGACGACTGAGTCTAGATTTTAGGAAAGCCTGTTTAACAATAAAGACAGTGACRCAATGGAATTGCTCGACCAAGGCAGGCACGGTGGATCTCCATCAGCGAGGGATTTCAAAAATGAGCTGGACGAACACCCGGGATGATTAGAAGAAGCTTTGCCTTTGGGAAACAGGAGAGACTAACTCAGCTCTCTTCAGACTTACAGACTTCCAACAATACAGAGCCAAGAGAGACCAAGGCACTAGAGGGGATGAAAGAGTTCACAGGGTCTTGGCTGTGGTTCTTTACTGGTTTTTATACATGTTAGACTCCTGGAAGGAGATCAACAGAGTACTTATTTTTGAAGGACGTTTCATAATTGTGATTTACTTGCCTTCACTTTCAGAGACAAACAGTCTAACAAAATTAACCGTGAAACACAAGTCTTTGTTTGCAGTTTTGTATCTTTTTCTTTTTAATAGCAACCAAAATGCCTGAGCTGTCACTTTTATCTTGTTTATGAAATATTCATACCCAGCTTCCTTTCTGCCAACATCCTAGGGACACCCTTGGAAAAGAAAATTATGTATTAAAGGAGGTACCCTTGAGAGGGAAAGTTCTAATGAAATGTTAACAGAGCAGCTTCAAACTTGAGTGAGACCCACACTCTAGTAAGGCTATTCCAGATGATTATTAACTAATCTATCTGCATTTCCAAAGTCCCCTATTCTCCGTGGTACCTACCCTCAGCTTCCAGTTTGAAAATTAAACAGATACCTAATAGCAAAAATCTGCTGAGGAAAACAAACAGACCTATCAGGAAGCAACCAATTCACAGCACACGCGGCCCTACTGCCACCCCTAAAAGAAGCTCCTCCGAGCTGCTGACAAGTTTAGTGCTCCCCTGGGGCGTACACAGCTTCTTAATTTGAACCGCGTGACAGCTGGGCGTAAAAACCTCACTCCGTGTATCTCCCTGGTCACAGCGGGATAAGAGCACGAGCAGATGAGCAAGGTGAGGAAAAAGCCCCCAGATTGCCTGTCGAACCACRTAAAGGCCTTTGTCCCCCACCCTAGAATTTTGCTGTAAGCAGCTGCGCAACCAAAAAGAAGTTTTGGGGTGCTACATAACCCATTCCAAACACGGTGCGGAACACCCCAAAGGGAACCTCACCATCCTCTCCTTTCCGACAGCCCCCTCCACAGGGAGTCCGTCCTGACCATCCTCTCGATGAGCTTCTTCCACAGCATGCCGTCCGACGTCACCCGGTACCACTCCTTGCACACCAGCTCGGCAGCGCACAGCGACTTCGCATCCAGGTAGGACAGAATGTTCTCTGCGATGTGGTCCAGGCCCCGAGCTAGGCGAGGAAAAAGAAAGTGGCATTATTTGCTGGGGAGGTAAGATACCCGCTCTCCCCTMCGCCTGTCCATCTACCCTTCTGCATGCAGAGCTGGACCAAACGCACACAGGAGCATCTGCAGTTAAGTTCAGGAGTGARCAGCGTTCTCCAACTTCCTTTGGATATAACACAACAAGTCATTAAAAATAATAAAGAATCCAAGAAGTCATTCCAATCTATTTCGATGGGTTTTAGCACTAGGGGGATATTCTATGGATGGCGTTTCCAACTCAGCGACGCAGCCCCCAAAATCTCTCTATATTAGGACCATTTCTCATCTCAGTGCTACAGCTGTTCTCATGTTCCAACGGCTCAAAAGCTGTTTTTGCTAAAGCAGTAGCTTTTAAACGTAATGAAGAAAAAAATATATATTCCCAATGTGTGCCCTGAAGGGTAGTGGTACCTTTAGACATGGGGGAGGGAAAGATATGCAGATGCACAGGGAAGCGGAGGGAAGAGGAGGCAGGCTAAGGAGAAAGTGAAGCAGGTTTGCTAGTACCATTTATTTCAGTGGGTGGAGAAAAATGTGCACCAAAGTGGCAAAATCTGCAAATCCTTTCCAGTTTGAATAGCAAGACTGGCTTTGCTTCAACATGGTTGGAGTAACATATGAGGCAATGGAGTAAGAAACAAGTAACCACCAGGATTATAGGGCTTTGGCTCCATAGCCTGGTTAGCACCTACCAGTCCAGTGTAACTTGAACACCCGGGGGCTGGGGGAGGTCATGCTATGTTACTTAGACTGGATGGATTTATGCGCTAAAAATCTGTCCTTACCCACTCAAATCATATCACTAGCAAGACTTCAGAGGAATACGCCGCCTATGAAACGAGATGCCGCCTGAGTGCAACTTCTCTTGGAGGCAGTTTAATTCGCAAGCGAGACACACAGAGTCAAGAGATTATCCCACTTGGCGCGTCAAGTTTCAGAGGCTTTGTGGGAGCTGCAGTACAGACCCCATCATCCTCCAGCACAACGTTCAGCCCAACCAAAAAGGACGCATGGCAGATTGGCATTACATGCATCTTCCCTCCTCTTCACATTTGGAACACAGTTAAACATATCTTTTCTTGCTTTTAAAACGACAGCCTTGAAGACAGGGCTCGGCTGGCCAGTGACCCAGAAGGGACAAGTGGCACAGGCATTTTTATGGCCACAGGGCCATACTGCAGCAAACACAGACTGAGGTGCCATCAGCTGGTTTTCATCCGAGTTAACGAGACGATGGGGGCTCCAACCTTTGCTTTCTCACTAACCAACAGAGCTCAAAAAGATCTCTCCATGCACAAGAGAACACAGCAGGTCTCTTCTCACTCCTTCCAAACATCCCGTATATTTTTACGGTCATTTCCAAACACAGTTCCATATGCTTTGAGGCAKTTACCCTGATGCCCAACATCCTATACTTCCATTCATAAAGTGCAAGAGGCGTGTGAATGGTATCGCATGCAGTCACAGAGYGGAGAAAGAAGCCTGATATTTCTTATCTTTATAGATGCAAAATTAGATGTCAACCTGCAATATAAAAGACTCAGTGGCCTTTATTACACATTTAATTTAAAAAGATATAAACACCTATTGTATAAAACTCTTTTAAAAGCATGTTTGTGATTTTATGGTAATTTATAGAAAGAGAGAGATGACGTTTTGGTGAAAATCTGGAACCTGCAGGATGTTCACAACTCCGTCGGGTGGATAATAGGGTGGACAATCACGTTGTGCTTCCCCGGCCCTCACATTTGCCATCCTGAACTTCCTCCAGTGGGTGAAAAGAGCCTATTTGCTTTCCCATCCTGTGTTGCTTCCAAGCAGCCCACAGACACCCACATACTCACTCAGGCTTTGCAAATGCCTTAGTGGCTCTATACGCATTTTGGGAGCAAAAGTGATTGCATTTGGGGAAGAGATCAGTGGCACATAAGCAGGAGGGCTGCGCTGCATAAACTGTGCAGAATAATCCTCACCCACAGCTCTGCCTCCCACGCACGACGGGCTATCAGGAGATGCACCGGAAATCTTGCCACTGAAGGCTGGATTAGATATTTCCATCACTGTAAGTCACTCTTGCCATTGATCCCAGACCCTCTGCAGAGAATTAATATTGTTGTTGTGCAGCCCTTTGCTCCCCTTGCAGTGAACGAAGGGCAAAACTGGCCCAGCTACAAATTCCATTTTATTATTATGTKTCTTAAGAAGAGCACAGCTAACTCAGACACGCATATCCCAGAGMACCATTTTCTTAAAAAAGAGGAGTTTCCTTTCACAAAAGGGTCTGATAAACTGCTGGGAACCATGACTAGCCCTTCAGCCTTTCACGCCAACTTATCCCAGCAGCACAGTGCTGACTCTCAAAGTAGTCCTATGCAGCTGGAGTGGAATGAATGTTTCAGTTATTTCACACGTGAAACCCTTAAAAATGACTTTCCTCATAAAAAATGTTAACTGCTTGGCAATTCTGAGCCGAGMCCGTACTTTTTAGAAATGGAATGAAGTTTGTTAAGTGCACATTTAATCTATGTTATTCAAACAACCTTAATGCTGTCCAAAGCCCTGGGAACACAATCTGCACCAATTTGACTCTGCATTAACAAAGCATGTTCATGATACAAAACTACCTAAAATCCTTGAAATTCTGGTAATTCTATGAGACAGTATTAGAAGGAGAGAGACAAGATGCATCAGGATCTTGGAGCAATTTTATTGCTTAATTTACTTGAGGGGAAGCCTAGAAGAGAAAATGAAGGTGTAGAAATTAAACTTGCCAAGCATAGGAGGTTTCAAGAAAGCTACACAGTCCTTAAAGAGTTCAGCTTATTTTAGCTTATGCAACTTAATTCCTAATCCTGGGTTTAAACAATGGCTTATACTGTCCTTTAGGTCTTGTAATTCTTAAAATGCTTTCAATAATACCTTGAGGGTTTCAAGGTGCCTACAACCYGCATGAGCATAATTCTTTCCTAGCAGTTTCTCACCTTCCCTTTCCACCTGTGTTCCCCTTAAACAAGGGAGAAGGAGATATGCTGGCTTGTTTTTATGTAGCATGACGGAAAAAGAACCAGAAAATGTGTGGATATAATATACGTATACTTCAGCTTTAAAACTGGAGAAACCAGTGCCCTTTCAAAATCCTCTCCATTTCTCTGACATAGAACAGCTTCACAAGTTGTAAAGCTGCTCTAAGTACATGAGATTATTGCCACTGGACTACTAAAAACTCACATAAAGCAGGTACTTAGCATAACTAAGATTTTTTTTTAAGCACTAGAATAGCCATTTGATTACTGAGCACAATGAGTTTAAAAATGCAGACAGCCTGCATATTTAACTCCACAGCAACGCTCCTGCAGTGCCCTCATTCTCCCCAAGATTCAGAACTTAGCAAGCTTTTTCCTCTTCCAGCCCTACAATTCAAATGCCATGTTGTGAAACCCCTTCTGAAGAAATCAAGTGCCTGGCCCGAGCACGGTGAACACAGTTCCACAAAGGCGTGCACAGAAGAAGTTTTGTGCAAGAAATGAAGCAAAAACGGCAGCACTTCTTACCCACGTCCACCTGAAACTAAGGAGCTAAGCTGTTGCAATGCTAATYGATGAACTATCTATCCACAGAAACATGATCTAAACATGGTCTGGAAAAAAAAGGAATAGAGCCAGGAATTTCTTGTTGCTTATGAAACTGCATTGCTGTATAAATTTGAGTGTGTTTTATCTCCTACTGCCTTTTTTTTTGACAGGAACAATGCAAAGCTGCCTATATGCTATTTAATGTATGCATTCTGGGCAGATTCATCCAATGCTCTATTTGAGAACAGTCAGGAAAACAATCTCAMTGGAAAGCACTAACTCGGTGCAAATACACACAACAATTCTGTTCATCAATCTGTTCTGTGTTGTCCTATGCTGGCATTTCAYACACACACAAAAATCAACTTGGCACTTTCAGGGAATTATCTTACAGGTAAAATAAACAAAATAAAAGATGAGGAATCTTGCCTGAGTGACCAAAAGTAAGAGTAGTTTTAATTTTTATAACYTTTGTTATTTATGCATTGTTAGGGACATTATGGGTACAATCCTCTGCCCTGTGTGGTGTTTCCTTCACATAYAGATAAGATCGATCCCTTACTTCTAGCCAAGCCACATTGATTTTAGACGACACCCTGAAAGATGGTAAGAACACTACACAAGATATTACCACGTTTCATATTGTAAAATGTTAACATCTATTTTGCAAACTGATGGTAAAAGAGAACTCTTGAGCAGGGCAGGCCACAGAAAGCCAAGCAGGAGCCTTTCCTGAAAGGCAAAACGCAGCCTCAGCCTTCCTCCACCTGCAGCAGTACCTGGCAGCGCAGTGATGAAGTCCCTCTGTAACATGGGCTTGAGGTATGAGTTTATATGTCCGTGCTGGTAGTGACACATCTGGGAGATGAGGTGCTCTACGAACTCCACCTGGTCGGACTCGGACCACTGCTCAAAGTACTTGACGCAGAGCTCCTTCTCCTTCTCATAGCTCGCAGACAGCTTCCTTTGCTTGGGCACGATCATACTGGAAGTGCCATTGGCAAGTTTGGTCTGTGAAAGGGAAGAAGACACAGAACATTCACATGAAAAGAAGCTCAGGATGTTTTATACCTCTTTTTTTAATTAACGGAAAATTGGTCGAGAGCGTGGATGCCACTGGTGCTGCATGTCGGTGACTCTGGTTAGATGGGAAACGATGAATGGCAATTCCATACACACACGACGTTATTTACACCTTGCATACAATAAAAWGGCAGATGGATTCCTAATGTACGGTTATCAATTACTTGAATGCACCAACAGGAAGCTGTATTGATGTTGTTGTTCTTATAAAGAACAGGTCACTCCTGAAAGGCATGAAATGTCTTAAGGTTAAAGCCTGCTGAAACACTCCTGATATTTGGTACATACTTCACTCACAGAATTAAAAATCTCAAATTTTCTGGGAACTGTTAAGTCTTATCAGGAGGGCTCAACTTAGAGTGCTTCTGGAACATAACAAAATGCTCACATTTCAATTCATCACTTGATAGCAAGATATAATTCTTGCATTTTAAATGATTTACCTGGAAGAAAAGTACACTTTTATATTGCAAGTATATCATTTGCCAAAGCAGAATTAACTGTTTGTTGGAAAGTTATTTTTCCCAAACTAGTAAAAAAAATTAGTTTGAATTAGATGCTAAATCAATTACTTCTCCATTGCTTTACAGGTTTAATTATGGCAACAGGTTCCCTTCTTTAYGGTCCTAATGCAAAGATACTTACTATGGGCACACCCTTGACATAAGTTTTAAAGTGTTGCTGCAAAAAGGTATCCGCACAGCACTGACCTCAGTATTTCCCACTTTGCTACTGTAGCTAATTCCCCCAGAAAACATTCTTTAGTTCACTGCAAGGGCTTAGCACCAGTTAGCACCGTTAAAGCCAATATTATTAGTTCTTTCTTTACTTCCAAAATACATTTGGTGGTTCTCTAWTAATTATCAGATAATTAAAAAACAATTACTGAATCAGAATACACAAAATAACATATTTAGGGATGTCACATTTCTGTTCTGTTTTGAATGTTAATTTTAGGTTTTAATCTCATCGGGGGATTTCATGGACTTTAAACAAAAAATGAGTACTTAAACTTAGACACCTTCTTATTTAGTATTAAGGCACGGATTAATTCACGAGTTAAAACAACTAGGGAGTTGTTTACAGCCCACAGGAACTGTTTCTCAGCCTGGGATTAGAATGCAGAAATCCCTCCGTTTCTCCGGAGTACGGAATTCCCACACTTCAGCACCTGCCCTACCCAGGGAACATTTTTACATGGGAACACAAAGAAACCCCTTTACAGCAACAACTTCGAAACCTACCCAGCCCTTCCTTTATTTTCCTTTTTGCGTATTTTAGAGAAAACCCTCAAACCGAGACGCTCGCTGCAGAGCCTCCTCCTTGGGCASGGCAGGCCCGCGTGTCCGGCCTCCCCACAAGCTCCGCGGCTCCGGCTCCGGGCGCGGGCAGCCGCCAGGAGCTGCAGCATCTGCAGAGCACGAGTAATGACTGACGTGCAGGCGAGCAGATGGCTCGGCTGGGACGAGCCAAGCCGTCCTGCCTCCGTCGCGAGGGAACGCAGAGCCCCGGGGCGTAAATTAAGAGCACGTTGCCCACCGCTCGCAGCAGCCCGCGGTGTGTTCAGCGGAGCTGCTCACTGGACACGCTTAGGAAAGCCGCTCCATGTGTCACCGGGTGCACATCTAACTAGCCGAGCGGGGACGCCCGGCTTGTTTCAGGTCGCCGTGTGGGCCACGTCCGGACCACGTCAGCCTGAGACCYACACCGTACCGTGGCCTGCCCCAGCTTCCCTCCGCGAGGAGCAGGGAAAGGCAGTCGAGTGGCCACAGCGTGCGGGACGGGTCCCGCGGCCTGCGACCAGGAGGAGAGGGGAGCCCGCGCTCAGCCGCTCTGCAGGGGACACCGCACGCCTCGCCCAGGACGTCTGCAGCTACAGTTAAGAGCAACATTCCAAAACTTCCGTTTGAAGATTCCTGAAAAACCCACCAGGGAGTTCAGTGAAAAAGGCCTGTTATTAAAAAAGGCAGCAGCAAAGCAACAGCATCAAGCAGCTGTATTATTAAAGCATGTCGGGGGTAATGGTTACTAGCAGTCAGGCAATCGATTTGGCTTCCCGAGAAACCCTGATGACTCAACCATCCCAATCCACCGCCTCAAGTTCATGACAAACTATCTCGGAGCAGGAACTATTTGCCGTAGCGTGCAATAGTCTACAAGTTCTTTCCTCTCCTCAAACAATAACCAGCTCTAAGCTGGAAACAGGAGAACCGCTACACGTGCAGCGCTTACAGCTCTACGAAATATCCAATTTCACCCACTATATATGCTCCTATAGGCACCTTCTATAAGCTTCACTTCCAGAAGTGAAGAACTCTGAGCCTCAGGAGTGTCACCCTGGGAGGAAGTCTGGGTGTAACACAGCACMCTACCAGCCTGGAACAGAAAGAGCTGCTCCTGCTTCGCATCCACTAAGGCAGCTTTGGCCCTGCGAGTCCTCGGAGACCTCCCCGACGGCTCCAGGCCGGACAGCTCAGGTGCAAGACCAGTGCAGGTGTCCTCCCAGGCGGAGTACCTGAGCCACACGCCGTGCAGGACACCCAGGGGACCGAACGCCGTCGGCTGGTACCAGCTCGGGGATCGCTGTGCTACGCTCCACTGCAGCTCCTCATTACAAGACCATTTCACCAAATGGCTACATTTAACACAAAGCACATTTGTAGGCCCAGTGAAGTAGAAGAGGACTAATATATAGAGGGCTTTAATCTAAATAATGGCTTGCAACTATAGGAAAGTGCGGTATCTCAACACAGATAAATAAAGCCTAGATAAGTCTACTGCTCTGCTCCGAAGACAAAACAACCCTGGTATTTCATAGCTGCAGCCCATATATGACAATGAAGCCTGTTTTTATTTTCCTTCTGTACAGGGGACTAGGGATCCTTCCACAGCACAGAAAAAAACAAGCACCAGGATAATTCTCTGATTGTAATACAGGTGTTGTCCCATCCATAAGAGAAGTTGCAACTTTAAGAAAACAAACAAACAAAAAACCCACAAGGTCCTCTAATGGTTGCAACGGACTTTGTTACGGGACTTTTCACAGTGTGGATGAATTCAGTTTATATACTTCTTGATGTAAAAATAAATCTCTTGAAAGAGAAGTTGTTTCCTACTAGGAAATTGAGAGYGGTTTCAGTAGCCCCAATGAGGTTTAGGACCTCCAGAGCCACCAAGACATCTTCACTCTGGAGCTCTGGAAAGACTCAGTGCTTAGACCATTGCTTCCCATTCCTCAGTTGAGTGTGTCTCCATGCAAAAAGAACTTCCTTCTGATGTCCCGGCAGCAACGTTCGCCCCGTGCTTCTCCCCTTCCTCCCGTACTCACTGGGCCGACGGGTTCGGGTTCTGCCTCAAGTGTCTTCTGTTGCTGCAGCGCCTCACCTCTGCCTGCCTGCACTGCCCGTCGGGGCTAAGTCACTCATCTAGACAAGAGCCACCTTAACAGGAATTTTGGATGGGTCTCAGTGAAGGGGAGGAAAAAAAGAGGACATAATGTTTAATTATAAGAAATGATTGAAATAGGCACAGACATACCCCGGGTGCCTCTGCACTGCAGCAAGCTCTAAACTTGTTATCGTTAATGGTTTAAATTTCACTGTGCTAATCATTTCAGGACACAAGCCTTTCTTGATAATCTAATGAATTATTCCAACATCCTTCAGCAAAAAAAATCCTCCATGACAGCACTAATTACAAGACGTTTTCCCAGTGCTTATGTAAAATATGACAGAGCAGCAGCTTAGGGAATTGCAGAAAACTGCTTCTAATTTCCACTGAGAAGCTGACAAACACCTCTCTTTCATCTCTCCCAGCTCTCAAGTAAGATTTAACTTTCTCATTTAGTTAATTACCGAGTGAGGATCATCATTTTCCCGGATCGGAGCGGCACAGAGCCTTTATCGTGTTAACTTGTGAACTTGATCGATGGCTGCTGCTAAAACTTAATAACTTCACCCCCTGGCAAATTGTAAGATAAATATAATAGGAGAAACTCTGACAGTAAAAACCTGCCAGAAATGAGCGCTGTGTTTATGTTTCTTTGCAGGCAGCAAAAAAACAACCGACAGCTTATTACTGGGTGCGTGTTACTTATATTTAAAAGACTCCAGGCAGTTAACTTTCTGTGTTCTGCTCAAACTTTACTCTAAAGACAAAAGACACTGGGGAAAAAACAAGTAATGGGATGACAAGGAAAGGTCCCGGCGAGGTGTACGTGCAGGCTGGGGGAAGAGGAGAGCGCAGYTTCGCACTGGAAGTGAAGCCCCACTCGTGTGTGCATCCCAAAATGCTCCTGCAGATTAACCCAGCAAGAGAATGCGGGCAGGAAAGCAGCTTCTGCAGCGCTCCGCAGCGCAGGAATTCTGCAGCATGCTACAAGCTGGGTGGAAAAGCGGAGGGATTAAGTACAGCTGTGGCAGGGAGCTTTTTCAGTCTGGTATCTGTAAAGCCACTATTAGCAAGCGAAGGTTAACGGGGCAAAACTGCTTGTGTGGTCATGAAACTGCTCACTGATGGCCACACTGAAATACTGCTTCAATGCAGCAACATAGCAAAAACATGGAAATGGAGCTGAGTGTGTACCCCAGGCCTCCACACCGAAGGGCAGAGCTAGTGCTTTAAGCTCCCATTGCAAGGGGTTTATTTGCACGGCCCAAAGGCAGCATCRCAGCATAATCAGCAGGACACAGGTTCCATTTCTATGGCTGACTTCTTCCTCTTTGGGCCTGTAATTACCAAATGCTGCAGAACTGAGGCCCAAACTGCCCAGGCTAAGCAGAGAGGGAGGAAATCCTCTGCACAAAGTTCCTCACCAGCAACTTCTACTAAAGAGCTCATTTGCTTTGGGAGTTTGCAGAGCAGGAAGAGGGGGCTCACCACAAAGAGTGGGACCTCGTGCACTGCAGTGCCCCCAGGACAAGGGCTGGCTGGTCCTACACTTCTCCTCTTCCTCCACCGCCGGGAGGACCCGCTTCTCCAGCATGGGCCTCGACAGAGCTCAAAAGCTGCCAYGCTAGGTCATTGAGCAGCTCACTGCATCTAGTTCTGTTCCAAAAGCTCCATTGCAAAGGTGCCTGTTTCTGCCTGCCTCCGTCTCATAGAGCGGCCTCCGAGAGGTCAGCCACGGCCTTRGCATATCCACAGACCTACTCGCTCCAGACTGCATCGCTTTCCACGCTGCAAAGCTCACCGAGACATTCTGCAAGACACACGTAACCTGGGGGGGGATGATCATCAATCACAGCCGAGAGTCAAAGCAGCGCACCACGAAAGAAACCGCAGCATCATCACTACTTATTTTCCAGYGCAAATCCAAAACACATGCTTATCCTGACATGAGCTTTGGCCCTCAGCTGCTTGCCGGGCCTGGCTTCTAATCACGCTGCACAAAAGCTGTGATAAGAGAGGCTACATCTAGATGAAAGATCACTGGAATTAAGCTGGACACAGCAGCCCAAGCTGCTGCACTTTCTCAAATCCTGGGGGGCCAATAGYTTTCAGAGGTACCATCTAAATACCTATGATATGGTGTTGGCCTGAAGGACACCTGACTAAGGACACTGCCTCGGAAGGGGAGAAAGGGAAAAGGCTGCTTTGTTTCMGGAACGAGGCTGGCGAGGCCGGCAGCAGCCATGGGCACCCGCGCAGCAGCGACCCTGCGAGCAGCAGGAACACCTTGCGGGAGAGGCAGCTCCCCTCCCACACTGCTGAACAGCAACAGCTACGAGGAGAGGACATTAAAAAACTCTTCTTTTAAGCTAATACTTAACGTTTCAGACAGACCCATAAAGTTTAATTGTCTGCAAGCTYGTGGCTCTTGCTGAAAACTTTCTGTTGATATAGGTCTTCCATCTAGATTTTAAGTGCTGGTWAAAACTACCAAAATAAAACCTGTCTGGCGCCAGGAATGCATGTGATTCGGGAGTCCTCTCCTCCTCCTCCTCCCCACTTAATACCAAGTTGTCCTTGCAAATAGCAAGCGCTCATGAGAAACCTGCTTGTATCAGCACAACRCCGGCATATGCTCCCTTCCCAAAGAGAAATCCCCGGCCAAATGCACACCTAGACGGGCGGGAGGGAGGCCTGGCACCACTGCTCTTGAGAGCACACGTCTCACTAGCTGTAAATTGATCATAAACAAACTTCAGAGCAGATCCTAGAGCGCTGGCAGATGATTCTAAGTGAAAGTCACCAAAAGAAATATTTCCTGGCTCAGAACGGTTATCAGAAACCACGTTGAACTGCTGGGACTATTACATGTTATTGCTGTTAATAGTGGGAAGGAACATGCACATTACCACTTGGAGAACCGGTCTACTAAAGTCATGCAGTAAGAGCCAGGAGCAGCAGAAGGCTCGTTTATGGCAGGGAAAGGCGTCGGCGATGCTCTGAGCAGCAGTTTCAGAGTTTCCTGGAACAGTTGCTTCTGTTTTTAAAAACACCCAAGCATGATCTACTGCCCGAGCGAAGTTGCTCTTTATGGGTGTTACTGTTGATTTCCTTTTGCTCCAAGTACTCCCCTAACTCTCAGGGAAACGCAGCGAGGAACAGGTAGGTGCACTTGAATGATTTAAAACACAGTCGAGCAGCGAAGATTATGCAGCTGGGAACAGTGCACCATGGCAGCGGGGAGGGGAAAGGACCTGAAAGACCAAGTGTCTGCACTCAACAAAGCTAGTGAGCTTTTCAGAACGCTGCGRTTCTGCCTATGTAAGGCCTTTATTACCAGCTCCAAGCAGAACAAACTTCCTGAGTTTCCTTTTCACAGGGGCTTTCTGCTGCCAACAGCRAGGAGGACACAACCACACCAGACAACAGCAAACCCCGAGTAGGCAGGGCAGGTATCGTGTACCCTTTCCAGCAACGGGAGCACTGTGTGCTTCTGGGACAAACAGGGGACAGGCACCAAACAGAGAGGCAGCAGCGGTCTGAGGAGCTGCAAGATTCACCCCCGTGCTGGTTCCCTCTGCAAATGCACTTAGACCTGCTGGCGGAGCCGGCCGCAGCAGTGCTCCCTAACCCACTTCAGTCAAAACAGGCTTGTTAGCAAAGACCTGCTATTTAAACTGTCTAAGCTAGAACACCTCCTCTTAACTGAAAGCAGGTTTGCAGTTTTGCTGACAGATCCTGGAGGGCAGCAACCCGCCGCAGCCAGGCGGAGGCYGAGCAGCGCCCTGCCACGGGCACGGCTACGTCTAGCAGGGGGCATCACAGCAGCCCCAGGGACACCATACCTGCGGCTAGCAGCAGGGAGCTTCTGGCRGAGTGTGCTGACACAGGGAAGGAAGTGAAAGAAAAAATAACAGGGCAGAGGGAAGAGAGAAGGTGGAAGCGTGTGGGTGGGACGAGGCCTCGCGGAGGAAAAGTCTGACGTTCTCTTGCACAGCATCAGGTCAACGCTGGTCATAGGTTGTGGTCAGCACCTTGACAGATTTGTCCTGCAGCCTCCGGTAACCTCTGTGAGTTAATCATATTACCGACCCCTACTAACATGCACCGTGCTCTGGAGATGAGCTGCRCTGCTGAGCTGGCAGCCACGACGCTGGTCGGCAAAGCGGAGCGAGCACGGTGGTGGGCACTGAGACTGTCGGGGGGCCGGAGAAGAAGGCACGTGCGGAAGGGCTSACAGAGCCTGGAGAAGACTGGGGAGATCCAGGAGCCTTCCCCTACCTTCAGGGAGACGACGGAGGAGACRGACAGAGCCTTGCAGAGGTGCACAGTGCCAGGGCAGGAGGCAACAAGCACAAGCTGCAGCAAGTGAAACTCCATTTGGACATAGCAGAGAAATCTCCATCTTTGGAGATTTTCAAAATCTGGGTGGACACGGTCCTGAGCAAGCTGATCTACATGTGAAGTTAGTCATCCTTTGAGTAAGTGCTTGGACTAGAGACCTCCAGAGGTCTATCCCAAGTTAATTTTTTCTACGATTTTATGCTCTAGGATTGTGTTGGCCCATACTTCCATACTCACAGCCTGAGGAACACGCTTCAACAATACAACGGAGGAACATTCTCTACAGAATTCTGCAGATTCAGAAATTACATTTGACTGAGTTCATACTGTTAATATATGAAAGTACAGGGTAGAAGAAAAGGCAAGGAATGGTCCCAACAACAAGCAAACAGCTCTGACCATAATCCCCCTTCGGCAAGACATAGTTTCACATCAAAAGACTTCGTCCCTACCAACTGACACTCCAGTTGCAGCAGAACCTGCAAGTTCTAGTCACAGGCTGCTACAGCAGAGACTTCTCCCTTGCTTGATGCCTGTCTGCCAAAAATCTTTCAGTAAGATCTGCAAATTTAGACGCAGAAGGAGCCATTCAGCTTTCCATCTCCAGAATACACTTAATCAAAGTGGAACTGTTTGGCTATAGCCACCTATAAAAACAACCAGTAGAATGGGGCAGAACATAACTGCTAGCCCCACTTCATCCTCCATCACCCCCTGTAAGGTCCAGCCGTCCACCCCGAGGTATGGTTTCATTACTCCTTTTAATGAGATCAAAAAAYAACTCCAATCGACTGCATTGTTCTTTGTGCAGGGTGAGTGCAGGGTGAGTTTACTCTCATCTTTCATCCCACTTCTGAGAGTGAGTTACATTCCCRTCACATCAAGGTGGAATTAGCATCAAATATACCGTGTGAGAAATTTCTTCCAACCTCCTGCATTAACATATCCCACTGTGAATCTATCTAATAACTGCCAACCCCTTTTTGTCAACTTCTACGATAATAATTGTCTGAACGTCTAAAAGAAAACTACATGCTGCGTAAAGCAGCTTTTGTTTCTAATAGCTTCAAATACACTCTCTTTTAAATAACCTTAGGTCCTCTGTTATGATGATCATCCCTCCTTTGTTAAAGCAGGTATATAAGAATATTAGATGTAGCTAATAACGTTATTTGTTAAACACCTCTGTGATACAATCACCCCTCATTTCTTTCCTGTATTTTCGGGCAGTTTATAACTCTATTAAGTCCAGTACTCATAGACTTGAAACGACACCATTTGCATCTCCTCATCTAGGAAGAGCAATTTGGGACCAAGGCTGGAAAAAACATATATGCAACTTTCTGATACAAAATAAAATTAAACAGTGAGAGAATCCAACGGTTCCTACCAGAGATACACACGGTTCCTGGCTTGTTCCTCTCATCGAGGGCTTAGAGCTCCCTCTAGCACTCCCAAACCAGAAAAGCTATAGACACCACGTGTATGTATGGATAGACACTATGTCACTGCTGGTGCCATGCAAGGCTTCTGGGCACTGCTGCCTGTCATTTTGTTTGCTTTACCTTTTACTGTCACGCAAACAATTAAAAACCCATCCACTAGTTTACCTGGAATTCACAAGGAACAAATACCAAAATATATCTAACCGATTAGAAACATTCAGATTGCTCTAATGAACCAAATTCTACCTTGAAATGCAATTTGAGACCAGCTGAAGGATTGGCCTGTCAGCCACGTGTACAAAGCACAATGGAAAGCGGAGAGTAAAGGAAAACTTCAGTTTTCACGGGGTAAAGAGGCCTTGCCAGCCCCATTGYGCCTGGCAGCCCGAGGCAGCCCAGCGGAGCCCACGGGCTGCCATGGTTGTGGTGGTGAATCACGTGCTTCCATTCCAGCATTAAATATTGAGGAGCTCAGCGTAGGTGGAGCTCCGAAGGTGAAGCCCTGCTGAGCCCTGCACCCTCAGCTGAAGACTGAGAAACTGCTCCTGACAGGAAGAGCGGCAGAGCTTTTTAATCACAGGTTATTACTTATTAATTCTTGATAAACTGAAAGCTGGCAGAAGACTACAAAAATGAGGAATGAGGATGGGAGCCCAATCTTTCCGTGTTTTATTCCTAATTTCCCATTATCTTCTCGAGCTGCCGGAAGCGAGGCACTCCATTTCAACAGTCTGTCTGCTAAATCGAGGTATCCCAAGACATGTTCCCCAGGGACAGAGGGAGCCTTAATGCTGGCACGGTCTTCAGAGACCCCTGTGTGAAAGGTCCTCAGGAAGGCCAGCAGCACCAAGTGACACCCCCCACACAAAGTGCAAAGCTTCCCCTTGAGGGCTGGCAAACAGACTTGTCACCTAACTAAAGTACACAGACCTCTTAGAAATGGCCTGGTCAAATTATAGAAAAAAGGAACATGTACTAATTATTTCAGCAGTTAGGCCTACAAAATTCATTTAAGCAGCCTTTAAGACCCCTTTAGGGTCAAAATTCAAATGTGCAAAGAAGTTATTTTACCTTGCTGAAGGTTTTTGCAAGCGGAGACACTGCAGCCTGAATTTAAACTCAATAGATGTGGAAACAACTAACACACTCGCTGAGCCCAGGGCCCCGGAGCATGTGCACCTCGCTTGAGTTCCCCCACTCGTCACAGCAATTTCCATGTGTAACCACCAGGGGACTTCTGAACGCTGCTGCTTTTTAGAAGTTTGCAATTTTAATACTACTGCATGACAGAAAGAAGAAATGCAACAGGACAAGTCAGGCTAAGCACAGCCACAGCTTTCTCTTCTCTGACAAATGCAGTAAGAAAGGCTCGGAGTAACTAGACCYGAGGAGATGACAGAAGCACCTGACAAAAACCATGCAAAACGTCCCTGCGCAACTTGCTGATGTCCCTCCGTTCGTGGTGACAGCTGCCCTTGCCATTCCGGTCCTGAACTCTGCCCGCGGCCCCGCTGCTGCAGCCCGGCCCTGACACAGACCTCCCCTTGCGGGGCACACGGGGCACCTGCTCTTTTCCCCTTAAGAGGACTTGGGGAAGGTGCTGGCAGCCACTTGCCTCTTCCTCCACACCTCTCGCATGTGGCGAGTGACCCGAGCTGTTCAACACGAGTCCAAGGGCACTGGAAGCAGAAGACAACCTCAGTTGCAATTCAGCTAACATGCTGGCAGTACTTGGCCACATCCTTCTTTAGATCAAGAAAACAGTCCAACCACTTTCCCCATTATCTACAAAACATTGTGGCTTGATTCCAAAGCAGTAACATGACTGAGGTTGGGCAGATACAGCTGTAATGAGACATGGCATAAGCAATACTGCCCTTCCTCTGCATGCCTGAGTACAGGGGCTCACTACACCCTGCATCAATTCCACATACTACAGCAAACAGCTTCATAAATGAAGACAGGAAAAGCACCTTGATCTTTGCTTTTGTGCCTTTGCTACTTCTAGATTGCACAACCCCTTGCAGTCCTTGCTGCTACCTTAGGAAATAAAAGGAATGCAGCTAGTGCCAAACGGAGCTCCGCGCCTCTCACACAGACACTTTACATAGTCCACCTCTGGCCTTAAGTTCTAGATGCAATGGAAGACTTCAGCCCTTGAACTTTGAATCATAAGGCAGAAATCCTATGAATATAAAATGTGGGAAAAGAATTTGAAATGATGTGTGAACAATGCTCCCATAGAGACTTTCTCTTTAAAAGGCTCTCCCAATTCTAGGCTTTGGAAACCTTTACTAACGTAATGTTCATTCTTTGGAGCAATCAAACACTGCACTCTTAAACAGTCATGCAAATCTATTTTTTAAAAAGTCTACAGCATGTAGTACACATGGGACCTGCTTGGAATCAAAACCCTGACCGCCAATTCTCTCCTTCCAACTATTTTTTTTCCAAAGGCTGTTGATTTTGTAATATTCACGTACTGTCTCTGCATCATAGCCACTGCTCTCAACAATCCATTAAATTCCAAACTCATTTGTGACCTAAACCGATTTCAAAATTCAAGTGTCAAACAATAATGAATTGAATGGAATGCTTAATCATGTCCAGATTCTTTTAAAACAMATCTCAGAATATTCATCTTCCTTCACATTTAAACAGTCTGCTGTTATAAATTATGATCCAGAGGGGGGCTAATACATCTATACTAGCATGGCAGGAGGATGATCTGTGTCAACACTGCAGATTATAGAGTTYTGTAAAATCCAGCGACTTAAAACAACGCATGCACATAACTGGCATTATTAACAGAAGTGGGGTCAGAAAAATCAGTGCTGAAATACCCTAACACCATGTATTCCAACTGCATTCTCAGCATGAGGCCACTGTTTCAYGGGCTTCACTTTGTGTTCTGGAGCAACAGGAAGATCTCAGAAAAGAAATAAAAGTAYGAACCTATGCAGAAATTCAGGATAGAGTTATTCACAAATTCAACGCTTTTCATAGAAGTAAGTCTGCCTGTTGCAGACGGAACTCAAGTCTGGCTGTGTATAATATCCTTTCCCTTCTCACATCTCAAACTACTTCCCAACCTGAGCGCGCAAGGACTACTTGCCCAACTAGATTGACTATTACGATGGACCAAATACCTGCCGTTGCTTCACGCAGTGCTTCCAGGTCCGTCAGAGCAATTAGCAGGTATGCTCGTCTTCAGCCATTGCCCACCCGTAAGGTTCACTSGTCTCAACAGTGAGAATTGCTGTCTGTCTCCAAACTGCAGCCCCAGCTAAGCCTGCCAGTCCCATGCCACTACGGGCTGCCTGCCTTGTACRAGTTATCCTGGATATGCATTTCCATATGCAGACTAATTCAAACCTGTTTCTGTAAATCACAGACTATGTTAAAATATATATGAAGGAAAACAYGGGACAGCTTCTTTTCCTGCACAACATGAATTAGTTCCCATTCTGAGTTTCCTCTGGGAAAACTCAGAATATTAAAATCTACTAATTAGTGACAGCAACTACTGGTGAGATCTAATCTAATCTAATCAACCTGTATCAGAGGATACCCAAGAGGTCACTGATGCAGTGTGGCTGACTGGACATCCACCAAACTGACCTTCAGCAAGTGAGAACATACACGAGTGCGTGATGGAGGTCTGACCTCCAGGCAGAATACCTTGTCGAGCCACTTCAGGTCCCATTTAGGAATAAGAGTTCTCTACTTTGGCTTCACACATGCTACCATAAAGGTTCTTGGTGTGCTATATAAGTGCATGAATATAGGATGCATGGAGTCTGATGGGGCCATTAGTATTTTACATTTGCTACTTACGCAGGGTCTAGTGTGTGTTTGGTTGACGTGGWGTTTGTTCCTAGCAGTAAGTTGAGTGAGGCTGGAGGAGCTGTTTGAAAGCTGCAGGGCAAGGGGAGAGAGAAAGAGAGGACATCTGAGAAAATTCCTGCCAGTACAGACTCTAATTACTTAATGATTTTCTTTATGAGATCCAAACTGGSCTAGCATGTCAACTAGGAACACATGATCGATAGGCAACTTCTCTCTGCCCTGCAGTAGTTTGTATAGGGCTTTTGGGCAGCTTATTCAAAGATGAAAGCTAGTTCTCCAGAGAGGTCCTCGCAGGGCAGGGATCTCTTCAGTCTGCTCCAGTCGATACTGCTGAACTCTSCTCGGAGCACGTACAGCATTGCTTGAGAACCTGGCTGCACATGAAAGCCCCTGCGGTGCGCTCAGATGCTCGCTAGCTTTCCAGAAGTGAGKACCTTGCTCTACGGGCTTCCTTTTTTATGTTGGTTCTGATGTTCAGAGAGCTACGTTCATCTGAGGAGGATCTTGGAGACTTTGATGAAGAGCTGACGGTTWTTGAAGCTGTGACAAAAAACAGTGGGGGTCCGGAAAGCGAGCGCATGCCTCTGTGATAGGAAGGTCCAGTCAAAGCACAACCCTGAAGTGTCAGCAGAGCCAGGGAACAGCTTCTACTCCTGGCTCTGCTCAGGATTCTGCCTGATCACGGCTAGGCTGCCCCCACCTCCTTCCTGAGCACCTATGCAACTACTGCACAGGACACTGCAAGGTTACAACTAACGCTCCCCGAGCTGTCTGAGCTTCAGACCGAAGACACTAAGGAGCAGCACTCTGTACACAAGTCTGGTCTTAAAACACAGCAGAGAAATCAGTCAGAGCAACTGGGCGAAAGGAGAAGCAGGACAGCCCAGAGGACGATATTCTCCTGAGCTCGCTGGGGCTTGAGGGTGTCCTCTGTGCTCAGAGGAGCTCCCAGGTGACGGACAGAACGGATGGAGCGGGTGCAGGTGGACAGACAGAGGGGCAGGAAAGCGGCACTGCAAAAACGCAAAGTGTGGAGATTTGAATACGATTTGAAATGTAGAGATTTGAATACGAAGCATGTCAACAACTTTGAAATAAAATTAACAGAAAAAAAAAAGTAAGATCAACTGAGAACGTCTAACACCAATAAAATCAGCCAGCTGCCAAATCCAACCAAGAGCTAGAGAAACAAAAGCCTATTAGGTCAAAACAGAATTAACATTTGCTGCATGTTCATTTTAACATATATGTAATCACTAACGATCCTTAGGCTGCCTATTAATTCACACGTGGCGTACTTACACTTTCTATGATATTATACCCCATGCTGGGACAGCCCATTGGGAGCCACAGGAGCGGCTCCGTAGTTAAGGAGCCAGGAGCCTGTGAACTGCAGGACGCTTCGCCTCTTCCCTGCTATTCCACTGCAATAACGTTACTTTGAGSCCGGAATTTGCCAGCTAGTCTCATCCCACAAGGGAATCTCTTTGGGGACTGACGACTTGATTTAAGCGGCAACAAAATAACTTAGCAGGTTTTGAGTTTTATTTAAGAAAAAAAAGAAAAAGCGTTGCCATCTTTTGCTCTTTTAAGCAACAACAATGAAATTAGCTGGTTTAGAAGAGTCCATCTCTTCCCTAGGCATTTCCCTTGCCTCCTGTAAGGACTGGGCTTGATTTCAAACCTGACACTGACTTCTTGGCGCCGCCTGTGCCCCAGGATGCTGCCCTGATGCAGCTTCTCTAAAACGCAGACAGACTTGGTGGGAGAGAGGGAGGGGGCGACAGGAATAAAACCCAGGCCAACACCGGGGTGTTCACGACAAAAACACTGCTGAAGTGCAAAGCCACAAACAGATCCCCAGTCGTCTAATGAGGGAACGTGGAGCAGCACTGGCCCCTCTCAGGGTCGGAGGAGCTGAGACGCCGTGGCAGAATATGACAAAGACAAAAGGTCTCCAAATCCGGAGCCGTAATTCCTCGCTAACACGCCTCCGGTGGGGCCTTGCTGCTTGCTATAAATACACTACTCCGTCCMTGCCTTCCTGCTGTAACTCTCAAACTCCTCTGCCAAAAGGGACCTGGGAGTCGCCCCTCGCCCCAAGAAGCCCTGGCAGGATTAATTAAGGCTTGTGAGGAGCTCCAAGCGCCAGGAAAAGCCCAGGAGGACGTTTGTATTTCCATATTCTGACCAGGGCTTGAAAGGCATGCAATAAACAGAGCCCGGGGCGCCGAACAACCAACCTGAATAGAATAAAATAAAATACTGAGCAGCTGCTCCTTAAGTGAACACTGCTCATCCCACACACCAAACTTCGCTCSTGCCTCAGGCTGGAGGGAGGGAACTGCAGCTGAAGCTGAAATAAAATTTTACCTCAAAGGGTTAAATAATAGCAATGTTATAAACAGTTTCTCATAATGGAAAATAGTAGACAGCCTTAGCAGGCAGAACTCTAAGYCCCATGAGCATTTACATCACCAATGCGGTTGGTTTAAATAATACAAACAGCTTGTGGTTTATCAGGTTGCTTTTCTGCAGGGATGTGCTTTGAGCTAGGTGGAAATTAGCAAACTCACTTCCCTGTCTCCTTTCTGAACAGGACAGCGGAGGGAGGAGAACATTACCAGTTCAAAGCAACAGAGCTCAGAATATCATCACAACCAGCAACTGTGAGGTCTGGCTAGAACTGAAAAAGAGGAAAACAAACCACAGGTTTACCCCCCCGCAGCCCTTGTCAGGCAGCAAATCTGCCTTTTGGCTACCCACCCAAAAGCCATGGACCCACAAAGGGCTACAGGGCAGGGTTGAGCGCAGAGCAACGCCGAGAGCCCGCACAGGTCGCTGCGGGCAGCACGCTGGTTTGGGGCTCCCTGGCACACCCGAACACCTCCCGYGCTACTTCCATATCAGAAAGCGGGATACCCGGAAGAGAAAGGAGTCTGTGTTGTGTCCCCATCAGAAAAAGGGGGAATATACATGCAGACACCGCACGCAGGAGGACCGAACTCTGCTCTTCGAGCGCTAGCGCTTCTTTGGGAACAACAGGGAAGGAGAGAAGTTACGCCTGGAAACTGCGTGCACGTGTTGGGAAGAACAGGGATGGGGCTCGCAGGGAGGCGGCTCTGCTCCTCCRYGGCRCAGACACTAGCKCTCCTGCAGAGCATTTCTTACYTTCCTTCCCAGAAATCACTCCCTAATACCACTATTCTTCCATCGTKMCYGTTTCCCYTCCCCTTACAAAAAATAYCTATTTTTTCTAAGACAGACGCTCAGACCTGACAGTCATTAAATCCAGCTTTTATTTCTAGGGTGCACTTGAGAAAAGCCACTACTTTATCAATCCTCTAGGAACAAAAAAACCAAGTTAATCTCAGCAAATGCAAGGGCCAAATCTCTCAGATTATATTTTCTTGCTGGTAAGTGAAGAAACTGAAAACGCTTGTGCAAAAAAAAAAAAAGGCAAAAATAAAAAAATAGAAAAGGCATATGAGGAAATTAATGCAGTATGGGATCCCTCCTCTTCTTTGCTCTTGAGGACACATGGCACGCACAGTATTTTTAACCGCGGAGTCTCATTTCAAAGACAGGCCAAGGACTCTTCTTGCAGCCGCACGCTAAATCAGGAGGGCCGCTCGCTCCCCACCGGGCAGGCCCTGCCTCTAATTTTACCCTCCTGTGCTTTCCTCGAGGCAGGGCAGCGTCTCCTCCCGCTCCCCGCTCCTTCCCACCATCTCCCAAATGTCCCCGCATGGGCTTGGTCCCGGTTCCCCACTCGAGAGGGTCACGTTGTGGGACCGAGCCAGCCGCGGCCGTTTATTCCCTCCCGGAAGGGGCCGTGGAGGAGGACGCAGGGAGCGCAGCCGGGTAATTCAACACCCGCGGGTTTTTGCCCTCCCTCCGCTCGCCGCAAACACGCGGGGCCTCGTGGCGCAGCTGCGGCCGCCGCCAGCCCCGGCCGCCGCCAGCCCCGGCCTCCCGGCCCCGCTCGCGCTAATTAAAAGGTTGATCACAGAACAATGCTCTTCTCATTAATTTGCCCTTCCTGATTGGGCAGGATTCCCGCTCGCTCCGCCTGATCCTTTCCGCGCTGCCGAAGTTAATGTGACAGGAGGCCGAAGATGGATTACCCGCTGCCATATTGCCCATCACCTCCAATCAGCGGCTCGCCGGGGAAACTGATTGTTCTCATTTGCTCTCATTACTTTTACAATATCAGGAGAAAATAACGCACACAGCTCACTGTCAACGCCGCGAAAATCAGCCATTAGTTAAAGCCCGACGCGGAGCAGCTTTATGAGAGGCGCCGCAGCTTATCGATGCGGCTCCGGGACACGGACAGAACCCCTGCCCTCGCAACCGGGCCTCTCCGTAGGTGCATACGGGCAAGGGAGACAGACACGGGGAGGCTCGGGGCCTCGTGGTGAAGGTGAAGAACAGCGGAGGCTCCCCATAAGGGAGGCAAAGCACAAAACACGCTGGTTTCTCTGCCGAAACCTGCCTGCTCCCCTATGGATTAAACCACCCCAGTGCATTGCTGAGGGCCGMGGGAACGCGTCAAGGCGGCCTCGGGAACGAGCTGCAGCAGAAACGTCCTTCCCCTCCGCAGCCTCCCCGTTAATAACAACAAAGTGGGGTTATAATAATAATAAAGCGGGGTTAGCAGCAYGGAGCCGGGCATTCTCCCGCTGCAGCACTCCTCAGGAATCCCGGGCTGCTGCGATCCCTGTATAAAGGGTSTGCAGCATTTTGGCGGCTGTCTAACTGTGTCTTAGCAGAGGGAAACGCTAAACGGAGGGATTAACAGAAATACGATAGCTTAAATCTTACTGCACATAAAGCCTGATCTGGTGCCTGCGATGCTGCAACTCGCACTGCGCTCCAAGAGTGACAGGCAGAGCACAGCAGACTGATTTTACTTTTAAATAATATCTAAATTAGATTAGTTCTTTGTGTAGATCTGCATGAACCGGAGGRGACATTCATCATTGTGCCAAAAAAAGTTGAATCCGCCAGGGAAGGCTCCAAGTGAACGGTCCTAGACCTCCGTTTTCCCTCTCAGCCACACCATCAAGACGCTGTGCCAATATGCACGAAGGCAGCGAGGAGCTGCAGGAAAGACAACGGGAGAGGAACCGGATGCCGGGAAAGGTGTAATTTTTCCCTGTGCAGGTTCCRAATTGCTTGGGACCGGATCTGCGGCTTCTCTATCCCATACAGCACGGAGCATCAACACTTGAGCTCCGTTTTTAATATTTAAAGGGATTAAACACAAGGAAGTGCATTCTTGTCCCTCCCCCTCCAAAACAGATGCAATTCCAGTCCCCCTTCCTCCCCCTGCTGTAATTCAAAGCACTCTACTTTTCATGACTGCTTTTTTAACATTTCTGAATCCTCGGCAGCCGGAGCGTCGGGAGGTGGGGGTGCTTGTGCCTTCCTCCTCGCAACGCCACCTCCCGCCTTTGTTCGCTCTTCCTCCCGGCCCTCGCGGACACTCTTCCTCGGAGGGGCGTGCCAGGCTTTTCTCCTTAAAATTCCTGCACTGCAAGACTGCACCGCACCGCGCGCCGCAAAACGTGCTGATGGCACAAATTACAAGCCCCCAGCCGCCCGCTCCAGCCCCCACCATTCGGGCAGATTTATGTGGGCTCTTGCCGACGTTATTACAAGTCAGAGTTTATTGGGAAATTGTTACATTATGCGGAGTGTCTAACAAATTGCTTATGCTGCTATAATTGGATTACAACAGCCGCTTGCTCCCACCGGTAAGATTAGGCAAGTAGGACTCCTGCCGATCTCTGAGCGTTAGCAGTAATTTTATTTGCCTTGCCTCTCTCTTTCCTAACAACATGCCTCTTTCCCTGCCAGCTGTCTGCTGAAAAGGCACAGGCTTGTTCCTTGGCCCTAACAATGCAATTACAGCCCTGCAGATCGCACTGTTTGTGCATTAAGTACAGAGCCAAAACGAGGCGAATTGATCGTTTGACTTTCGGAGGAGCCGTGTGATCCCCGCGCGCGGGCAGCGCTGCAGCACGGGCCGGACGGCGACCACGGGCCGGACGGCGGCCCCGCTCCGGCCCATCCCACAGCAGAGACGGCGGGGCTGCCCCTCTGACGGTGACCTCCGAGCGCRGGCTCGTGCGGATCAGCTCCCCAGCTAGCCCAACTCACAGCTCATCCCGCCTTCTGCAGAGTGACACTTGGCCACGCCAATGGCACCCCTGCGGCGGGCAACAGTATGAAATGATGAATCCAGCATTTCACGCCAGAAACTCTAATGCAAGAATTTGTCATATTCCTCAAATAACTTCTCCTTTCAATTCTTGCATCTGAAAAATACTGAAAATGTATTTAGTCAATGCCAAGACGATGGCATTGGTCTACTCTGTCATCTCTGGGGGTGCCGCCACTGCAGGCGACCACTTGGGGAGCGACACTTCTCGTGCACTGCGTACCACTAAACCCATCAATGATTTATATCACAAACTGCTTTACATTTCCATCGTGTCAGATCCCAGAGCACTTCCAAAGTGCAAGCCCAGGTCCATAACTCTTACCCTGCTGAACAGTCCTTAGGAGTTTAATGTGACAGTGCCTTGAATGAAGACCTCCGGCCTGCAATCCTTCCTGCAGACTATCACCAGAGCGCAGCAAGCACTTGGGGAGGAATTACAGCATGTGCCACCACGCTGCACTACATGTGCAGGGCCAATTTGATTAAGGCTGCCAGTTCGAGTCCTTATTCCTAGAAGATTTCCATTATATTTTCCCTACTTGCACGCTGACAGGATCGCAAGTGGTGCCTGGCTGGAAGGGACCTCAGGAGGTCACTGCAAGTCCAATCTGCTGCTCAAAGCAGGGTCAGCTCTGAGGTTAAAGCAGGTTGCTCAGGGCTTCATCCAGTCGGGTCCTGAAAACTGCTCAGGACGGAGAACCACACGGTCTCCCAGGACAACCTGTCCTCATCTGACTGTCCTCACCACAGAAAAAGCCCTCCCTGACGTTCAGTCAAACCCGAGGGGGGTCTCCACGATCTCTGTGGGAGCCCCTCCAAGGCTCAAGCGAAGTCCCCTTTGCAGGTCACGAAATCCGTTTTCTCAAGATCCCAAAACCGGCTCCAAAAAAGTAAACCCACCTGCACCCAGATGTCTAAACCCCAGAATTACTTTTCATATCAAGACTGCAGTATGGAAGCAAAATGGTCTACTCACTTCCCCACATGACCAGCCTTATTGCAAAGCTTTAAGAATTCATCTCCAGGATACTCTCAGGGACTCTCAGCTATAAAGCAATTTATGAGAGCAAAGGATTAAATTAATATTTCTTCAATGTTTCTTTTACCCTTAAAAAAGCAAGTGTAATTCTTTTTTAATTTGTGGGTTCACYGACACACAAAACGATGCTGGGAGGYAAGAGAAAAAACTACTGCACAGTGTTTGCATAACTGAAGACTACAGAAGCCTGTTTACACGTAGTTTAACACTCAAAAGAAACTCTGAACAGCTGAAATGCCTTATAAATAGCTCAGACCCAGAGGAAGTGCAAACGTCTGCATTGTGAATTGTAGATCTTAATTACAGACAATGGCTGGTACAGCAAGTAGCACGGAAAAAAAAAAAAGTGAAACAGTTGCACTGTTCATGGTTGGCAATAATTCTTCAGGAAAATATTTACTATCAATCAGTTATGAGAAAAGGGACTCTGCGCTCATAAAACAGCACGTTGCTTCTCATACCAGGACCATTTTGCTTCAGCATAATCTGAATTTAAACAGCTTGTTTCCTGCGGATATAATTTTGGAAATAAATAAAACAAGTCTATCAAAATCTGGAGAATGTGTATGGTGGGGTGGGGGGAGCAGGAATATCGCATTTCTTCTTCAGTTATTCGCAAAGAGATTATTYGAGATGAGTGGGGGGGAGCTTAAAGCATAAGAATTGCCTTGCCCTAAAAAATCAGTAAATAAAAATGAAATTCACAATTAAGATAAAACCAGACATACGGAAGGAAGATCACTATTAGGTCAAAGCTTTTACATAAACCTCTGAATCTGTTTTCTGCTTGAGCTGTCTAAACGGCGAGGGTTCTGTGMTGCATTCGCAGTCCCAAAGCATCTCAGGAACATCAGCTAATCCTCAGCAATGCCCTGTAACACAAGCCGGCCACATCACCCTCGTTTTAGAGAGAATACCTAGAGCAGAAGGGCAAAGGGACACGCTGAAGGGACACGCTCCTCGGCCAGCGGCTGGGGCGGCGCTTGCTCAATCTGCAATTCCTTTCCACGCAAACAACATTCCCAGTGAGTGCAGTCCCAGAGGAACGCRCATCCCGTGTACAAAAGGGAACTACCATCGAGACCGTCGGAACTGGAWGGGTGTCAGCTGGTGCCTCCTCTCCATCGACACACAGACATTCACTACTAAAAATTAAGATACGAAGAAATATCCTTTCCAACTGAAACAGCTGAAGGAATATCAGCARACACACTGCAGTTATTCCAACTATATTCCTCTAGGATTGAAGTGCTCTCCTTCCAATGTCAAAGCACTGGAGAGACTTGAAAACAGTGGAAAGCTGTGTGTTATTTGCAGATAAACCAACTCAGTGGTATATCACAGCAGAACTCTGCGCCAGTTGTGATGTTCATGCAAAGCAAATGCAGGGACACTCTCACGAAAGAGGAGCCATCAATCTGTGACATAAAAGGACRTGAGAGCACAAGAGGGACACTCTTCAGCTCAATTTGTCCTACTGCCAACTGGAACATTCAGCATGGAACCCTAAATGTTTGCTTTTTAAAGAGTACTTGTGGCTTCGCCTTTGAATTCATATAAAAATCCCAAGCCCGAYGTGTGATTACTATGCAAACTATTTTTATTCTAAAAATGCTGAAGGAGTAGTCATGCAGAAAGCACTCACAAAGCAAGGGAGATTTCAATTACCCACGACTTCCACCACTCCCCGCCTTAGCTGAATCATCCTTGAACGCAGAAAGCACTGAGATAGCTAAATAACACCGTGCATCCTTGAAAGGAAATTTCTTCCAGCATGCTGGAAGTGCCAGGCCTTGTCATGTGTTCCCAGGAGCGAGCAGAGCACAGCTCTGCCCCTCGGATGCTACAAACAGGACGCTGTGCAGGCAGAATATTCCTGGGTGCTCAAGCAGGATGTTTGATCCGAGGAGCTCAAAGCATCACACAGGTAATTTGCACAGCATTCCTGCATGGATTGTGTCATTCGGCTCTCTTTTAAAGAGGAGCAAGATGAGTCTAAATCACAACTCCAGAAATAAAGGGTACGAACCCTTCACAGATTCCTAACTCAAAAGTGCAACCACTACAGTATTCAAAATTCAAAAATAGGGTGAGCAGTAATCAAAGAAGATTCCCTGGAAGACCCAATATACTTCAGATAAAGGCCCTGAGAACTCCTTCCAAGATAATACGTGATGAAGAAATAAGAAAATAGTATATGGCTCTGCAAAATAAATTCTGCCATCATCAGATTAAATTTAGGAGTGCAACACAGAGCAGTGGGTTTGCTGGGACATTAGAAAGGAGAACCAGTGATTGCATGTGGGTAGGAAAGAATGGCCTAGAAGAGAGTCTGATCCTCCATGGATGTGCTGGGCTCTGTTTTTCTTCCTCCCGTTTCTGAGCRGAGGCTCAGGGGAAGCCTGGGCCCGCTGGCCACCATCTACAACCCGTCCCTGCACCGTCTTCGGTGGCTGTGCTGCAGRTTGCCCATCCCGGGTGTACGTGGGGAAGGATTTCAAGTGCAAAATGAAACCGAGAGCACTTCTTCATGTGGCTGGAATGGACTGCAGGAGTTACTAAAAAATAGGGACTTACCTAACAAACACAGAAAAGGTGTATGGGCTGTAGAAACCAGAGGGGTCAGCTACACACCAGCCTCTTGTCAGAGCAGAAAAGAGCACTTTGGACTAAGAGGATGTTGCTACAACCCACGGTAGTGCAAAACCTAATAGATTCCAGCCTAACGGCAAAATTCAACCCTCATGCAGCCCTCGGAGGGTGAAACGAAGGCTGCTCTTCGAACCTGGGAGTACACATAGCCCATTGAAGCAAAGCCTCAGCCAAGGAAGCTGGCGGTGCTCCGGAGCATCCCTCGCTGAACAGYGGACACAGAGCGTGAAGGTCATCCCAGAACTGAAGCGGCCCTGGATGCAGAGCAGGAGAGSAACTTGTTTGCACACCAAGGAGCATCACGAGAGTCCTGGTGACATACCAGATGCCAGGGGATTTTTAACCGTGCCCCTCTCTAATTGAGGATGAAGCACACACCAATACCGTTATCTGGCCTGAAGATACTGGCTTACAAAATATGGAGCAAACAATAGGAACAGATGCTCATTTGGCCAGATTTCAATAAGCCTCATTAAAACCAAACACCCTGTCCTTGGAGCTCAGGTTCATGCTACATTTGTACCTTACTTAAGCACATAGCACCAATCCCCGAGAAAGCCATCCACTTGTGGTTGCACCCAGTGGCATCAGGCAAGAGTTTCTCTCAGACGTTTTGTGGTTTGCAAAGGGACAAGTGGGAGGATTTTATATGTGTGTGCAAAAAAACCAGAAAATGCACTTTTTTAAAAACATCATGCTGAACAAGTATCACACCTGTTGAACACTCAAAGGCAAGAGGCGAAAAACCACACCAAAATATTGATGGAAAGACTGCCAAGAATTAAAGAGAAACAACACCACTAATCCTCTAGGTGACATGTGCCAAAACAGACAATCCCTCTTCTGTCAAAATATAAGCACACTTAAAACAACTGCTACGGCAGCTTCTTCAATGCATTGTACCCAAGAAAGCCCAGGTTCCGTACAAGAGAGCTTCAAAGCACAAATAAATACCAGAAGAGCAGGGCTAAGAACAACACAGACACTCATTAAAACTAGATATTCTCKGTGGCGTTTTCTGATTTTATTTTTAAATGTCTGAATGAAACTAGATAATCCATAGGCTTGTGAAAGCCACTGAGCACCTGGCTGCAGACAGTGAGCATGACATCAAATAAAGSAYAGGGCAGGCAATRCTTCCTAAATAACACAGACCTCTCYGAGTGGCCAAGGGGCAGCAGGCCCACACCACATCCGCTACTTAAAAATAGGCATAAATTTATTTTAAGCTTCTTTCTTTTTCTTCTGTTTTAGAAAGAATGCTAGTTATTAGGTGGGTAAGTTACAGCTGAAGGTCGGTACAGAAGCACTCATCCACAAGAAAGCTTGATGGATGGACAGTGGTTTAGTCTGTAAAAAGATATCTTAGTACTGATATGTGTGGCCCCRAGGGAAACYGCATGTCATTCTTTGAACAAATCCAAGGAACACCTAGCACRTGATCAGCAAACGGCATTAATAAAGTTGTCACCCTGCACARTTTTCCTTCTTGCAAGTAGGTGCAGAATCAGGAATTCTGTTTTCAAAGAAAAACATTCWCTCTTGCAGACTGAGTGACACTTCTGACAAGCCTGTGATAACGCTGACTGCAGGCCGGGCTGAGACAGCACTGCAGAACCAGGAAAGGGAAATTGCCTTTCTTTTCATCTTTCTCTGCCAGTTTTTATATATATATACATATACACACATATATATACACACACGTATGTATGCATGTATCTTCTACAGTACTTTTGGAACAGTGCTGCAGATAAAGCAAGCCCCCTTTATCCTTTCTAGCATTCACTCTCTTGACAAAACATTTTAATGTTCAAGGCTCTAAGACACCTCAATCACAGAGGATAAAACTCACCATGTGCAGCAGGCTAAGAGAGGGCCTCTGAACTCCTTAAATCCCACTTAAGCCTTCCACCTAGGGTACATTTAACAGCTGTGCCATTTGCCTATGCCGTCACTAAGCCATCTCCATCTAGCTAACTGGATTTATAAATGCTTCAACRTTTTTGGAATTTGAAAGACTCAGGCTTGGGATCTATGTCACTGTTTTGTAGTTGRAAAGGAAAGGGATGCAATGGTGACACAAGCTAATGCTAGGGGAAATGTATCCCCAGAAAAGCCCTATTTAACATCTCTATTACAGGACAATAGACACAGGACAACATTTCAAACACACTTCTCCAATTCCAGGGCCACAGTTCAAATTCACCCTCAATAACACAGAACAAGTCTTGCTGGACCTGCCTCCGCCTCTCCTCCACCTCTTCCACAAGCCCAGTGAAACAGGGTTTTAGGAGAGTTTACAACTGCAGACAGAACATTTTAAAGCGATGGCACTTCAGTGGAGAGAGGCATCACTTTAATTTGCAGCTGTACTTCCTGCACATCCTCGCTCCTTAGTAAGATGGTCAGGTCAAACCAGCTGCTGCAGAGCAGGTGGGGTTGAAGGGCTTTCCTGGAGCTTGCCGTGAGCTGCTTCACGCCACAGTACTAATGCTCCATGACTGAGCACTTCCCTAAGAGCTGCTCTGGCTCCTTGTTTCATGAGTTTCATCTACCCAATATCATAAGGGGCCTCAAGGAAGCTATGTGCAACACCAGCAGGCTGGAGTTGGGAATGGGGTGCTGGGACTGACCACCAGCCCTTTGCACCAAGCTCAGCAGCTTCTCAGCAGCGCCTCTCCCTCCGAAGGGAACTCTGCCGGCCCGCGAGGCCCCTGCAAGCACCACGATGACCTCTTATGTGGGCTGGTTCACTGGCAAAATAGAAGGGATGGGACATGCAATTTCACCAACAAGATCACAGCAAAGATCAGTCTGGGAAATTGCTGTAAAGGCATCTTAAAGCAGGCCCTGAAGGGCCAGGGTACATTTAACAACCATTCAAAAGTATGGGAGAAAAAAGGACCTTTAAGAAGATCCAAAGAATAAATAAATGAAAAAGAGAACAGGCCTTACAGGGGGCTGGTTGTGGTGACGGAGAAGCAACAAAATGCCAGCTGGTGTGGGGAGCAGCTGCCTGCCTGCACCGAGCTGCCCTTCCTGCCCCTTCTAAGCTTCCCCTCAGCGGAAAGCAGCCTCTGCACCAGCCTTTCGATACGTGYTGCATCACGGCTGGAGCGTTTTCTATTCCCAGCCAAGCAGGCACCTTATTTTACACTAGGTACACTGAGTTTTAAGAGGGTGGTTACTGGCACCTCAACTCTCCACTCACATTTCTCTTATGGGTTCCTACAGTCATTTTATTCCCATTCCAACTGCCCTATCTCCCTCTTCGGCYTCTCCTAAATATAGCACTCACTTCATTCTAATTAAAAGGTGCTTCTTTACAATTGCTTCTGCTCATCCCCCTTGGTAGCTAAGAAAGGGAACCATGACAGAGCCCTCATGCAATGGCTTTGCAATATCTCTGGACATTTACCATTTAAGGTTGCCACAGCTAATTACAGGGCAGCAGCAGGTCATCCCATTGGAAAAGCCTATTACTTCCATAGCAAATGAACTTCAATCTCAACAGCTCAAGACTTTAAATAATCATTTCCAAGAGAGGAAAACGGTAGTTGGCCAGCTCTGAAAACACTACCGTGATTAGAAATATTAAAAATKTTTGTTTTCTGATTGAATACTTTTCCGAAGTGTAACTTCAACGGGAGCTTTTCTTTAACAGTGGATCAGAGTGCTAAAGCAAAACCAATCACACATAACCCCTCAGAACCACAGCCATTCTGTTACTTACTTTGGCCACACAATTCTCRGTCTTCATAGCAGTGCTTCCTAGACATACTGTTTCCTGGTTTAAGCACAGTCTGGCACAGCTGTTGTAGGTCTGTAGGAAGATTAAAAAGGTTATGAATAGAAGGACAGAAATTTTATTTTAGGCACCCCATTTTTGGCACTGAAACCTGCAACAAGTCCATGAAGTCATTCCACTCCATTTCTGAACCATTTCCTTTTCGCCTAAGGTGTGAAWGTTTTGAGCCCACACATTTCCTCTGAGCAGCTATGTGTCTTTTTATACTCCACAAAGATGGGAGAGGTTTATCTCCTCTTTTCCTTTTATCAGCTTAATCTTTATATTTATCGTCACGTACAGGGACAACGGGATTTGATTGTACAAAAGTTACTAGCAGACGTAAACAAGGGCATGCCTGATCTCACCTGGTCCAGTTCGTCCTCCCACCTTTGGAAAGCTCCTCCTTTCCAAGTAGGATGTCTTCTCTTTAATTCAAGAGCACCTGCACTGGAGATGCTCAACCAGGACCGCAACCTTCAGGAGCCTCTACAAAATGTGCTTCTCACAGCACCTCCCTGCTCAGGGACCAGTGTAAAAACAACACTTAGCTAAGTATGCTTACAATTACACTTCATCTGGTTATTTAAACTAAGGTGCACAAAGAACTCAGGAGTTTCTAATGGAGTCTTTTCCCCTTACTTTAAACATCTCGTTATTTATACTTTATTAGGCTTACATTTACTAGTAGTAGGACAGTGGCACCTAAGAGCTCCAGTRTGGGACTAAAATCCCACCGTGCTAGGCCTTGTACTAACAGAAGACACTATTCCCTGCCCCAAAGAACTGGCAATCTTTGGGCTGACCAAGAGACAGATGGACAAGGGAGTGCAAGGGGAAAATCCCAGCGTGGCAGGCAGCAATCTCTGTGCACCAGCCACCCGGGAACGCTGCTGCAGAGGACTGGTCTGCGGCTGCTCACACAGAACGGCTCCTCTCCAGGTTACTGCATTCAAAGAATAGCAAGCGGAGCACCTCCAAGATGTGGACCGTGCTAAGAAGTGTGTGAAGAAGCTAAGAAGCAGGCTGAAAAGAATGGAATTAAACATTTGGCACAAAGATATTTCCAAGAAGACTAGAGCAAACATACTAACATTCATGATGTTTTTAAGATTACTCTAAGTGATGATCATGCACAGACTTGTAGTGAAGTGCTTGTCTGCTCTTTTCCTATAATGTTTGCTGACAATCTTTCAAGACCCTTCTTTCAGGCCATGCCTTAGATTTCAGCTTGTTTGATTCTAGGTGAATTCAAACTTGCACTGGGTTACAAAGTGACAGGCAACACTGACATGGAGAGGGCTCCCCGTCTCGCCCYGCTCCGTCAGGGCCAGGCTCCTCCTGCACCACTCTGTGCCAGGCGCCAGCCAAGCAAACGGTCTCTCCTCGTCCTCCCTCTGCCACAGGCCCCACACTATGTGCAAGCCAGYAGCGAGATGCAGGGCAGCAGAGGAGCACACTGCCCATGCGTCCAAAACACCAAAAAATGCACASTGATTGCAAGGGGTTGGCAGTAAAAGACGGGTCCATGTACCCAGAGGTCCTAACCCAGTCTGCAGGCTCAGGAGGACACGAGCAGCACCAGGCAGGAACTGGGTGATTCAAGCCAGGGGAGGCAGCACTCGCTGTTCACTCGGGCTCTTAAGATCCTTCCTAAACACCCACTGCTGCCCACCATGGCAAACCAGAACACTGCTCCACGTGGGTCTATATTGCTCTGATGTGTACGTCACCCTCATGGCAGTTCAGGAACTCACGGCCATTTCCATCATCCTACATGTCTTTCCAAACACTCCTAAACTTCACCATCAAGCAAAGAGGAGCACAAAGTCCCTATTTTCTCCACTGCTTTATCCCTTTACATTTTACTTCACTATTAGCCTCTAACCAGAAGAGAACCAGTGACAGACAGGAATGTGGGATATCCCGGCCCCAGSAGATCTCCTTACAAGACATAACACTGAGATCTGCCACCACTAGCAGCCCGCGAGCGATTCCCGACTCCGGATCCAGACGGCGAAACCGAAAAGTCCAAGCACACGAATCCTTTCAAAGCGCCGTGCAGACGCACAGAGTGCATCTTTCAGCAGGGGAGGTTTAGCCTCAAACTGGGATTAGCCCACACGCAAACAGAAGTCTGATGGATTCAACTCAGCCCCTTGCAAATATTCGCCGACACCATAAACCCATCACTCTGGTATGCAGAGCACTTTCTCCTCAGAAGAGATCAGAATAGCATAAACTACTATAAATTGGGGCTTAGATGGAGTGGCTCAACTGGTGGACAGAAAGTTGACACCATCTGCTTTGCACTAGTGTTCAGACAATGCCACGTGTTGTATTTTATATAAGCCTCACACTAGTCAAATCAAGCCTGGATTCTGGAGGTGAAAACCCATGAGCAGTTGGTAAGATTTTTTATTCGCTATTAAGCTTTGTGTATATTTAACCCATCTGTTTTATCAAGAACCTGTGATCTTTCAGTTGCAATTTCATTCCTAAAATTCCAGTACCAGTATTTCTATACAACTTAACTACTGCACACTGTGTTATTGAAGAGACCCTGGCTCATAGAAAGCTAACACTACCTCCATTTCACATATGGAAAGCACAGCCACCAAAGCTTATACTGACAGGATCTTAKGCACAGGGAATACGGCACCTTTCAGTGCGAAGAGCCAGCAAAACAAAACAATTTATGCATCAAATGCCACAATGCAGGAACAAGAGACACTTGATGAAGTTACAGGTGAGGATAAGCCTAAACCAGAAGAAAGAAACCCTGTCTTCATGCAGGCAGCCGGGACCTCGCTGCCACACCATGCCATGGGRAGGGACAACCCCAGCCAGCAGAAAAAGGGCTAAGGACACAGGTGTGAGAGCCAGTMACACCAGCAGCGATCAGCAGCTCAATATCCACCACTGCGTTCTTATTTGCACACTGTCACTGAAGGCATCCTCTGTGCAATGAGTAAAATGATAAATGTCAGTGAAGATGCATGTGGATGTTCTACAAAATGTTCAGGAAGGTCTCAGGGAGAAACTTGGAATGCATCCTAGTTCTCCTTAAAGTCCAGGGGGAAAATGGGGTAATGTCACTGTACTTAGTAGGCTTCAGTGGAAACGTACTGATAAGGATGCAAAGAGAATGCAGCTGGATCATGAAGTCACAACCCAYGAGAAGCTGGGAGGGTATTTTGTGGTATTATTACTGTACAGGAGCCCTGTTGCAAAGCTTCTCCATAGACAGCACTTATTGGCTACTCCCAAAACTAGATCCCGGAATAGCTGCACATCTGGTTTCACGTGGTACTCCCATAGTTGTGTTCACACACGAGCCGTTACCRGTGAGTGGTATGAATGCTGCATTACCAAGGAGTGACCCGGAGCCCTACAYTTTAGGTGAAACAGCTGAAGGTGCCTCATGTTACCCTGCAGCATGAGCCCAGCTCCCTTCATTGGTTCAGATGCCCATGGAATTGCTGCCTAGTCTAGAAGAAAACCACGAATATCAAACCGGAATCCAAGTCTCAGGAAAGCAAATCTCTCCCTTCACCTTTAAAGGTGGCCCTTTTAAAGAGCTCATCTAGTTCGCACCAAAACCGTTCAAGTTTTTCCTCACCTTTCATCAAGATAAGCGGTTTCTTTGCCATGGGAAAGCACTCCGAAACGGCAGCCGGGCTCAGCGCCGCAGGCAGAGAGCTTTGYGTTGGAGTGCTTTAATATGTTTTTATATTGCATATAAAGCATGCAAACATAAACCAGTTTGCTGAAAACTACCTTCTTTGTGGAAGCTGGCTGTAATTCTGAACAAGTTTTCAATTTTCGCATTGCTGCTAGGGTAAAACATTTTAAAGAGTTTAATTTTTACAGTGGCTCAATGACATGAGATTATCTAACAAAGTAATGGTTAATCAATAGAGGGTTTAGTTGTCAGGTGAAACATATAACACACTAAAAGGGATTGATTGCGAGGCTCCTCCTTATTTACTAGGAGGTATATATTTAAAATGACACAAACTTGTTACCAAGCTGCATTCCTTTAACCTTGCAAAAGCCGTTTGAGAACGGTGTTAAGCAGCCCCATAGCAAAACAAGCTCTAATGAAAAAAAAAAATCTACAAATATATGGGGGCACCAAATCATGTCAGAAGCAGGGGAACCACAAAGCCGCATTCATTCTCAGCCGAAGGCTTAAAATGCCACAGAGACGCTAGGCTACAGTTCACTAAAGATAGAGCTCTATCTGATCTCATTCCATTAGTGTCTTTGGCCACATTTTTCTAATGCTTCTCTGACTTGGTCTGATGGAGCGACTTTCTTTATTTTKTTAATAAAGGATAATCCCGTTCTTTGGTACAATCATTTCTACTCAGGACAAGTAGCTTTGCACAAACACAGAATGCCAACCTGAAGCCTTGAACCCRAAGCAGAACGGGGTTTGTGCAGCTTTTTTTTTTTTTTTTTCCAACAGAAATCCATTTCTTTGGCCATTTATCCGGAGAATCCCCAGGCCCTGAACAAAACTCCACTTTTTAATAGAAGCTGCAACCCAGGAGTTCAATAAGATCCTCCCCCCACCATAGTTAATAATTACATGATTTATCAGAGAAAGATAACACTAATAAAAACACAGCAAAGAGACACAACCCATACCCTCCCTTCAAGTCATTTTCAGGGAAAAGATTATTAAACTGTTCTTTTTGAACAAGGGCTTTTGTAGCTAAGCACAAATTGCCAAACGGTTAGAAAAAAAAAAGTTATTAGCCTCAGAAGAATTCAGCAGAAGTGGGAAGTTATATAAACAAATCACTCGAGCAGGTTTGGAAAGATCGCTTTCATCTTACTTAGCGTCTTAGGAGACTTGCATTAATTACCCTTTAAAGGTCTTTCACATGGACTATTTAAAATAAATGCAATTTATTTATTTATTTCAAATGAGGTGCTTCGGAAAGAATTAAGTAATCTCAACAAATTTAAAAACGTTTTTATAAACAGGTAATTAAAAAGAAGACTAGAATTAAGTCAAGCTGGAAGACATTACCCATGATTTGCTCTGAGTATTTTGTTAAGACTCAATTTTTGCTATCCGTAGCCCAGTCTTGGGAAGGGGAGTCTCCATGGAAAGCCGTAAGACAAAATAAAGACCAGCCAAACAAAAAACTGGATCATTTGCAGGATTCTCCCTAAAGCACAGTTTGTCATATTGCAATTACACCTTGCCTACTGCGAGAGCCAGAGTCCTTAATATTGCCACTAGAGGGAAGAAGCGTCTCAACACATGGCGCTGGTGGTCGGGGAGTGGGTTTTCTTGAGCAATTACCATAACAAAGCTCCCTTGGCTGTGTGTACCTTCTAATTACTCAGTACAATTAAAATGACTTACCTAAAACAAACAGCAAAAAAAGGCCCCGAGAACACCACAACAACAACAAACAACCTGGAGACAATGCAAGCAAAAAGCCTGATTCCAATCCGCCTGTTACCTGAAATTACAGTAAAGCTCAAGACCTTTGTTTTCTCATCCATCAAGGCAAGGGAGAAAGAGTGTGTCAGAGTGCCCGAACACCACGGGGCTGTGCAGCGAAGGAAAAGCATTAAAACAAACAAAAACAAAGAGCAGGCAGAACTGGATCTCTTGTTAAGAACGGGGAAAAAAAAAAAAGGAAAAGAAAAAGGAAAAGGAAATGTCGTGGTATTTAGCCATCTGCTAGCTGCTTGAAAACAAACTGTCCTCCAAAGAGCAGAAATACAGTATGTTGCCTCTCAGTTCACTGGCTCACGAATCAGACTTTTCCTCTATTTTTTTCCTTTTCCACTCCTGTTTTCAGTACAGCCAGGGTAACGCCAGGCCTCGGGCTGCTTCTCGCCCCACCGTGCAAAGCTCACGCTGCGCAGCCCGGCCGGCATCAGCCCTACCCGGTTCCATCATCTGACGAACCCACCTCCTCGCCGGGACCATTGTTCAAAATCCCTCTGGAGTCTGTGTTTTCTTTTTCCTCCCTGACAGCTACTCGCTGATTTAAAAACCCCTAAATCTCTCATTTTATAAGGCTCGTCATTAAGGGAAGATGGCAGCCGAGTGATTTTTCTTCCCATTGACAATTTGTGACACTTCTCCAGCAGCGCACAAGGTGTTGAAAACCTGGCAGCTGTTACCTCCCGGGATGAAGCTCCTTTTTTATCCTCCCTTGACAGTTTAACTCAATGGGTCAGCACCTTTAAAGACTGCAAAGTATCGCTGAAGTGGATGGAGGCTTGAATTACTGCTGCCTCCCTAATCAATGTAAACCCTCACTGCAGGTGAAACTCTTCATCTATAGAGGTGCATGGGGGAGGAAAATGTAATGCCCTGAGCCAGATGGTTTTCATCCTGGTTTTTAAAGAAGAAAGGAACAAGCTAACAAGAGGACAGCTACTTTGTTAGCTTCTTGGCCTCTCTCATGGCTTCGGATCCCCGGGGTTCCAGTCACACAAGGGAAAGAATACGGAAAAACATAAACACTTAAAGAAATATAACTAGGGGGCTGGCAACACGCTGCTTTCAAAGAGTGGAGCGCCCTGCTCAGCACTTTATTTATCACTGCCCACGTTCTTGGGAGGGTAAGTGGACAGAGACACAAAGGGCAGGGGGGAGCAGACACCACTTGCAATTTACTCAATTACAGAGGAACGCAGAAATGCAGCGGGGTGACAGATTCCTATTAGCACTGATGCTGAAAGAGCCCAGTGGCCTTTCTGCCACAAGGCAGCATTTCCCTTGCAACTTAAGACTTTGGCACAACCCAGCTTTGCTCGTTTGGTTTTATTTTAATGTGCATTAAGTGATGTGGAGAAATGGAAGTTTTTGTTTGTTTGTTTTTTGCTCAGTGCATAACTAGGATGTAGTTCTATCAATTCCAGGAGACTTTTCAACCATCAACTCCTTCCTAGCAAACATTTCCAGTATAAAAGACGACACAAACATGGGAACCTTGCAGGAAAGGTACTTCCCGTCTCAGCTGGCTCTYCAAGAGGTGGAAAACTTGAACTACAAAATCCCCCCGGGAGGGAGCTGCAGGATCCCTACAACCTCCCCACTTAAAACCTTGCCCCTGAGTTGCACAGAGGGAACCAACCCCGCGGAGCAGAAGGGCTTTTGGAGAGCGTTGGATTCCACCTGGAACACGGATGAGCAGCGAGCAGTGACGGCTGAAGCTTTTCGCCTTCCCTAACTGYTTGACTTCAGGCTCCCGGGAGCAGACCGTGCCTGCTTTAACTTTGAAACAGCACCTCGGGCATGGTCTGGGTGCTACATGCTATTTTACAAAACGAGCACAAACCCATGTGACTGAATGCACACAATATTCCGTGCCAAACACYACCAGGGAAAACTCCTGGAAATCCTACAGGGCCTGTTCGAATGTGGAGAACACAGGGATTTGTTTCACCTGGACTTCCATCCGGAAGCTCTGCAAACATTGGCAGAGCCCGACGCGCTGCTTGCAGGGACGCTGTGGCCCTCCTGCCGCCGCCAGCATCGCCGCCTGCACGGGGACAAGCTCCGAGAGCGCTTCCCTCGTGCCAGCCCCGGCAGAAGGAGCCGCGGCAGCCAAAGGCCCTTCCCTCCCGCTCCRCCACAGAGGGAGGGTTTCTAACCCAGCCGCATTGTGCCCGTCCCCTCCAGAAACCAGCGGGGTAATCAAGTTCAGGGCAGCCCCGGACAGCTGCCCTGTGACCTACCCGTGCTGACCCCCCCTATTGAGCCCTCTCCGGAGGACCGCGGGGGCAAGCTCCCGCGGAGTGACCACCACAATAGACACATACGAGCCAACTATAATACGGCTCCGGCAAAAAAAAAAAAMCAGATGGCACCGCAATAAATTTACAAATCTGCATTCATGGCCCTGTTTAAAACACCCAGGAGCTAAAAGGCTGGAGGGGCCCCCAGGGAGCTTCCCCTCCGCCGTTTCTAAAGGCCGCCTCTCTCCCCAAGACTATTGAGCTCGTGTTCTTCATAAATGAAGAATGGAGACGTAGCCCTTAAAATAACAAATGCCTGACCTAATCAATCTAGCGTTTGCCTCTAACACTAAATGATAGGCACTGAAAACTAATTATGTTTTTTGGCAAGGAAGTTGAATTAAAATGGAAACACACAGGTTAAAAAGGCACTGAAGCATTTGCGCGCCCCTTTGAAAGGGCGGCACGCACACGCTCACACACAGGGCTGGAAACAGGAACCTGATTCAATAACTCATGCATTTATTTTTAAAATGAATCAGATTAGTCCCATGTGTGACCTGCCGGTCCATCTGTAGGAGCCGGACTTAATGGGTACTCTTCTCACGCTTACTTCAGTTTGAAGTATGAGAGAGATAAATTTAGTTTAATTTTCAACAGATCAAGCTATCCATTTTCCAAATGGACCATCTGGATCAGCCTATTAAAATTAATTTATAACTTTGCTGTGTGAAAATTCGTTTGTTAGCTTAAATAAAGTTGCCAAAAACTTTTGCCACTTGTCATTGTTTTTTCTCAAGTCTGTTTTCATACTGTGATTTCCAGTTTAACCCCTCAAAATTTCATCTGTCAGCTCAAGCCATCAGCAAGAACTGCGTATTTGCACCCTGACTTCCAACTCAGTCGTCACAGCTTCGATGGGATCCCCGTTCCAGCTAACAATGTCAAGCTCATTATCGTTTCTGTTCCTTTTCCCAGTGCTCATGCACTCGTCTCCTGCTTTGCTGCCCCTCRTATGTCCCGGAGCGGCCGTGCCTCCCGTGTCCAGCATGCCAGGAACGCGGCTCCTCTTGTCGAGACTTCTGAAGACGCCCTTCTACAAAAGCCATTTCAACCAAGAGCAGCCTCACGCTCCTCCTCGCAGAGGCCCGCAGCACCAAGGAATGCAGGTCTTCAGCCTGCYTGCAGCTTCGGAAGCTGAAGCAACCACAACATCTTCCCATTGCCTCCCGGTTCGTCTGCGCCACAGACCTACCCCAGGCAACGGTTCCGGCCACGGCCGCACGCCCGCACGGCAAACGAGGCAGGACAAGAAACTTCTCGGCTAAACCGTGCTGCCCCTGAAGCAGCCTGACTATCTCATGCATTTCCTAGAGCTAAACCATCAGAAAAGAACCAAGTCTGAGGACATTTCCACTAGGAAGACTAGTTAGGTAAACTCCACAAACATATCACCCATTCTTCCATGCCAGTACGTAGGTCCACGTTTCCCAATAAGTACCACTCTACTCATTCATCAAAAGAAACCACGTGGCAATGTGTGTCTGAATCCTGAATCCAGGGTCAGAAAACTGACTTCTTGCCAGCTGCTAACAGGAAAAAAGTTCATCTGAGCTTCCCAAAGGCTCTGACAGCTTCTATTTATGCCTATATAAAGAATCAAAATTCTTTCTGCCAGAGACATAAAATTTTGGGTAACCATATCCTAAGAGTAAGGCATAAGGGTGCTGGTTTTAAGACTCCAGCTTGAGCTTGTCCACAATCACTGTTCTGGATGCCAAAGGTGCCACACAATCATTACAAGCCCCAAGGACTGTCCCCTGCATCTGTCACGACAAAGACTGGGCACAGACAAAGATAAAGAGTGTGATATAACATCCTAATAGTTAATCATCTTGCTGGGAATCATGTCCRTATGAATTACTTCCAGCATGCAATATTTGGACAGTGCAGTTTTTAAGGTATATTCTTGATACCAAGGCACCTTGGTTATGCTGAGCTGTGGGTCCAAGGGACTGGCAGTTTTCCATGGACACTAGGAATGTATCTGGAGGGTGACAGGTGAAGGAAAGAAACCCAACTCAAGAAATCACACCTTCTTGATCTTCATAATGCTGCTCACATGAACATTTGTTGTCTCCTTAGCCAACAATCATGAGGAAGGGTTTGGTGGGACGAGAAGGCACACAAGACAGGTCACCTTTTGGTTCCTTCRGACTTACCGTCTCTCCCCATGGACCTTTTCTTGGAGAAGAAACACATTTTTTTCCTTTTTTTCTTTTTGAACCTGAAGCAAATATATATAAAGTTTTGTGGTGGGTCTAAACACTCAGTAGCTTTGTCCCTTTCTGCTGACTCTCACTTCTAAGACAGTAGTACGTCTTAAAGCAAGTGAGCTATGGGAAGAGGCTACATCAAACAGATACCCTATCGTGGTTCCRACCCAATTTTGCTTAGAAATAGCAGCCTTGGGGCACTGTATTCCCACTCTACTCCTCTGCCTGAGGCTCTCTCTCCTATAGCTGAGGCCCAGCTTCTCAGGGGCTTCAAATCTGTGACCCGGGTGTTCACTTCCTCCCCTACATCAGCGGCTTCACTCTGATGCASCAGRCAGCAAATGTGGGCAGCTGAGGARYGGACCCAGCTTTGCTTCTGCTGCCCGAAGGCTGCAGGAGGGACAGAGAATGGCAAGTACATGAAACACCCTTGGAAACTGGCAGATCCTACCCATATCCACCAGAAATAATAAGCCATCCCTCTGTCAACCACAGGGATTATAAATTCTTGATGAAATGGTTAGAAATTTGCTTTACTACGTAGGAAGGAAAAAGAGACATRTTTATTAACCCACCTTTTCTCCTTCTCCCCAGTAATAACATGAATTTAGAAGAAAAACTGGTTATTTTTCAGGTTATTAACCAGGACATGATCTCTTAAAAAATTCACCTTCAACAGTAACAGAAAGCTTAATTGTTGTAGAACCCTTGGAGATTCTTGAATGCACAACTCAAAGCAGGGCAAAATACTGCACAAAGCGGACAGAATCAGTTACAGAATAAAAGGCTGAAGAGGCCGTGATGCAGAGCAAGTGGAGAAAGGCAAAAACGGGGACTCACGGGTGACTGCCCCAGCCAGAGCAGTCTAGGCTTCCTTAGCAAGAAGCCTCAGACTGCACCCGTGKGAAATCCCAGCCCACGCGCCCGCTTTCCCCACACAATGCAACTTGCTCAGGCTTCAGAGGAGAGAAGGAAAGATTTCCAGGAGCACAAATCAGACTTCAGCTTCCAAACGCGCTTTAGGATTCAGGTAGCTCAGAAAGTTTTATTGCATTTTTAAAGAGACTGATCACATACCTGTCTAAGTGAATTCTTCTCGGGAATGATCTTCCTAGGGGGCTCGTCATTATTACAGTCTTCTCTCTCAGAAGAATTCTGTGAAAGAAAGCAAGCTTTAATTCAGTTCTTTCCCCTAATATTGCTCTGTAAGAAGAAAAGAGAAAGAATRTTTGTAACTACAGAGGCTATGTTATTTTATACACATGCACAGAGGAGGCTAACRTGTATTTCTAAGCCAAATGGTTAATTATGGCCGAGAAATAATTTCCTCTCCTCAACACATCAATGTTCCACTGTGCAAGTACATATTATAGAAGCATTTGGGGGGATTTATACTGAAACTACCAGTAGTAGCAGTGGCCTCTCTGGAAAAGAACGAAGATTTTCAGCTCCCCTTAATCACTACTCCAAACAGTGGAACCTGTTGAAAATTAAAGACCGTTAATGGATACACTTGTCTTCTATGTCTTGATGCTTTAATATGCCTAAATAATTATTTGTAGAGAATCTGCTAGACTGCCAGAAACACCCAGAAATTTTATTTAACTAAACGCTCACAAGTGAGATGGTCAGGATGGGGAGACGAGGTTTTTTCATTCATTTGACTSCTTTTTGTTTGTTTAATCTGTGCAAGGTTTGATACCATGGCTGTGTCTTATTCTTCCCATGTGTCACTGCACACACACGTTTCCTTGACCTTCCCAGAAAAACAGACCAATGAGGAACTTAAACTACCACCTCCATAAAAAGAGGAGCAGAAAGAGATGGGATTGGGACAGGAAAAAGAACCACAAAGGCCTTTGCAGGACGAATACAGAGAAGGTAAGGGCAGACTTTATCCTGTCAACCTCTCCTTCAAAGCCCATTACTACTTGCTTCAGAACACAGACAGGTTAGAGCCTGGGACAAACACAGCCGTTAGGAACCTTTTAGCTGAAGCTTGCTGGGTTTTGCAGGTGGACCCAGCACGCAGCGAGCAGCTCCGGAGCTCGGCCTTCCCTAGCACAGGATCAGCTTTAGCGGTGCTGGAGACGCACAAGAAAATCCCACAATACTTCTGGGGAGAATCCCGCAAAAACATCCAAAATCAGTTTGATCACCACAGTACTCCCAGCCCGAGGCCACATTCCCACATATTCAGCAGTGAGTAACTAAAGAGATTTTAAGGAGAGACAGAAAAACAGCTTATGGGGGCCCTGCCAGGAAAAGTGGAGTTTCCCGTKCCTTGCAGCAAGCTCAGGAGCAGGGATTTCAAAGGGCACGTTTGCACGCTGGGCTCCTCCTCCTCCTCAGGGCATCCCTGCAGGGCCGGGCACCCACTGCAGCACTGYGTGAGCGGCCGCGGTCGGGGCAGCTCCCGCCTCCGCGGCCCTATAGAACAGGGGGGAAAGGGGCAGCCTGGAGGTCAGGCAGGGGCAGCAGCCGCTTGTGAAAAACACCGAATAACGGGGAGGAAAAAAGCCATCCAGATGTCATAAATTGGCCCTGAGGAGCCTGTGTAAATCACGTCTTGCAGAGCAAACTGCCCTTTTTCTTTTCCTTCCTTTTTAAGATATAGAACTCGCAGGGCACCATGACATCAGGGACGCTGTAAGCACGGTTTGAGAATGGGAATCAATCCTAAACCGGCCTGATAAATCGCCGAAGGAGGCACGCTTTTYAAAGTTTTCATAGCAGGCCTCCGCCAAAGACCAAGTTATTACATTAAATCTGGCTCCGAAAGGAGAGGGATCGTAAAATCATATAAGCTAGACCCACATATCTGCAAAAAGGAAGGTCAAACATAAAAGCCACTCTGTTCTTCCCATGAAATACAGTTTAGTAAGTGGTTAATTCGAGTAAGGCTTTCAATTTTGTGCTTTGGAGGAGAAAAGACCAAGCACAAGAGGCATAGGGCTTCTTATATAAGGCTTCTTATGCCTCTTGAGAGGCAGATACGGTGCACTGCAGGAAATGCATTTGGTTGTCGTGGAGGGGCAGGGGGCTGCTTACCGTTTCTGGCTGCGTTTTCGGCATTCATCTCCTTCCCTACAACCACCAAAAACCAATGCCCCCTCCCAAACAGCCCTTTCCCTAACAGCAAAGCCTTGCATTTTACTGCCCTTGCAAAGCCTTTAAGGACCCCCTCCCTTCAAAAACTGTCGAAAGCAGGAAAATCAGCACACCGCTGGCAAGCTGTCAGCCCTTATTTTGAAATTCCTGGTTAAAGGGCCACGTCCTCTCCTTTTTTCTTCTKGAAGCCGAGCATCTAATTTGAAGAGCGAGCCGAGGACCATTTTGCATTCATTAGCTTTCTAGGTGGCAAGGCTAAGAGGTTGGCTGAACAAAGACCAGACAAAGACTGCCAAGTGCATATGGTGGTTCACAGCTTGGCGCCGCTGCCTTCCCCAGCACCGAGGCAGCAGCTCCAGCAGCAGCCCATTAAAGAGGAGCGCTGCTCAGGCACTTCTGCCGGCAACTAAGTTCCGCTCGGTGAAGACGGAACGACTGGAAAGCGCCGCACTTAAGGAAGAGCGCAGATGTTGGAAGCCCCCGCTCGCTTCGCAGGCACAGGGAACCCATCCCTGCAGCTGCTGGCTTGAGACCCTGCGTATTTGGGGACGAAGGGCAGCCACGTGCCGCTGGACAAGGCCACGTTGAGCCGAGGCCGCAGGGCGAGGATAACGTGACCGAGTTCAACGGTGCATCTGTGAATCTGTCCTTGCTGAGCGAGGCGGGAGGAGGGCGGGAGGTCAGCGCAGGGTTTGCCGGGGCAGGACGCCGCTCGCTCGCGCCGCGCTCGGCCGCAGGAGCTGCAGACAAAGGCAGGAACCGCTCCGAGCACCCTCTCGTGGCTGCCGGGGGACACGTCTCGGGCCCAGCGCTAGGAAGCGGCATTTGGTATCCAGACGGTGGGGTGCTGTACGCACTGGGAATACTAATACCTCCAGTGATTGCACTTGATGCATGGCAGAGGAGGGAGGAAATGCGTTAGCATGAAAGTGCAGAAAAACAGAGAGCCCTAAAAGCAGGTGCGACACAAAATCCACACAACCCTCCTTTGCCTAGAGCAAACTCCACCGCCCGACAGGCACGTGGTAATTCCTGAACAAAAATGGGACAGGAGCGTTTGCACTTGGGCGCAGCAGTCTCTCCTTCCCGACAGCACCGGCCAAGCAGGACAAGACRAGAAGCACCAAAGCCTACAGAGCACCAAGGGGTCAACCTTGGTGAGACAAAACCCACCCCCAGCCTCCTCATTTTCCACACGCACAGATTTTTTTTTTTTTTTTTCCCCAAGGTCACACAAGGACATTGGGAATGTGGGGAAGAGAAGTGAGGAAACCCAACCTCACATTTCTTGTAACCTCCAAAATTTCTCCCTAGCAAGAGGCTCCCATTAAGGAGGCTTGTCCTCCATAGTTTATTCTTCCTAAAATGGCTACAGACTAWAACGAGATCCCTTTAAAGCTGATGTGCATTTAAAACTTCAGCCTGTAATTAACCAAGTATAATTCCATGGCAGGTTGTCTTAAAGCCCACCACAAAATTATTAGTATTTAGCTCTGCCCGTGAAGTCTCCTCCCTCGCTAAGCACGCCCCGCTACGCTGCACACAAAACCCCCAGGCTGAAGCGTTCGAGGCGAGACGACAGGCAGCACTTTGCGTGCCCAGCCCAGCAAAACACTGCTGGGAACGAGATAGAACGCGGGGACAAACGCACTCCCAGGGACCCCGGCTGGACGGAGCCACCTTTAGTACCGCCTTGCTCGTGGGGCTGGAAATCAAAGCCCTGCCAACTGGGCCGGCGCTCGTTGGTGCTGATCTGCCCGGCACTAATTATAAAACAGTACAGATGCAGCCCTCCTCCAAGAGCGGGGCCGGGGGGCGGGGAGGGACCGGGTGTCTCTGCGAAGAGCACAACTATTTTTTATGCTTTCAAATTCTTAATCCTGTTTGGAGCTGTCAGTGGGGGTTAATGGAAGCCTTGGATAGGAGAATTCCAATCTGGTTGGCAGATGGATAGGTTGGTTATAGCTGCATAACTATGTCTTGCCTGCAGGCACAATTCAGAACACTGTTAAAGCAATATAAAGTCTCTGTCAAGCTGAACCATTTGGATCAGTAGCAAGGAGAAATAATAATAAAAAAAGGAGTTCATTTCTGGGCCTTGCGCGTTTATGCTAGTATGCAGAAACTGATTAATTGTCATCGTATGCTGGTCTGCTATACCTCCGATCTCTACTTCTGGAGTAGATTTTGCATGCTAATATAATCATTCTCCCTCTTGAGACATTAGCAAATAATCAAATGAAAAACAGGATCATAATTTACTGAGATTCGGGCAATTCTCTATGCAAATTTGACTTGTTATTGCTGCTGCCTCGTTAATCTGAATGCCTTTGACAAACTCCTTTGATTTATGAACTCATGACAACTCCAATGTGTATATATTTTGCTAGATTGACATTATCATTAAGAGTGGGTGGACTGAGCTCACATGAATGGCTGATTTTATTCGCTGGTGTCTGCTGCTCAACAGCTGAGCATCTCCTCCTCACAAAGCCCCTGAGCGCCAGGCTCTTCCCATCTACCCATCCATTCATCATCTCGATGTTAATTGGCCCAGGCTTTAAGCAAATTTTCAACACGATTTAAAGGCACGATGACACTGATTACTGACCCTCTGCCATACGGTGCCTATTGATTAACCTGACAGAGATGATGAGCTTGAGGGGAACTAGGTGCGTGTGGACCTCAGGGGAAAAAGAATATATATACATTGTTTATGCAGGCAAAACACTTGTCATTACCCCAAAGGCCAGAATTTGTGCTGCACCGGCCCTTCAAACACACTATTGCTTTAAACACCTGCATCCAATACAGAAAACGCTTGCTTGCTGTGGAAAAATGATTACAAATTTGATGTCATGTGCAGTCTGTATTTTAATCGAGTTCCCTGATAAATAGGGCCCCTCAAGCCAATCCAGGCTCGCTCCAGCCGCCGCGTGCGCACGCAGCCGAAGCTGGGGCAGGGTGTGTTTTTAGTGATACCAGCTCATCCAATTGCATGAAGGAAATCTACTTGGGTACTGCAGGTCCCTAAGCAAATAATACAGTGGGAACACAGTGTCCAAGCAGTTAYAGGAGAGGAAATGGTTCAAGGGCAACCCAGATGCCAGATGTAGCTGTCCTGGTATTTCTACAGCCACATTAAAATAGCTGTTTTAACACAAACCAGTAAATAGCACATTTCCCCTTTTCCTGTGCAAACTGTCGACACAACCTGATCCTCAATCTCCCAGGTGCGYTGGCCGAACACAAGGCTTTAATCAGAGCTCGCCAGTAACTGACCACCTCTTTCATGCTCCTTGAAGGCTCCACAAAGCACTCGCTCTGCSGCGCCGAGGACGGCGCGCAGCCACCGCGGCCGAGAGGGACCCACAGAACAAAGCCAGGACATCAGCATTCTGCTTGCAGACCAGAGGAAAATAAAGCAGAAGGCCTGTTTAACCCCTGGCCAGCCCCAGGTTAAGTTTGTCGCTCAATGCACAATGTTCTGCCCAAATGCAAGCCAGCAGCTTGCCAGCAGTCGGGAGGTTTCTCCTGTCTCATCTGTTTTGTTTCTTATTTTGCTTTCTTGTTGCCCCAAGACGCCATGAAGTCAGTTGTCTTCTAGGCTGCATTAACTGATGGCAGGAAACAGGACAAGGAAACGCTGGGTAAAACTGTGGGGAAATTAGCTGTGATTGCCCGACGTCCAGATCAACCAGCCTGGGCTGAGAGACAGCGCGACAAGAGTCAGAGGGGGAGCGGAAGGCAGACGGGAGCGCGCCTGCACGCGGAGATCAGCGCCCGTCTACGAGCACAGCCGCRCATCAGCTTTACGTTCCCTTTCCAATAACCTTTGCGAGTGATAGATGAGCCCCTGCCTGTTGTTATCGTTAAGGGACTGTCAGCATCCTGATTTTATAAATGCCGTCTGTCAGTTTATAAATATCTCGGCCATTTCAAACGCTGCTAGGATGAATCCTGGCATAGCCAATGTCAGGCTGACAGTGGYATTATCAGTAAAGAAAAAAGAAAAAAAATGGGCCTAAACACCCATTAAATACATTTAATAGTAGTTTGTCCTTTCTCTCCCCTGACAACACCTAAAACATTTACATTCATGCTTATTTGGCCACTCCACTATATTAAAATAGTCCTCAAYACTGGCTAATATACTTTGAGGAAAAACAAGCAGGAAAACGGCAAGTTTGAAGGCAATTCTCTATCTGCTCAGCAAATAAAACAAAAATGACAGCTGTAACACACAGGGAGATCCACAGCAATGAAAATGTAGAGATAAATATTAGACCCCATTCCTCTTTGGCATTTGTCGCTCCGAACATTCACGGAGATTAGATCCTTTCCGAGAACACCATAAATTGCCACGTGTAGGCACAAGGGGGTGACTTCAGCACGAACCGAGGCCCGGACAGGCTTCCCAGCTCTTGCAAGTTTGAAGTTAAATGGTACTTTTGCAAGGGGCTTAAGTCCAAGCACTCAAATGAAAGAGAGAGAGCAGAGAAAGTGCAGCCTGCATAGCTGCAACCAATACTGGAAAAGGAAATAAATTGAACTGGAATAAATTAAAGGGAATAACTTAAACTCTTGTCAGCGTCCGCCTTCTAGGCTGACGTGCCCATGTGCACCATGATGATGGAGTCACCTGCACAGGAATCTGTATGCTCCCCTGCTCCAATCTGTTTAGAAACGTTTCAGGACGGCGCCTCTTTCTTGCTCAGTAGGTGCAGTGCCTGGAGAAAAGGCCTTCAAATCCCCACGCCTGAGTAGGGCAGGTGTCGGTGCCCCACTCAATGCTAGAACTGAAGCAGCAAACAGAGAAGGGGCAGCACCACCACCACAGTAGCAACAAATGCCTTTGGCAATGGAAAGACCACGATAGGACTCTACTTTTAAAGCTATAAAACGCATTTCACACATTTTTCTGTCTTCTTCACTCGAATAATAACTTGCAGATTAGAAAAGAAATAGGTATTTTTTAAGTAATGAGCCAGGAAACTGGAAATTCCTGGCATCAAGAAAAGTTTCACATCAAGTTGATTTAACTTTTTAATTATAGGTCTGATAGAAAGTCTATGTTAAATGTGTGGGGAGTCTTACCATTAGAGAAGAACACTGAATTCAGCTTAATCCTTACATTTCAAAAGCCAGCACACGGATAAGGCGAATGGGCATATCTTAAAGAGTGGAAATTTGATTTATAGTTAGGAAATGAACAAAAATCCAGATGCTGGGAACAAGCCATTCAGGGATATTCTAACCACCGAGATTTGCTTCGTAGCCATTTCTCAAGCACTTCACAGWCATTTCTCTCTGTGAGAGAGAGACAGAGAGACAAAATACAGCTAATGAGAACAGTCTTTTCACATTCCCCGGGAAGCAGCCCTGCTTAACATTTCTGTTCTGTGAATTTAAGAGAGTCAGCAGTGGTAAATTTGTTTTTAATATTCAAGCTTTCAAGCCTCGCAAGCTAGCTGGCCAATGGCCCTTTCTATTCCAATGTTTGTTGGKGCCTTATTTACACAAGCATTACATCCGGAGAGCCTTTGAATATAATTTCACGTGGATTAAGGGAAGAACATTTGCTTCTGCTAATCAGGACATCTGGTTATTTTTGTAACTCACAGACATCTGCATTAGGCAGCTCGACTTCCCCATTCTTCATAGCAAGGTTAGAGCGTAAGAAGCCTTAAGGACCTCAAGCTGAATTTTATCGCTCGGGATTTTTCACAGCCAGGTCTGTTTCAGAATTTCTTTTCCTAAATAACACAAATCGATCAGTACCTTCCCAGGTATGCATATGTTTTTATAGCTAGCACTTTCTATGCGTGGTTTTATAGCGTACATCTTGTACTCCAAGCTTTTATGGTACTTCAAAACTAGCTACATCTATTTAAGGAACAGAAAGCCCATATTCCCCAAATGCATAGATGAAAACAACCAATTAACTGTATAATACGCATAATATGGGCATTTATTTCTAAAAAGCTCAACAGGGCAACTTACATAGGGCTGATCTCAGGACTTATTCTGAATACTATTATCACTGCACTTCAGTTTGCTTCATACTAGTGAATTACCCCGCACATCTGCTCCTCACACCGAACAAAAAAGTATTCTTCTTTTTCTGTTCTCTAGGACAACCTTAATGATTTCACCAATCTTTGGAATTCTCGTTCAAATTCCCCATCAACCAATTTCAGCAGAGGTTAATTTGTCTCTAAGACCGCAGGCTTCTGCCACACATACTTCAGGAAGACAGATTTTGCATGGCACAGAGGCCTTTTAAAGGAGGGAATGGAAGAACAGAATCAATCACTGCTTGGCTCTCGCTTCCTTGTTGGGTTAATTTTGCTACATTCCTTTCACATAAATTCATTTTCAACACTTGGATCAGGGTTGAATTGCTGGATTTTGGAATTATTCACTTCCATTATCAGTTTGCAGACTTTCTCCTCTATCGCTACAACGGATCAAGGTTTTGTTTTGCTTTTTTTTCTTTTCATCTCTGCTGACGCAGCCTGCACCCAGATGTTTTCTTGATTTTGCCCCACATATTTGGAGGGAAAAATCCCCTTTTACATTTTTATGAATATAAAATAACATCCAAAAATGTGGAAACCTACTTCTAGCAYTAACAAGAGTTAGCAAGAACCAACAAGTCTCGGGGAAGATTTTTTTTAAGTTTTTGCTTATGAAAATTGTCTTGATATAGATCAACTTCCTTTACACAATATTTATTATAGCTTCACCTGCACAAGAACTGCAAACAATCCGATAAACGAGTCGCATGACTGCTTAAGCTCTGCCACAGACAAGAAGTTCATTCTTGAGATACTATTTTCTAGCTTTTTACAGMTAATGCAGTCTCACAGTCCCACTATAGACCCCCATTTTCAGTCATCTCCAGTCGTTACTATTTTAATCTTTCCTCAAAACCTTTTATTTTGAGCTTTCCTRTCAAGCAGACAGAAAGACCTCCGCTAGTGCCCTGCTTTGGAGCCATCTCCCATCGCCCAACCATCCGATTCAACCAGCCTAAAGGAACATACGAGCCTAAACGCGAACCAACCCTCCGTCCAATAAGGCGAACAAATAATATAATCTTCTAATAAAAGAATGTGAAATTATGGATTAGTCACTGGCTGTTAGGACATTTGGCTAGCAAGCACCGCAGCCTCGTAACAACAGCTGCCACCCAAGGAACAAACCCCTGGGTCATCGCGAGTTGGCGACGCCCAACGCGACCGCGGCACCACAACAGCCTCCTCGGCAACATTTCAGTTTAAAAGCCCACTCTTAGGTTGTGCTATTACAAAATAATTCCAACCCTGAAACCACATTTTCTTGAACTATAGCGAGGAGTTACAAAAATGTCATTGCAAATCTCATCGCCCTGGGTAAGGATGAAGAGTCGGACCTGCTATGGAGACCATCAAGCGAGGGGGTAATCAAGCAATCAAAGGATGAAAGATAGGGGGGKGTGTACGCAGCAGCTCGGCTTCAGATACTTCGGGGCTAGCAAATATTTTGCTCCTATAGGAAATTACAGCGCTCTAGATCATGGCTATTGAGACCTGCTATTTGCAGCCTTTTGCTAGACCATGAACGGCTTATTAAACCTACAACTGATCTGTTTTAGTTAACTTCGTGGTGCAGAGGGGGCCAGGAAAACAAAATGTACTTAAATGCAGATTTTTTTTTTCCCAGGCTGAATGCCTTTCATCCAATAAGACATTCAAAGCAGTGACCCAGCAAATGGATTGAAAAAGCAATCTTCCGTCTCAGTGCCACATTATCATTCCTATTCAGTATTCTCGGTGAGATATCTCAATCAGCTGGATGTGTGTGTAAGTGACAGCGCAGCCCATTGCTGGGTTAATTAAACATTTGACTTTAACACCCTCCCCGTCATTAAGCAAATAAAAACAGATAATTCAAACTGCACTTCATCCACGGGGTACACAACATACATGTCAAAATTAAGAGAGTCCAAGGCCCTCAGGGAGTTCTACTCGGGGAGGTAATCAGTTTAAATCTTATCTGGTTTATCAATTATTCTATTGATTAAAGCCGGGTGATTATACAGAACTCCTTCTTGCCACATGGGATACATGTCAGCAGAGCAGGACAACACAGGGAGGTTCAAAAACGATTTAAAGAAGAGACAGACAGATGAATAACAGTCTATTAGTACATGGCAGCAATCCATAGATGGGAAGCCCGATTCTTCTTTTTAAGCAAGTGAATTAAAGTCCTTCCAAATCAGGGTGCCAATGTTGTTACTTCATCCCCTTTCAAATCAGATTTGTATATCGAAAGGACAACACCTCTTGGTTTTAAACAGCTGGTCTCTTTCYTGGCATCTGAATCATGTTTTATTGATAGCAATCCAGGAGCATAACAAAGACAGCACCACCAAACACGAGGTATTCCAGACTTTAAAGGCACTACAATTACTCCAAAAACTGAGTGGAAGAGACACTCTCAGTACCCTGGACTCTCACACTCACCCACAATATAATATGAAAATTATTGCATTTTTAATCATTAAATGTCGCAACAAGTCCTAGACAAAAAAAAAGCAAAATAAAAATGTGCGCTTGCAGTTTTGGACACTTTTGGTTTGCAGCTTTCCAAAGYGAGACATCAGCACCACTCACTGCGAGCTGCCCCAACCACAGCCTCTTTACTTTACAAACCTGCCCGTAATCCCCCTACGGTCRTCTTTACTACAACCTCTTTTCCACTGAGGCATGGTACACAAGGCAGCTTCAGCTCCAGTTTGTGCCTCCTGATGAAAACAGACTCAGGACAACACCATGGCTCTCCCAGGCTTTGTCTCATCTTCGCCATCGTCCCAGAATCATTTTGCTGCAAGTTTTACTCCRTCATACAACCGCAGCAGCTAAATGGAGGGCCCCAATGCTTCCCTGGCCAACGCTGTTCAAATTGCAGCGGCAGAAATTTTAAGAAGCGAGGTCAGCCATGAGGCAGGCCCGAGGTATTGSATGCTCCTGCCCTTCACCTTGAGGAAGGGATTCTACGCCACTCCATACTGACACTGCATGTGCAGCCAACCATACCTCAGCCTCTACTCCGCTCATCCCTTTTCTTCTCGGGAAGCTGGAAAACCTGCATTAGCATGCTGTATTTTACTCTCGCCACTAGAAATACTGAGGGTGCTATTTGTAATTGTATTCTTTTAAGAGGTTTGTTCTCTGCAGCTGTTTTCTGCTTGCAGTGTATTTTGTGTAATCAGCACATCATCATAAATACATTGGCTGTTCCCCCGAGGGAAGCTGTCACTGTTTAATTTACAGAACAACCTGGCCAATGTGAATTCTAACACTACAGCACTATGGCAAGAAGTTACCACACGCGGAAAAACAGGTTTCTATGAATTTTTATATCAAGAGCAGGTCCCAGGACAATTTAGGTTCTAGAAATAGATTGTTTTTAAAAGCACTTTATACACTGGATGGAASAGATTCTTTCCCCCTTACTGCTCCTTAAGGCTGCACTGAGCTCACGGCAACATTATTTTAGAGGGGACAACCTCCAGCTTCCTCAATGCGATCATGTCCACCTCCGAGCTCGCCCAGAGGGAGGCGACGCGTGGAGGTGTCCGTGCAACTCACGATCCCTACGAAGAACGACCCCAAACACCAACGGGCTGGAGGYCCCCATTTCAACACGGGAACGCTCCGCGTTGCAAGGTCAAACGTTATTACCCGCACCAGAGGCTTGCTGCAGTGCTCACTGCTCTGAGGATGCCATAAAGTGAAAAGCACGTTCCTGCAAGACTAAAAATGCACGCAACTTCATCGGCTGAACTAGGGTTGCTGCCTTTGTTTCCTGCCTTGACACACGGTTGCATTCGGGGGGAATAAATCCCAAACTCTCTTCTAGCAGGTAGGGCAAAGGCTGATGGGCAACCACGCTACTAGAAACGGATATGCTCATAGGAAATCTCACAATTCCCTTCTTTGAAAAGGGAAGCAGAGATGCTGAAAACCTGACAGTGCCAAAGAAAAGCAACTTGAAATGTGAATAAACCAAAACAGAGAGATTTGTTTGGGAATCCTCCTTCAAAAGCAACACTAAAAACAGTCCATATACACACACACACAAAAAAACCTATATATTTCCCACATTGAAGGTGGGAAGCTTTGTTAATGTAAACGAAACTGGGAATTTGCAGCAGCTCTGCATATAGCAGCACTTTGCTGATTCTTCAAGGTAATTAGAAGTCCTATTTAACATCMGCAGACATAGGGCAAGTATATGAACATAATAAAAAGAATCACGCACAGAATATAGTTTATGTATTTTGACAAGCACAGCTTAATTTTAGTTAGTCTGCAAAGCATCCTAGTGCATTATTTTTGCCTATTTGAAAAGTAACAAAATCTCAAAAACGATCATTAAAGCAAAATAAAAGCCACTACATCTCTGATACAGTTTGTAAGAAATCTACAAAAAGCAACCAAAAAAGCACAGTGGAAACTGCAGAAATTTTAGAAAACTAGATCTTCTAAACAAGAAATAATTAAACACAGCATATCTGCCTATTTTTATCCACAAAATACATGCTAGTCCATAGAAATCAGAAGAAACCCACCCCACGCACCACAAATGAATCAGCATCTTTTTGAGTAATGAATTTTTAAATTTACCAAGTGCCTTCCTGCTCTGAGGGGCTTTTGCTCTCCCTCCCCTGAAACTTGTATGTGAGCAAATATCTGACTTGTAAGACCTCATTTTGCTCTCCTATACATGTGTGCATTTAAGGTTACTAGAATCATCCCTGCCCCTTTTGTTCTTCACAACACTCAATGAATTCAGACCGACACTGGCTTAAATGATAGAGTAAACCACAAATTTCCCAGATTTGTGACAAAAATACTTACTTTAAGCTTCTTATTAAGGTCATATCAGTGGCTGTTTGTCAGTTTAGCAGAAAAAAAGATACAAACTCATCAGTACAGTGGGCAATCTCTTAAGAACAACCCACAGAGTCATTCAAAAATCAAAATTAAAACACGGCCGAGTGCTTTACAAGAGCCTGTGATGGTGCWAACCTTAGTGGGAACACCCTGGAGCACTAACTGCTCTCTGGGGACCGCAGCAAGTTACAATTATCCACTTCTTTTTTCATATAGTGCAAGAAAGATTAACATTAGGTAAAATATTTTTAGGATCATGACAGATTYACCAAAACGTTAGGTTACTTAAAGTGCATATATGTATTTAAAATACATGTGACCATGCCAAGCAGCAGTGTGGTTTCAGATCTCAAACCACGCTGGGACCACGGGCATTGCGAAGGACTTGAGGCTCAGGTGATGCCAGGGCCTGGCAAGCCCCTCTCCTCCCCGGAGACCGTGCAGTACCAGGCAAAGCCATGAGATAGCAGCACAGGCCGCTCCATGGCCGCGTCCCCGCTGCCTCCGCTCCCCAGGGCCCGGCTCTGCCGAGCTCCGCACACRCACATGCGCCGTGGCAAGGCGTGCGCACACACCCGGGCTGATGCTAATTCAATTAGCGCAGTCTGCAACTCCAGAAAAGAGTAATTCAATTAGTGCATTGTGGAGCTCTACAATACCTCCTAGCAGATGTTCACAATCCTGAGGAACTGGAGCTAGCTTTTAAAAATACCTGTATCCCTTCGACGTGGCGCCGCATATGCCATTTGTCAGGGCAGGTTTATACATCTCTCTGGCTTCTAACGAGGGAGGAAGGAAAATGCAGGTTTGGGCAACAGATTAGCTTTGTTTCTTTTTCTTTTTTTTTAACTAATGGGCCAAACTAATGCCGGGTATGAAAGGCCTTGCCCTCTCCTTACCAAGGAGGGCACATTACATGGTAACAAGGTAATTAATGCAGAAGCTGGAGTAGGGGAGGCTCTTTAGCCGCGGTGCGGTTTGATTTAATCACCGTGCTCGGCATGCTGGGGTGGAGCTGAGCAGCGAGCGTAGTGCTCAGCAGCAGGTAAGGTCACCCTTCCCAATGCTTTCCTCGTTTCTTCAACCTACGTGAGCCTTCTSATGAGGAGGATACGTGGAAAATAAATGCCAATTTCTAAGCAATAAATTCTATTATACTACCCCCAAAAAAAMCAAGCAAAAAATGCAAAAAATACACACACAAGATTTGGTAGGTTTTCCATCCCCTTCCAATCGACAACGCTGGTTATACAGTGCTTAAGCAACCCGCCAGACATAAAGGTCACTGGATTTAGAGGAGGATAAAYCCTAAATATGTTTGTTTATCAAAGCTCTTCTCCAGTCCCTGGGCAGTGGCTTGACTTTCTTTGCACGATGCCAAGCTGGGATAACCCGCTTGGTCCTTCTGCAATTAAGCTCCTGGAAGTCTGACTACAATCAGGGGTTGGAGTCGAGTGTAAAAATCACACAACGAATTTGGCTTCATTTCCAAGCTTTCCTCGATTCCCTCTCGCAYCCTTAATTGCTCCTGCCAGGCGCTAGGACCCAGACAAACAGGGGAGAGGAACTCCAAGCACCTCCAACAGGAAACTTTGTTGGGGGAAAAAAACAGGTGTCGCATCGTGGCAGTTCAATATTTCATAGCCAATACAAGGAACACGCAACAACACTGCAACTTTAAATCTCTGCCTCCCGTGTCAGTCTCTCTGCTCTCATTGTAATGCCAAAGGGAACAGCAATCAGAGTGGAGATGTTCAACGTGATAGAGGTCAGGACACCGGTGGATCAACGTACCAGAAACACGACCTTGTTTATTTTTTTCCCCAGTATTATTGTTTACAGGGTGCTTTGCTCGTGTACCTTRTGGTTCTTAGCTAAAAGATGAAATTACAGCCCAGGATGAAGCGCTCAGGCACACATCCAATTTGTGTTTCCATCTCAGAAAACAAAAAGCTTCGGAGGCCCTCGGGCTGCCATTCAAACTTGGAGAGGCTGACATTTTTAACAGCATGAACCAGAGCCTGGCAGAGGGAATGATCTAATGCATTTCTGACTTGTCAATCACAGCCCTCACCTCTGCTGTCTTGTAAACAGTTGGGGGCCACCTAACTACATTCATAAACAGGGGAGCGCCTGCCGCCGGCCGCGGGGGTGCTGGAGCCACATGCTCTGGCTATTAGTCACCAAAATTAGGAAGCCGTTTCGGAGCCTCCCTGCAAACAGCCCCTGGGCGCCAGGCCGGGGATGCGGAGTGGGCCAGGCGGAGGGAAAAACCTCCGCACGGGCACCGGGGCATTGCCAGGGCTCCTGAGACACCCCTGTATCAACGAGATGCTGCTGCTGTCAGCACAAGGATCACTAATCCTCCTCTTCGATCACTACAGCCCGTCCGAGAACGGCTGCATTTCGACCCGGCAAGGAAAAGCTGACAAATCTACTCTTCATTTGGCACTCGGGCTTCCGGAAGGAATAAAAACACAGCTTTTTGATCCCAGAATGGTACAGTCTGAACCGGMACCAACGCCTGTGAGGGGTGTCTGGAAAAAAGGATGAGCTGGATGGGTCTCTGCAATTGCCTCGGTGCAACCTTTGGTCGCTCCTTAAATCTCATCCATAAACAGCAGCCCATGAAAAAGAAGTCATGGAAACACCATGGTCTTCTGCAAGTCTGCAAGCTTTAAATCAGTTATTTCTTCAGCACAGTTGTTGGGTGTAATTATAAATCAAATTTTGARAAGAACGGAGACTATTAAACGCAACATAAACCAACCCTCCTGAACATGCATGGCAAGTATTTTAAAAAGGGGGAAGTAATTATCTTCAGATGAAAAATGTCATGAAAACAGACGCCCATTGGGGTGATCTGAAAGCTTCCAGAACAGGGATTTTTAGAAAAAAAATACACTCTGAAGCTCTGTTTGTTTTTTAATATTAGGAGAACTTATATTCAAAGTAGATTTTAGTTGCTTTGAAGGAGGTGAGTGCAGTAAAACCTGGCACCCATACCACTGAAGATGAGGGCTGGCTCTTTTCTCTCACGATGTTCTCTTCATCACCCTTCCCATRCTGTCTTATAGGATTTCATGTTCCAACCTGAGGCCATCTTCCCTCACAAGCTAAAGGAAATGCAGCTACACAACAGACAACCACACTCAAGAGCTGCAAAGCACGGAGAAATGAAACAGGTTATTTTTTTTTTTAATATATATCTACTGCTTTCCAGTAGCTTATTCCCTATCCCCAAACCCAGCCTTAAACCCCTTCCCTGCATGCAAAGATTGCCGAATAGAAGCGAGGAASCAAACCACCCTGTTCACACACAAGTGTCTCCAGTAATAAAAGAAGAAAAATGAAGTTATCTGCCATATTAACAGAATCATCTCTAAATCGACTACCTGCCAATGCTTCCCAGGAGAAGCCAGCAGGGCTTTAACGGAGCTATTCAAAAAGAGCCTGTTTCCGCATTTGTGTCGGAGCATCTGAAGGTAAGCATGTAAATAACTAGATAAATTCAGCAGTGACTAAGTAGCCTTCCAGATGGCACCTTCTCTTTTGCCACAAGCAAAGAACATTGATATGCTCCTCCAGTTGCTTCAAGCTTRCTAGGRAAAAAAAAGAAAAACRCTTAATATGAGAAGATTTGCTGGGCTACAAGAAAGCTATTAATGCCTTCCTGAAGATTCGATACCAAAGAAAGCATTCAGGAATTATAAAATATTGAAACATTTCAGTATCCCAGCTTGGAGCAGGCTCCAAACCACTCCCAGTGCACCGGGAAAGGCAGGAGCCGTGGCTCCTAGAGGGGATAGGTCTGCAGACCGTGCAAGCTAATGGGGATCAGAGCCCACTGGAAAAATGCATGGAAATGAGGATGACTCATTGCTGCAGAAGCTGGGGCTGGCAATCTAGTTCTCTCTCAACTGGCACTAAATGAGTTCCTCAACATAGGAAACAAGGAGTGCTATGAAGAGTGTTAGCACACCAGTTTAGATGGCAAATGAGGCAGATTTCCCCAACCCCCGYAGTCACTAAATATCCAAGAAAACATGTCCAAATCTGCAGGTCCTGCTGTGCTTCCATGAAGGCAGCGTAGTAAACGCTGGTGCAGTTGACTCATCTGACTGCAAACATCATGCACTGTGCTAGCAGTGATGTTGYTGTTCATATCTATCATTAGGAAGGGTATCTTGGGCTAAAATAAGCTAGTTCTCTCCCTTTCTAAAGGCTTTATGAGCTTACACTGAACACTCAAAAATAATTTGAACAAAGAGAGGAGTCCCAATTTGAGCCTTCAAATTGCTTTACGTTCGCTAAGGTTCTCTAAAACCTGGGCTTAAAGAGGTCTGAGATTTATGCGACAGCAGAAAGCCCAAAAACGAGGCCCATCCGATTTAGTCAAATTATGCAAATCGGGATTAGAAGCAGGATTCTAAATTCTGCCTGGTGTCTCCGGAGTCCTCTTAGACTAATAAAAAGTCTTACATCCCCTCCCCCCCYGGAAAGCTCTGCTCAAGGCCTGGCAGGACCCCTTCCGAGGCCAGCACTGCTCCTGCCAGCCCACAAAGGCACACRGCAAAGCRATGAGGGACCCTTTAGTAAGTCCCRAGGCTGCAAYGACAGCCCCAGCCCTCTCCTGGACCCGAGAGCCAGCAACCACACTCAAGAACTGCCCTTGCATGCTGTCCTGTGGAGGCAGGTGGGGAACTTCTACCAAAAGCACCTGAGATTTCAGAACGGTTCTACATGTTCTGCTATTTCTGGGTTCCTGGGGTTTGGTTTTTTTTCTTTTTTTCGTTTGATTTGTTTGTTTTTTTTTTTCCTCCAGATGTTGTTAAATAAACTTGGGGTTTAAAAAACCACACAAATGTATACTGTGATAGACATTCAGGCCACCACGAGCTCCAACAGACACACTCCCTGCAGCATCATCCCCATGTCCTTCAGGTAACCACAATTCACGCCGGACCATCCCTGACACAGCAGAGCATCCAACGCCAGCACAGCATCTCTGTCTGCAAGTCCTGACTACTCCCCCTCACCCCCCTATTCAAATCTATGTTCTGAAATGTCTGCAATGGTCTCGAGAGCCCTCACTAGGTTCCTAACCCCTTGGCCAACACTCGCCTTGTTCTCTGCCCATAGGAGAGCTGCTAAGTTTTGTCAGATCCACTGGTCACCCAAAGCCCCATCCAGCACAAAGCCATGCCACAGTGGAGAAAAGCTTGAATGTAACGAACTCAGAGGGCAAAGGGAAATGGGCTTACTTTACTTGCTGCTTGACTAACAGCTTGCTTGTGTAATAATCTTCTGTAGTCGAAGTGCCCAAACTACTGCTAACAAATTTAATAAACAAATGCAGGCATCAATTATCACCATGGCAATGAACCCACCCCCTCCGTCCTCTGCACGGCATACAGGAAAATTTCGATAGGAAGGGAATCACGGTATGAGCAGCCAGATTGGAGCCTGTGTGATGGATACTGCTTGCCAAATATAATTAAGCAGTGTATTTTTGACACAACCGAAAACCAATGGAAAAGCTAATGGCACTGAGCCAATTTAGACAAAATAATCATATTAAAATCAAGACAACGGAAAAGCCCCAGTACTGGGCCACCCTGAATCTGCACAAGACAGTGTTAAATACTGCAGGGGTTCTGCAGGACACAGGGGAGGCATCCGGCACGCAGCAGAATAAATGGAGGCAAGCAGGCAAGGAGGAGTAAGGCAGCACACGCACACAGACGGAGAAAAAGAGGGAGCAGGGAAAGACAGAAAGTACCTGGAAAGCTGGGAGCGCGCCAGTCCCTGGGTTATAGAGGCATCGCAGCGAGGGCATGCTGTCCGCCAGGCTGGAGCAGCCCAGCCACAGAGATCTGGGCATAGAGCACTGCAGAGAAAGGACAACTATGAGATGGGGCTGCAGGAGACAGGAGGGCACAGATTACAGGTACTGTCAAGGCTTAGCCGAGTGGCACCAACAACCGCCCGTAAGGGCTGAGGCATCTTGAAGGAAACACAAACTGCTGAGGAGCCTCTGCCTTCCCCRAAGATTTGCAGATGTCATAGTAGCAAGAAAAGGACAGTACAGACCAAGAAAGTAAGTTTTTGACTATTTTTTTTTTTAATTTTATTTCAGAGATCAAGTTTGTCACCAATAAAAAAAAAAAGAGTTCCTTTATAATTAGTCAGGCCTCTTCTCCATGCACAGCCTGCATAGCCCCTGCCCAGGCACAACACAACACAAAGCAAGCARTTCTGCAAGGGAAGCAGAAAAGGAAACGACAACTTTAAACCGACTACCAGCAGGGAAAGAAAAGGGTTTGTACGGCTTTTTTATTATTATTTGTTTGTTTCTAAATTTCCAAAGGGGATAGAAGGAAAATCCTGCAGTCCAAGGTCAATAGGAACTTGGTGACATTTTATAGGAGTTTCATGTTTCTGCTTGCCTTGTTATTCATTAAATACAATTATTACAATAAATACTTTGTTCCTCCCAACACACTAAATACAAAAGAAGAGCTACAGCAGYCAAACACAGAAAACTGTTTATTTTGATAGAGCTATTACAGCCTGGAATATACAGAGTTGCTTGTTCATTTTAAATCCCAGCTATTAGATTTAAGGATGCATTAGGATAAAAATTGCTCTTACAATGGCTGCATTTGTCAAAGTACTGGTGAGGCAGGAAAAAGTATATTTTAAATGGGCAGCTAATTACGAAAACGGCAGGATGTGATATCTTAGAAGGCAGAAATTTCAAGCCATCGTATTTGCACCCCCCTTCACATTAAGGTTTTTTTTAAAGGGGGGATGGTAGGAAATCTGAGCGGAAGGGGCAGCTGGAATGGGTATGGAATGACAGCTGCCTTTGGAGCCCCCGTTTCTCAGTGCTCTAAGTGAAAAGGTTGCTCTAAGTGAATATGTAGGAGCTGTGCAGGCAGTCCTTGAGCGACCAGAAAGCAGCGGGATCACCAACACCCCTCCTCTGTTACTGCGTGTCTACACGGTGGAGACACAGAGATTAACCCTGTCTATCACCAGGTTCTTTGGTGCACTTTGCTGTTCACGCTTCTGTGCCACAAATAGTGCAACAAGATGACGGGGAACATAACCTGCATTCAAGTGCTTCTAAAATGTTTATGATAYCTTACAGTAATTCCTCACACTTTCTTTATGGAAAAAAAATAAATAAAAAGCAGATAAAACTAAGCAATCAATTTCTTCAGATGCAGTATCTRTATCATATTAAACCTAACAAGGAAACGTAGATGATGCCTTTTCTGATGGAGAAAGAATTATGGCTAAAGGATCATAACAAGACCAAACCTGAGCCATATTTCCTTGTTTGCTATCCTGACCTTCAAGAAAACCCTCCCTCCCACACACCAAACCCTTACAAATCACAGKTTTTTTGGGTTTTGTTTTTTGCAATGCAACATGTCACTCCAGCTCTTCAGATATCRTGATCATTAGCAACACAGAACTGCAAACAAGCAGACCTTTACACTTAAATATCTCACCAATTCAATAGTGCATTAACTTAATTCGAGTTGTTTCACAGCACCCCACAAGAAAGTCACAGAATCAAACGAGTAACAAAACCAGAAGGCTTTRCTAATGCAAACCCGATTCACCACACGTGCATTCAGCCACTTACCCAAGGCAGGATTCACACGTCAGTATAAATTCACAACAAGAAATTAAGACTTATTAAAGTCTTGCCCCAGCTATTCATCCCCCTCTCTCACTTCTGTCAGTGGTATTGCCAGCTTATGCGGCCTCCAAGTTATGCAAAACCACGTCTCAAACCAGTCTCTGTGACTGCAAGAAGYAGAGATGGAGCTGGGGGATAGAAGGAACAGAGAGGGTACGGTCTGGAAATGGAACTGCACCCYTCTCTGCTAGGGCACTTGAGGAGGAATGTCCTTCTCTACAATTGCCATGTTAAAGGAAACTCCTGGCAGTCTCTTCTGCAGAACAACCCACGTCTATGCATATTTCTGTTGTTGTATTTATTCCTGCTGCTTCATTTTATCGCAGATCTAGGAACACACCACAGAAAATAGGCAACCCCTTAGATTGCTTCTGAATCTGCTCCAGTATATAGCAGAATTTCCATTACTGGTGAAGCCCCAATATCTCTCTTAAATAAAAGATAAACAAACGTGTAAAGTTGCACACACAAAGAGGAAAAACTGTCACTCCWGTACTTGCCTTTTACCTATTGAAGGAAACAGAGCTCTAAATTACTGCTGGTGCCTGAAAGAAGCTTATTCACAAGCCTGAACAAAAGGCCCCAGGTGCTTCGGTGGAAACAGCTTGTGTGTAAATCACATGAGTGACCCATCAGAACAACTTCATTTACAGCCCCATCTCCGCAAAGCCCAGCAGCCGCCGCRCGAGCGGCCAAGGGGCCAACACTCACTGTTGTCCCGTTGGTGCCACAAACGAGGGACGGGCTCGGCCTTCACTGCCTCTCAGGGGACCGGCAAAATCCTCTCTCAAAACCACAGGCTTCACAGAGCTGCTGCTTCAGGTCACCCACGGTGGCACTGGCCTTGGGTCGTAGCCCCACGGAGCGCAGGGGTCGCTTGCTAAGGGCTGGGACGCAGCAGGATTGCACTCATGCCGTGGTGCTAGACAGGGAACGGTTTCACAAAAACTACCCTCCCTTCCAATTATTTCATGTACTAAAAACAAATCTCAGCACACATTCAATGGCTAAATTTTTGCCAGTGTTCAAAATTATTTGCTTTTATTATTTGCTATTGCATTACAAGATTATACATTACAATTTCAGACTTTTTTTTCCCCCCCCTTTTTTATCAAATTTGTTCTCTTCTGGTCCTTCGGCAAATACAATATACTAGAGGTAGCTAATACAGTTTTAGGAAATTGTGTTACAGGTCAGAAATGTATCACCTTCTGTGCAGAACTAAGTGATCCCACACGGGGAAAAAAAGAGTTCTTGGACTATTACAAATTACAACTACAGAGTAAACAGAAGGTGTGAAAATACAAAGTATGGCCTCCCTGTAAACAAAAAAAATAATAATTTTCTTTAAAAACACCTAGGAGAAATGAACTATGCAGCAGTAGCATATTAATCTTTAATACGTTAAAATGCAAGACAACTGAAGTGCAACAACCTATTATTCATGCCTGAAGCCTTCGCTCCACCCTACGACAAGCCGTATTTTTACATACATACGGGATAACCTTCCAACCTAAACCAACTTGGATTCACAAGAAGGCAATCATATATTTGCACATCTTGTGAAGTCAATGGCAAAGCCAGAAAAAAAAACGATTTTTGATTACACCACAGCAAGTTCAGCTGCTAAGCACATTAATTACAGCCCTGTCCTCATTCACAATTCTTCTTAATACAGCGCGTGGTGCTTAATGTGGCTCAATTGTAATGATAAAGTAAAGCAACTTTGCTTCTCGTTGGAAACGAGCATTAGGATCCTGTTCATCCGCTATTTATTTAGGAGTATAAACAGAATATGACATGTGGACAAGAGCTGAAGAATTTAAATACTGAAAAAAAAAAGGGGATTTTTCTGGTTGATCCAGCTGCCTGTAAGTCAGGAAACAGGATAAGGTTGTGTAAAGTGAAACAGAAACTGGACACAAGTTGGAACTATTAAAGAAAGCAGAACAAGGGGGGAAAATAACCACTAGAAATACTGCCACCCAAATGGGAGCAAGTAAAATGTAAGAGATACTCCGAAGGGTAATAAAACTACCTCAGCAAGGCCTAACCTTGGTAGGACGGGACAGATCTTTCCCAATTTTTTACTGTCATCACTTCGGAAAGAGAAAACGGGAGAGCTGGCCTCGGGCGAGGGAAAATAAAGGAATAAAGTTTTCAGAGTATTGTTTCCTGCATGCTTGCTAAAAATAAGTAGGAAATGTGCCCAAGGAATCTCGATCCCTTGTGACGCTTTGTCAGATATGCGTGTTGAGGTGCTAGTAGGATTCCTACTCCTCACAGTCACATATTTCTTAACATTCAAATAACACACAGATAAACAGAACAAGCCCCTGCACTCTTGATTCCCACCCTGTTCCTCCTTGACTCTTTTGGCCACCTATTTAAACAAGCCAGTGGCACAAACAGMACACCCAGCGCTGTCAGGGTGCCCAGCGGGCACTCAGTCCTGCCCCCGCAGAGAGCTGTACCTTCTGGGAAGCATTGCTGCAAAGGCTGATCTCGGGAAACGCGGCCACAACTGCAGCAAGTCACTTAGGGCTAAAACGCGGCATTTCTGCTCCTCTCCTTGGTCCACTTTTCACCCTTTTAATCTTTGTTATTTACATACATACACACAAAGTAAACCCTGTGCGTATAAACAAAAGTGTGCATATACATACACCTGTATGCCTACAAATATATATGCACACATATATATGTTTTGTGTTCTTATATGTATAATATATAAATATTTTTAAAGCAAAGAGAAGACCCGGCTAAAAAGAAGCGGGGTTGGGAATGATAAGAAATTCCCAGTGCATATTTTGTAYTTCCACAATTCAACAACTGCCAAATGCATTTAATTTTTTAGCAAGGTAACACTTGACCATACGGGCTTCTCATCTGAGAAAAAGGTATATGACTGAACATTAAAAAAAAAAAAAAAAGAACACGCAAGAAGAGAATGAGCAGCATTTTTTCCCTCTCTCTTTTTTAGCTTGTATTTTAGTAGTTTTATGTGGGACTTCTTTTTTTCCTTCTTTTTTCCACCAACAGTGAATACAAGACATACTAAATACATAATTACATGAGAGMGCCACCCTGCTTCCAGAGGAGCCATTCCAGTGAATTGTGTAAATAATATGCCTTTAAAAACCCTAACATATGAATATAGATTTACCACTTATGGAGCAGTTATATACCTGAGAGACATGAATATCCATTTAAAAAAATAAAAAAACCCTGCCTAATTATGAACTTACCAAAGAGACCAGCATGGCTCAGAGCAAATTAATACTTTCATAACTTTCTCCAAAAGTTTTTTTTTGTGTGTTTTCATTTTAAAATAAGGAAAACCTTAGGAACTGTAAGCCTTAATTAAGCCAAAAACAATAGCCAGAAAATTTACAATTCAAGCTTATACCTCCTTACATCCCATACCAGCGTTTYCTGTTATTCAGTGTTTTAAAGCAAGATAATTGTGATTTGCTTTGCCACCGACTTCGTAGCAGTTTTTCCATGGTAAGAAGATTAAGTTATAAAATAAAAAAGGAAGTATGATATTCCTCTGAGTATGACTGAGAAGGGTCTCTCAGGGCTCCCCTAGCCCACAAACTTTCATCTCTAGCTGCCACATGCTGCACCAGAATCACAAGGAGCAATAGGCTGTGGCTACCAGAAAACCACTTTGCACAATTTTTAGTTGCTATTATGTCCAGACCTTGTGGTCACATTTTGGCAAGCATGCATGGGGACCACTACAAGTGGTTGCTCTTCCCAGTTTGCTATAACAGAAGTCATTGCAGGGGACTGTTCAAAGACCTTTAAGTGTTGTCAGAAACTGCAAACAAATCAACCTAAAATCTCACAAGAAGTAGGGAAAATGGACACTGTAGGAACTGTCTGCAAACCAGTTTGGTGTCACAAATCAGAAGGCGTCGCCAGAAGGTTACATTCAAGTTAACAGCAATATTCCGAGCATCTGAAGCACTCAAAACCTCTCACCCTGGTACAGCCCAGGGCACTCAGAGCAGAGCTTTCCCTCCGCACCCTATGGCTTGGGGGACTAATAGGTCCAGCAAGCGCCGCTGTGCACGAGCGGCTCAAGGCGCTGTGAATGATTCCTCCAGCCTCCCACTTCCCATGTAATTGCCCAGTCAATTTTCCTGAACATGCCCATTATGCAGACATTTCTTTAATCCTCTGGCAACTCCCTACCTTGCAGTAACTTTTAACATGAGAKTCTAGCTCCCTAACTACTCTTAAATATCAAACATCCAAAAGGGTCTGTTTACCTATATTGAGATTATCCAAATAATTTCTTACCTGAGCAGGATCACATCCCAGCTTTTATATACATGTTTGTGAAGAAATGTTTTCCCCAAAAAGCGGTTACAGGAATTGTTCAACCTCTGGGACTCAAGATCAACAAGAGTTACCTGYCCCAGAAAGGGCCAACTTCCCACCTATAACATGCAGGAGCTCCTTCATTGCCAAGTGCTTCAGGGAGCTTGTGCAGATCGTATCTGAAGCAGACAATACTAATATTTTCATAACTATAGCTCTTTAATCCATAAAGCTGACAAACCCAAACACCAGTGCACCTGCAGGGCTGTGTCTTCAGATTGAGGTGCCATGCCCTCCTTGAGGAACGTGACAAGTAGAAACCTGTGTCTGTGTTGCTTTAAGCAACACCAAAAYAGCATTAATAAAAGGGAGCCCTATTCAAACTAAGAGTAACCTCACCAAGGTCTAAAGCATGAAAGTATTTAAAGGCTTGAAATTGGATTTTTGTAAATAACACCAAGAGCATTTCAGAAGAAAATACAGTCGCTTCATCATGTTCAAGGTCTCATTTTGCAACAATTCCAGTTTTCTGTTTAGGAAAGTGCAGTTCTAACAGAAGACTCCTATTTTCACCACACTCCTGCTTTTTATACTCTGTTTTCCAGCTGACTTGACTGTAGTGCAGACCATTAATATCTCAAATACCCTGTTCAATTACACTGGCCTATGCTGGCACCAATCTAGTTAAGATAGCATCAAGAATCTCCAGTATAAAACATATTTACAGGTTTATATCTTGGCTCTAAAAATCCTGCTCCRAGAGACAGTGGGAGGCAGGCAGGCTCAGCTGAGTGCGTTATATTACATATCCTAGGTGCTACACTTGCTCACAATAGTACATGAAGGGAAGGGATTAGCTTTAGCTCTGAATTACCATGTGTCACAAACCACATAAAAATGATACTTTTAATTTCCCCATTAATATAATCAAAGCAACATTTTGCAAGTGTTTCAGCTAATTAAGAGCTTAATTTGCAATTTTGCACTTTAGTTTAAAAAGGCTTCAGCATAATATAGGAATTGGAGTACGTTGTGCCTATTGATCACATTTATGCACAACACACAAACAGAGCCCTGCCTTAGAAGTCACTTGCAGCCTGTCTTCAAAAGGGTCAACACCAGGAGATGGGATGTCACAGGCTGCTAGAAACACAATGCGGCCATTCAAAGAAAGGATTAAATGAAGATCAAGTCTGAATAAGATAACTGCAGGTATTTGGCTTTTTCTAAAGGATAAACTCACAGGAGACAAGCTAAAGAGAGCTTCACTGCTTACTTAAAAATCCCCTTCTTGAAAGCAACCTGTATTCTGGCCATCGGTATTGTGTTTCCTCTAGCCCACATGCAAACACAACACAACTCTTCCACGGCAGCACAGCAACATTAAATATAAAAACCCGTCATTAAAGGGCAGGGGGTAATGGCATTAGTGTGGGCGACCCATGCTCAGGTAGTGTTCCACTATTATCTCCAGTTTAAGTAGGCTGAAAATACGCAAATCCAGCCTGCACTGTTTTTAGATAAAATTGTCAGTTTTATGGATATTTATAGTATGTGTCCGCTCTTGCAGAACTCCATCTTCCTCCACCTCATTTGTAATATAAACTGCTTTTAGCCCACATTAATACAATGTGTTACTGAGATACCTCTCACRTTCCGCATAAACCAGGCGGCAGATCAATACTCAGCTACACCGAGGAAAAAAATCATTACTTCGGGTTTCTGTTAAACACTCACACAGACCCAAGGAGGAATAAGCTTGGTGCACAGACACCATTCCATCCAGATACATATTCATATTAGTGCTTTTATTTAAGAGTCTTTCTTTCCAACACACTCTTCGAGGAATTTTACAAGTAAGGCCTTTGGATGCCCTACACCAGACTGACCTCTGGATTTATTTTTTTAAAAACATCTCTACTTCTTACAAGAGCTCGCTCTTTCGAGCAAGTTTCCACTCCTACATATCAATTCCCTTATCCATATACTTCCCGTGGCGAAATCACAGCATCGAAATTGGAATAGCAAAGCTATTTCCATGACAGCATCTGCTGATGAGATGAGCTCAGGTTTATACCCTTACCTTGAATCAAGGAGGAGCAGGGAGATTTAAGATAAAGACTTTAGAACCAATAACAGTAAACTAAAACCAAAAGAAAAGCAGACACACTGAAAAATGCACAAATAAAGGAACTGGCTCTGCTTGTTTTAAGTTTGCCTAATGTGAAAGTCTCCCTCTGAAAGGCAGYGACAGTTGGGTTTTTTTCCCCCCACTCTGTATTTTTCAGAGGCAAAATGCAAACACCTCACATGCGTCACAGCACTGACAGTGCAATACAGTAAGAACAGATGCAGGTCTGTCTGCCTCAGAGGTAAAAGGTAACAGTAAAAACACACGATCCTTTCCCTTTTGTTCTCCCAGCCCACCACCTAAGAAAAGGAAACCGGTGCCGTGCCCCACATGTCAACAAACTTGAGCTCTGTCAGACATGAACTGCAGAGTTGCGATCCCTCCGAGACACCTTGCCTCCAGCTCCGCACAGTTTAAATCAGGAAAACATGAGCTTCTCCCTCCCGACTGACCTCCACCCGCACGGCCTGGGCGCGGGAAAGAGACAGCGTCTCGGAGAGGAGCTCCAGACCACCCTGCACCTTTGCGGCCCATCACTCACACAAAGTGATGGCTTGCAATTGTAACAGAGGGCTCCATCCCCACCAGCTTACAAGCATTCGGTTTCTCCTCTGCTTCGCAGGAAGCAATGCGAGCTGACAGCAGGAGGCAACTTGCACACTTGCCACTTACTACCTGTAGGATACGGAGACAATTCTGGGGAGAACTAAATCCATCCTGGTAACAACTCCAGTGAAACGTGGGTGTTTGGAGYGTTTCTTGGTGTTTAGTTTTCGTGGTTTTTTTGCAGTTGTTTTTAATTCTCTCCTGCTCAGCCCAAGTGAGGTGGATCTTTGTTTCTGTCGGGCTCCCAGTACTACACATCCTCTCATGGCCACGTTTCATCATTTTCACAACTCTAGTTGCCACGACAACAGGATGCAGCTTATCCGCACTGTTTCCAGTTTCCGTTGCCATAACACCACAATCATTGAGGCTTTCTACAAAACCAACAACTTTAAGCTATACCTTCCCAAGGACATCGGACTCTCTCACGAAGATATGCGTATGATGAAGAGATTTCTATACAGCAAATTGTAAATTAAGCTTTTTTCTTCTTCTCCTGAAGGGAAGATTTTTCACTCACAAAAGTGAAAAGCTGACAGCAATTGCTGGAGGCAGGCTGCTGAGACATCTAAAGCCTGCCCTTTAATAACAGCCAGAGCAATATCGCAGGAGGCCACTTCCGAGTGGGGAGTCCCCGCAGTGTCACATTGTGTCAAGCTGCACAATTGCGATGTGATGGGAGCAAGTGTCCGCACTGGTTTCGCCCAGCCAGATGTGAATTTGACTCTAGATGCAATTCTCGTGTGTTTTAACCCATTGGCCTCCCCGTTATTACCAGCAACAACCACCACCATGCAGCTTTACGTTTGAAGGCCCATTTTAATTCTGTAATTTGAGGTCTTGTTGCAGATTTCTTTTCAGACTCTGACCTTTTTCTCTCTCAAGTGAATGCGTTTTGAACTTGTATTTACAGTGAGTGCACATTCATAAGACTTGTGAGAAAATGTTGCACAAACACAGCATGCAGGAACACAAAACAGTGATGGCTATGAAGGGTATCAGCTAACATGGCACCGTAACTTCATTACACCCTCATTTATGCACTTCACTAATGAGACAAGCACAGGTGTCCAACACAGTCCCTCACATGAGATGAATAACAATAATACAGTCCAACCTGCTTTAGCCATGCTTGGTATCCAGAAGATATAAGTTGGAATCCATCTTTTGGCATGTGTATTCGGGGCTAGGAGAGAATAGACATAAAGAGAGACCTCCTTTTACACTGGGACCTAGCTARCCTAAGTCTAAAGTTCGGATTATCTTAAACAAGGCAGATGTCTTAAGTCACATAKGCAGGTTCAGCCCCCAGATAAGTTCTTGACTAATTACTACTCTAATAACAGCTGCTTTAGGAACACTTCACCCACAAAACCATTTTTTACCTTTTCTGTCCTTGTACATCTGTGCACTCCATATACAGATACTTCTTTAAAATCTCTCTCACACACACACACACACACACGTGCATAAGCACTGCCCCGGTGGCAGATGCAACAGCAGAAACCAATAGTCATTAATACTTTTGTCAGTATGTAAAGCTAAATGGTGTCAAAACAGCAGCAGTCAAGCTATGAGAGTGTTTTTACAGGCACTAGCCCCATCATGGCTGCACCAGGCACTGGGCAATGTGTAAAGACTAAGGAAAATCCCCAAAGAAGTGCAGYCTCTACATGGGGATAATCGGAAACGACGCTCGCACACTGTCATAAATTACACCTCAAAGTGATAGACAAATATCATCTCCTTTGCTTCYCCCCCTCCCTCAGCAGGTTGAGGAAAAGGCAAGACATTCAGTTGCACTGACATGGCAAGACATAACTTACACCTGGGGGGGCACGGGGGAAAGCAACACTTCATTTTCGTTACCTGTTACATCCATTTGCAGCTCAAAGGTATTTTCACAGTCATGTGAATTCAACTGTGCACCACTTAACCCCCCCTTTTCTGCCCCAAAAGGAGACGCTTAGAAACTAAAGTCAAAGCTAAGGAACAGGAACAGGCAGGACACCCTCAGGCCCCACATCCACAGTCCTTTTTATTGCAGGCAACTATTTACAATCCCTTCATTAACTCACAGTATTCCCCACCCAGGCAGCAGGTGTAGACTCCCATCACTCCTTTTGCAAGGCTGGAAACCTCTAAAATTTTCAGGCTAAATGTGTTCCAGGTGAGTTTATTCCCATTTGTTCTTGTGTCAACATAATATTTAGTTTGTACAAACTGCACCTAGCCTGGTGCTTGGAACGTGGTATAAAATACAATCAGATTGAGCAGAAAATGGAGTTGGTGCTGAAGGCATAATCTTCACAGGCACGGCGTGGAGATAGTCGAGCTTCATTTTTATTTCAAACTCCAACCACTAGAATACACCCAAGTTCAGCCTCTAAAAAGTACTCCTAAAAGKATTTCATAACAGACTTAGTACATCACTATTTTTGCTCTTCTATGGTTTAAACTGAAATCCTCCTAAATCTTTCAAAGTGGAAGCAAGATTACGCCCTGGTGTCCTGCCCACTAATCCCAGTTAAACTGGAATTTTAATAACTGCCATCGCACTGATAAATTAAAGTCAAGTGTATCTGGTTACTGCTTTCACCTGCTGAGCTTGGACTTGTGATGCTTAACGCATTAACAAACCATGTTTTAGGGGACTCATTATGCTACAAGAAGCATCGTGCTCCAAGACCTAATCCTTAGTTCAGCACTAACTTCATGGGTGGTTAGTCTCTCTGCTACTGTAAAATGAGGACAGCACTCATTTAAGGCACCTCAAAGGACTGCGGAGAGGAATCAGACACTTCTACATATTTGGAAAATAGGAGAATCTGCATGCAGTGCTATCCATCTAGCAAGAAGTGTGTACAAACCTGTATTTCACAGCCAATTCAAGCGCCTCTGTTGCTTTTCTGAAGTAGCACAGCATTTTTCACCCATCAAGAAACAAAGGTAAATAAAGTCTTCATAAGCAAGCAGAAAAAATGATCTTATGGTTAAATCACAGTTTCAGGCATAAGGAGATCTGAACATCARTCTCAGATCTGCCCAGGTACACACAGCAAATCCAAGAAAAATAACTTCCCTCTTTGTTTTGGTCACCTAACCTACATATTAAAGGATAACAAGACTCAAGACTGGCAGGCTGCTTAGCATTTGCAAAGTCCATCAGTCTGGAGCAGCGTAATTGATTTAAGAGACTGATTTAAAGACTTTGGTCCCGCAAACATGTAAATATATTTAACAGAACTACTGCCATCAACAGGATTGCTTCTATGTAGAAGTGTATCCAGTAACAAAGATAAACATGTATTTTAGACAACTCTTTATTAACATCTTTGTTACTTCAAAACAAAGTTGTCTGAATATCAGCAAAAATGTCATCAGGACTTTCATCAGGTTAACAGTTACTGCAAGCCCAATTTAATTTTCRTTATCCACAAGTTAAAAATTCAAACAGGACAAACCCAGACACCGCTACCCATTCCTCAGCACCACAGCTGTAGAGGAGGTGCGACTCACAGAGGTGATTTTACAGCTGCTAAGCCTATCTATACCTAAGAGGAAAATAAACTATACGGAACGAAACCTCATCAATGTAAGTTATGTTACCATCCTCCCACTGCTGCTAAGGACACTGCAGTGGGATCTGTGCACTAGCAAGTCTTCAGGAGCACAAGGCCCATTGACTTAAATGCAAACACCGACAGAAAGGCAAATCTTAACAAAAACTTTTGAGCTCCGACTCGAGAGCACTTAATCCACATGGATTTGCCCTTGGCTAAATATGATTTTGCAAAGAAACTGCTGAATTTTGGATTTGTGTGATTCTCCCTAAGAACATCTCCTTCCACATGCACAAGTGATTAGATGAGGGCAGCTGGTTAAACTTCTCCAAATTTTGCTGTCTCAATGATGGCAAATACACAGCTTAAAAGAGGAATTCATATGTGCTTGACATACAGTAAATGAAATAATGTCCCACCCAAATTTACACAGCTTTTAAAAACCCAGGACATAGACATTTCTTGTATGAAAGTAGTACTATTTTGCCAATTAGCACTCAAGTCTTTCATGATTATGATCCATTCACRGCAATTCTATCACAATACAATTAATTGCCCAGCAAGAGCCACTCATTTTTTGTATTTTCATGAACACACACTGTTTAGGCTCATGGTTGCAATATCATCCAAAAGAGTAATATTTTCGCTGAACATCTGCTTYAGTATTTTACATGATTAGAAGCTAGAGTGCTAGGGTAATTTTGGCTTTCCCCCCTCCTCCAAATACACAGCACTGTATTTGCCTTTCTCAAAAAGTAACTTGGAAAGCGCTCTAACTGCCAACTTTTATCATGCCATTTTGAGGATATTTCCCAGCCTCGTCTATGCAAGTAATTTATAACACTACCCTGACCACTCCCTTTTAAGTTTATTATTGAGAATTTGCTTTATTAAGATATACTTGCAGTTCTGAAATGCAATTCTACCCTGCATGAAATGCCTCTATAGTATTTCTTTACATCCACAGAACATGCACCACTATCTATTACGACTGTAATCATTTATAAGCCCTTGGACCAGAATTATTTTGTTTGCCTTTTTTCCCCCCTACAAGCCTTAATTGATTTTAAGCAAACTACTCTTCTATTTTTATTTCATTTTATTTATGCAGTCCATTCCAAGATATTTAAAAAAAAAAAAAAAGATTTCTGAGAACCAGTCAGTCATTTAAAATTCAGTGGTACCCTCATTCCTTCCCTACAAAAGGCTGATTTTTTAGAGGACATTTAATTACAGGCCTGAGTTCCTATTTTCTAAGCCTAAACACAACCCCTGAAGGCTTACAATATTTGAGTCACAGCTGGAGCTGTGGTTACTATACAGTTTAAATATCAGCCTCTTTACTGTGCAATTTGTTTTGAAAATCAAATCAGACGCCGTGTCATAAACAAGTGCTAATTAAGTACTGAGCGGAAATTGGGCTTTTTTGTGCAAGAAGAGTTCTTAAATATCCGCATCTCCAYTTCCACAAGAAAGAATAAATATGTCAGAGCAGGATAATTATAAAGTGAAACCTACTACAGTACTTGCAAGGCAATACTGCTGTTTCTCTATTTTATCTGCTTTCACGCAAGAAGCGAGAAATGAGGAGGAAAAAAAAAATGAGATCCCGATGAAATATATATGTGCTAAGGATTTCATGAATCTGATCATATAAACCATAATCTTTTCTCTTCCCTTGGAGAGGACGTTCGCCTGGGTTTCCATCACACACCATTCAAACTGGCAAGCAAAAGGCATTTTTCTCCTTCACTACAAAGCAACTGTGAAGCTACTTATATTTTCATTTCTTTTAAGTTATACGCTACATACAAGTATTTATTTGAACACAGCACTGCATTCATTAGGTATAACACCTTATTTGACAAATATCATGAATAGGAACATGCATTTTACTACACTGAAGACTCTGAGCTCCGTACGCTGAGCTACAATACTCACAAAGCCATTAACTAACAGGCTCGCAGTTACAAAGGCAGAATTAGATCTGTCGGCTCCTGACGTGAGGAGACTGAGCCAGCTGCACTGAAGATCATCCACTTGAGATGGCTCCCATAGCAAAGGGAACCACCCCCGCGGCCTACAACTTGTTCATGAGCCTGTCTGTGCTACAGCAATAAACTGAAATCCTGCCACAGAACATACAACTTCAAGACCCAAACAGATCCCATATTCCACTGTCCAAAGAACTCACAATAAGGCAAGGGCAGATCCATGGACTCCAACCCAACAAATCCACACAGAGGATTTCAAAATCTTTATTATTAAGAGAAAAAAAGTGTTAACTTTCTGATGCCAGAAATACTAGCTGCCCATATTTAAATGCACTATTTATCAGATTTTGGAGAAATAAACAACAAATTGGTTAGCTGCAAGATCTCACAATTTGATACAAACTCTTTCAGGGGCGTTTAGCACTCTCAAGCAGTAAGCTTTGAATCTTCTTGAAAAGTTAATGAATACACCAGGCCAGAATAACAAATGTTGATACTTACATGAACATAGCCACTCTAGTTCTTTAGCTAGTTAATTTGCATGCTCATGTATGTATTTAAGTATGCTCAGCAGGATCTGTTTGAGAACAATTCTCACTGGAAAGTGAGCATTTATATTTCTTGACAGATTAAAAAAAAAGATTCTTCCATATCCTGCAAAAACAGCAGCTATGAGAAAAGTTACTTCAGTAACAAGAAACACCTGGGTACTTTCTTAGGCGCTCACAAGAAAATTAAGCCACAACCTGCAAAACTAAACTGGAGATCTGTGATGACACTATCAATCTTAGAACAAAGAGCACATTCTGAGGACACGCTTACCATCACAGTGTAAAGAGATCCGCTATGTGTCCATCGGTCTCGATTTCACAGTCACTTCACTTCTGTCTCAAATTCAAGTCTACTTGCTTCAAAACTTACGGCAAAGAAAACTACCTTTCTCACATTCCTGCCTGAACTTCTGCCAGGTAAGTATCTAATAAGGACAGCATATACGGGGCAACTCTTATGTGTAAAGTCATAGGTATAAGTTTGCCAGGGTATTAGCAAAATAAAGTTAGCAATCTCTTTAGTATCCTGACTCTCACATATGTCCATAACAAAAGGCAGAAACCTTATCCTGGACAGTAACTTTCACCGAGACTCTGAGCACCAAAAACAGAAAATTCTATGTTTAAGAAACAAAGCCAAGGTGAACAAAATTAAGATGATTGGAAAGGTCATGATCGCCTTAACTAGCAGAGGACACTACAGGRTTAGCTTTCACTTTCCCATCTCCTGACAAATTCCAGGTAGGAGGGAAAAAGGCATGCAGAAGAGATGGGTTACAGATTTGTGTCAACTACCCTGGAAGGCAACCTGTAATTCACGCATTAATACAAACTTGCCTGCAAGAGGAACATGTTTTTTAAAGAAATGGAAATGCTTCCAAGGTCAGACTCCAACTCTCAGCCAAGCCATGTTGTCTTAAGCCAGGAAGCTTTCATGCTCCGAGTATACAGTACTCAAACCAAAACAATTTCCTCTGCTCAATAAAGTGCTGAAAGGGAAAAAGCAAAACAAAAACCACACAAAATCCTTCCTTCTTGCAGGAATGACCATTTTATCCTAATTCATCTCCCTCACAAGCTACTGTGCAACACTTGTAGTGTGGGAATCTATTCACATAGTACCAGGAGGCCAGGAATCCATAGATAATTGCCCTGAGTACWTACCAGGATATATTAAATTTCCTTTCCTGTCTAAACCTGTCCTCTACCAAATTCAGCTCTACAACCATTCCCCACTCCACAGAAATAAGTGCTCCTTCACGTGGCTTGACTACAGTAAACTTATCCTTAAAACAAGGTCTCGGAGCAAGGATTACAGCCTAGGAACAAAGCAGAAGCAACAGAATTAACTGAAGATATCAAATGGGCAGTCTGACAGTGGGCCTCTGCAGAACACATCCCCACGAGAGGTGTAGTCAAGAGGCAGTCTAAAATTTGGCAAGTGACTGGACATCCAGGGAAAACTATATCCTATGTCTCAGATAATCTACCAAGTCTGAGTACTGATATCTACTGCAAAATGACATAGTCACCATGGGAGATCTRAGTAAATCTACCCCCAATATAGAACAAATTAGAATTAGTGTTAGACTAACCCAATCTTCTTCTTTAAGAAGATCACTGAAGTCCAGACAAATCAACAGCAGTTAAACATTTGATAGATGACATGTGGGAAGTTACCAGCTAAAATGCAGAGGATTAGGCTTAATACTGAAGTTGTAAGGCGGATAAGAAACTAAAAAGGGTAGTGGATCACAGGTTATTCTGAAAAGAGAATCATCAAGCTGTGAAGAGACTGATCCTTGTTGATATACATTATTAATCTTGGACTTAACATTAAAATATTCTCATTAATAGCTATAAAAACAAGAGTTACCAATGTGCTAATGAAACTTGTCAAAGAAAGTGAATAGATACCATAAATATATAGAACACAGTATCTTGAAGACTCCAGTAACAGAATCAAAACACTAGGTCCATAACAGACGAAGTAACATTATTTCTGTTATAAACCAGAGACTCATAAGCTGAGGAGACAGGCACAGTGAATGTTATTCCCTATGATGGTTCCCCAAAAAGATGCAGCTGTGAGGACATCAAAAGCTACTCTAGAACGTGTCGAGTGAAATACTCCCAGTAGAACAAGGTTAGCATTAATGTCTTTGTATAAGCAACTAATAAAACATTATTTGGAATATGCTGTGTGGCTGTTTTTACTCATGGTCAAGGTAGATTACTAAAATTCTGCAGCTGTTTAAAAAAGTATATTGGTATGATTAAAAGTTATGGGAAACTCCTAACATGGGGAAAAGAAAAAGGGGAAAAAGTCAAACTCTTAGCCTCATCAGATTTGGTTGAGAGTGGGCTAAGTCTGCTTACATCCAGGGGATGAACAGAAAGAAACAAGAGAGCTGTTTAAACTCAGGACAACATYGGCACAAAAACAAAATTTTAGCCATAAATAAAGTTAAACTGGAAATATGAAGAGGATCCTAGCTATAAAAGAAATTGAATCTGGAGTAGGCCTAAAACAGCGCAGCAAAAAGAATCGTCCTCACTTCTAAGAGCTGATTTAATTAGCCTGCAAAATAAACTACTGAATATAGGGGACCAGAGAGGTCTGCAATACCTGTTTCAGTCCTCTGTGGAGACCCTTTTTCTGAATCATTTTGTCTCTGGATACAACCTTATTTTCCAGTCAATGAGAAAAGGATATATTTGACTATTTTCTTGGCAGTTAAAAAACTTTCAAGACATTTACACATTTTATTTTTATAAGCAAAAGAAAAAAGTTTGCCCCAAAAAATGTACAGGGAATGTAGATTTTTGTATTTCAAATCAATAAGCAATGGAAAGCACCTTCTGTCATATATGAAGACTTTAAGTCTGGAAAACTTGAGAGGTTTCCAAGACATATCTTCTACAACAAGACTGATCCTTGGTTTCTTGAGACTACACCCACTTCTCATTGTCCTAATTCGCAGGAGATGAATGACTGCTGTCTGCATTTCCCAATTCTGGAGAGGGCTTTGGCACGTAAGTAGTAAGGGCATTGAGTAGTTCCAGTGAACAACCCCTCTGGACAGTCGCCAGCACTCTTCTAGGAGAGAAAATTTGAGACTAGCTATCCATAAACTATGAGTAATTCCCACATAAACACTCTTCCCTTCTGCATTACTCTCACAATAAACTAAATTATGCGTGCGAAGAGGGAGGGTGACCATACTGAACAATGGACTTTCCCCCATGCCGGACCATTTTTCTCTGGAACAACTAGAGACAGTTTGAGTTGCTAAATGGACAAATCCAGAAACTTCAAAAGACTTGAATCTGGTTAGATAGGGAAGTGAAGCACTGCTATCTCTTTTCTCTTGAGGATTTAATCCACCACTCTGCTTTTGAAAGCTTCACAAGCTGTAACAACAACTATGTCCTTCGCTGGAGACATCAGGATAGGAATCCTGGAAGCAAACTGAAGGAATTCACAAATGAGCATAAAGCCAGCTGRCAGGAATACCACACCAGAGCCCAGGACCACCTTGTCTCTCTCAAAACCCCTTCCCTCTTTAGATCTGCTTTGCTTCAGGTGCTCCTGAGATGATGAGCCGTCTAGACTACAATTGGAAGTGCACTTACTATGGGTATAGTAACATACAATTGGMATTCTTAACTTCATTCATTCAAAGCAGGGCCCAGTATCTTTCTCCTTTCTTATCATGGGATGAAGCAAGTGAAACCCAAATGAAGGCTCTTTGTTTCTGCTAGTCCAAACTGGTTAAACCAGTGGGTTGTGCCAAGAGGTTGCAGGGCTTCTGCTCACGTACTACAAACACTCTCACCTTTCCCTCATGAAGAATGGAAGTAMAGGACCACTCTCCAAGCTCTCCCCTTCTTCCCAATTCTCTCCTTCCTGCCRTTCTCAAATACAAACATGTCTGTTCCAGAAGTGGAAGAAAAAAATAAATCAGAAGTTTTTCAATTCTTTGGACAGAGGAGGATTAGAAGCAGCTAAAAGACTGCAAGTTCATGACCAATCTTTTTTTTCAGTGCAAAAGCATTATAGAAAAGTAAAATAATCTAAAACTGAGAAAGTCTTCATTGAAGCTTGCCATACCGTCTGCCATCATAACTGACAGATCTAGCTAAACAACACACAGCTTCAAGCAGTCTGAGTACTCTTGGTTAATGGAACCATGGATATTGCAGATGAAAAGAATATTAATGCAGTTTTTAGAAATACTTGTCATTGTTTCATCACTTCCATTTACTGAATGGGACCAATTTCTCTCTCAGTAGGGGATGATATTTTAATGATGTAACATTGTACTTCCCAGAAGAAAGACAAGCCTCATGAGGCAGATTAAAACTAAGAATATTCAGTTCCCATTAAGAATAGACAGTTTCAAGCCATTTTTAAAATTAATTTTGTTTAATGATAAAGTGTGTTATCTTAACAGGTGGTTAGCCAATTGTAAAATTAACCAAAACATGGCTAAAAGGACCTTTTATTATTATTATTCCATTATTGGATTATCATATGAGCCTACATAGATCACTCCAGTTCATGACCCTAGGCAAATTTCTGAGCGTCATCTTCCTCTTCTGCAAAGCAGGGGCTGTATTTTTCTACCACTAGGGTTCCTAAAAAACCTAAGGTAAAGAGATAKAAGAAAGTATTGCCGATCAATAAATAGGTAATATTTAATAAAACCCTCAGGCTGATTTTTAAATATTTGCAGGACCAAGAAGTTTTTCAGCACAGACGTCACATCAAGAGAGCAGATTCATGTTTGATGGCTTATTAATTATATTTTTAAGCACTTACTACTGAGCTGCAGCTACCGAACTCCATTGTGCTACGAGTCATTTTCTTTCACATCAGTTTCCTCAGCTAAACAAATACTGCATTMTGCCTTGCATAAGCACTTAAAATATATAAATAATATGCCCTGTTGAGCATCTCCTGAATCACAGGAAAGAAAAAACAAAGAAGAATGAACAAAATACAGACATTAGAAACATTACCAAGCTCACCACTCAGATCAGTCAATTGTTACACAAATTTCACCAGCCCATGCAGTGGCTAGAAAGGACACAATGGAGTGGAGAAGAAAGTGAGGAAATAGTAATAACTTATTCCAGATGTAAATGTCGGCATCATCATGGAAATGTTGATACATTTTTGATACAAGAAAATCAAGCTGCTAAGCTTACTGGCTTTGTAAGTGGTCATTTGTACTTTAAATATAGTTGGAGTAATCACTGAGAAAATGAGYATGACAAAGTATATCTATAGGGATGAAAAACAAACAAACAAAAAACAGCRGAGCCCCTTCCCTCGTTTCTTAATGAAAGTTCACCTGGCAATATATGGCATTCATCTTGTATATATGGCATTCCTTGTAATAGGAATTAAGTACTTGGCATTAATAAGCTTTATGATATAAGCAARCTACCAGAAGAGTAGTATCTAGAAAATACAAAACAGTGGCTGAACAGATCCATCTGACAAATACATCCTGTTGACATCTGTATCTCAGGAAATACTTTCTGATCCCCACTTTAAATGTTCTTAYAGTATGAAGTGTTTTTTTAAATGAGCCTGGACCACAAAGCTTCATCTACCATTTAATTTCAAGTCTCAAACCCCTATCCTCCAGCTCAGTAACTGCTCACACTGACAGTAAACAATGGGAAACCACTGTAGCTTTATTTTTTGGTTTCACACACTTGTTCAGAGATGTGGGCTTGGTAGGCCCCCAGAAATGCTCCAGAGACCACTCTTGAGGTCTCTTGTTCAGCAGACACCTGTTAAAGCAGTAACCTCTGAGTCCCTCTCAACTCTAGATAAAACACAGAGATGCAGAATCACTCTCTTTTCCTTGGAAATCTTTGTTAACTTTGCACACCACCAGGGCATATTGAGGATGTTGAGGCCACTGTGCATATCAATCTTTAAAACATTATTTGGGAAAAACCTTTGCCTAACCAAATGTTGTGGTTAGAACAGTCTGCTCTTCTTTACTAATGAGAACTATAATTTAGTACCAAATACTCGTGAGGAATTATAGCTTTGCTGACTGGCAAATAATTTGCCAAGGCAGATTAGTTTAGCTGCATAAAATAAATATCCACCTGCACATACTAGCACTAATCAGGGCGTGAAATTAAACTTTTTATTCAGTGGGAAATAACTGCTGCAAGGCGGCGATTTAGCCTGGGAAGCAAATATTAAGGTCAGCCTATTCTCTCTCATGTTTATAGCACWTATAATAGTAGGGAGAGCACAGTGCAACAGATTCTGCTTTTTAAGTCTACAAAACTAAATACTTTAGTGATGTGATAAAAAAAACACTCTGCCATTTGCTTTTCTAATTGCATATACTTAATGAAGCAAAATGGCTGAAATGAAACATTACCCAAAAAGAAAAGTTAGTGGTACCTAAGGCCTGCACCAACTGCAGGGAAAATAAATAAATAATTAAAAGATCAACACCACGAAGAATGATGTTTGGGAAGAAAACAAAAAGATCAACTTTTTTTCCTCCAGACATACCAGTTCCATCAAACTCTCAATCTAAGAGGATGTTTTTTCCAGTAATATCAGAGAGAACCATACTATATCAGAGAAAGCTTAATGTTCACAAGCTGGATTTGCAACTCCATACTTAATAGCCACGCCTATGCTGTTTTTCTCACTACTTCCAAGCTTCTTGGCTTTAGACACCATTTGATAAAATCACAACATGACAAAATACATTCTAAGGAAGATTCTAAGGTTCTTAAACCAAAGTTTTAAAACAATAGCTAGGAAATTTTAGATCTCTGAAAGTCAATTCTACTGACACCATTGAATTTGAGTCCATAGCACAGAGAGGTCCTGCTGGCACTAAGCTTTTGCTACCTGCCACTTCCCATAAGCACAAGAGGGGGAAAAAAAAAGACATATATATATAATTTATTTATAAAAATAAGTTAAAAAAAATCAGTSCATCAGCCTCCAGTTTTTGCTGTAGCACTATTACTTGATATATTGCAATAACTTCCACATAACTGTCAGGAAAATATGAGAATATCAGTTAAGGAATTTCAGGGTTTTCTCTCTTTCTTTTGTCTTCCAAGAGAAAAAGAAAAAAAAAAACGGACAAATGCATCTTAACAGAGCGTTCTGGTTCTCCTGTAAAACTGGAAGGCCATCAGGACCTTTTAGAAACACGCTTCTCTCCAAAAAAAGGGAAACATTCACTTGAGGGCTAAGTCACTTACAAGAATTGCTAATGTCAACTTCATCTTATCCACAAGCCAGGGAAGTAAAGGAAGTACTGCCAACTGGTTCATTCCAAAAAACTTGGAAAGAGAAAGGGAAACTTCATACATCAAGTTATTGTCTTYCCAACCACCCTATATAGAATTCAAACCGGTCAGGTGCAGATCCAAGCACTGCTAATTTAATACAACAGAAGTTGTCACTAGTCCATTCAAGAAAACAGATGTTGCTTCATAGAGCTTTGATATTTTTCTTAAATACCTTTCAAAATGAGGAACAAAAAATATGAACTCTTATAAAAGGGCTTTATTGTATTTTTATAGCATATTACATACCTTGTAACAATCATTTTGTTAAGTGTGAATGTCAGTTTTATTTTCTGTCCCTTTTTTCTTGGCTATTTACAAGCTTTGTAAGAATCATTCCTTAATTAAGTCTAAACATAGTTTTATATAAATGGATTCCTGGAATTAAAAACGTTCAGACTTAAGAAATGATTGTTACGGAGACTGTAACAGGCCGTAAAAAAAGAATGCCACTTTAAACAAAGATTTCTCATTTTAATTAAAAAGATAATCATCAGAACATTCGTACACTTAACGGAACCATTTGGAGCTACTTCTACTATTCTATGCAGGCATATGTAGTTTAGTTTATATGACATTTAATCAAAGTCTCTGTTGAGCCTATTGCGCTCATGCTTTAAATACTGTATCTACATTTTTAAACTGTTTATTTAGATATGGAAGTTACTTATTGAGCGACTCATTCCTGGTACTTTTGTAAATGGTTATGACAACTGAAATCCCATATTCTTGGGAGAATAAAAACACAGCTCACTCAGGCAAGATTTTTTTTTTCCCAAAAACTAATGGGCATACTTGCTGCTTCTTTTAGCTTATGCATCAGTCTCTTAAAACCTATACTTCATGAAGAGTGTAATTTTAACTGCAGTACTTTAGAAAGAGAGGCCAAGATGAACTTGCACGGATTCCACCCTAGCAAAATCCATGGTATAGTTGCAGAACACTGGAACATGCAATTCACAATACCATTCTCTACGTCTATCTACTGGTTTTCATTCAAAAGAAACTTTGGCAAGAGGACATAGAGCCTACATGATTGAAAGCACTCATGTATGGGTAAAGAGCCATCACCGCTGAGAAGTTGCCTGGTATTGCATGACACTAGTGCACAGCAGTTTAACAGCAGAAATCAATTTTAGGCCTTCTTGAAACCCACAGGTAACCTGAATAGGCAAGAATACTTAAATAAATTTCTTAAACCTGAAAGTATTAGATTATACGCATTGCACCTAAACATGGGTAGCTACTGAAACTGAGAGTGAATATTAACCAATGAAATACCATTCAAATATCCTTCATAGTAATCCAGCCAAAACGAGCCAGGAAAAGCAAGACTCCTTTTCTCCATCAAAAATGACATACACATGAGCAAACAGGAAAAAGAAAAAGAAAAAGCAGCGCACTTGGTCTTTCAGAGAGTCAGATACAGGCTGGATTGTGAAATAAGAAATAAAATTGTGATTTCCTTAAAAATATCTACTTCACACATAAAACTAACATAGATTGAAATTTCCACATGACATTTTCTGTTAGTGCTAGACATTAAAAAAAAAAAATCACATCTTTCTCATCTGATATCTTGTGATTTGAGAGAGCAGCTCAAAGTCACAACCAAAAATTACGCACAGATATTTTTAAGTGAGAAAAATATTATTTTTTCTAGAAAAGGACAAAAATACTACCACCTACCAGGCTGCTTCCAGCACAAAATGAAACCGAGCTGAAATCYATATCACAAACAAAACCTCTCAAAGCTGGAAGGATGGCAAGTCTCATCCCTACAAGGGACATTTGAATATTAGCTATGATGAAATACCTTAGAACTTGGAAAAAAAATTAAAAAAGAAAAAGAAAAAGAAAAAAAAAAATCAATAATGAACAGCACAGTTCACTTCAAACGGTGACCCATCTAGGAAGAGAACAATACAGGAAGTGTATCACACAGTTGGGTGAGCAGGATAATACACTGTGGATGATTCAGCATTAGCTGTGAGGATGCGCTAGCCAATCTCCATAGGTAACAGCATCAGTGCTGTTACTGCAGTACCTAAAGGGGGTTTTCCAGCACAGCCAGCTGATATTTACAGTTCATATAATTCTACCTATCRAAACAACCTACTGTGCTGCACTGCCACAAACTGCAAACGAAGACCGAAAGACCACAACATGTCCAAATACTTTCACAATATGACTAAAGTGAGAGTCATGAACTATAGAAACGTGTGTGAAAGCAAAAGCTTAAAAGGTGTTAAAGCTTTTTTTATCTCCACTCTCCACTCAAGCTGTAATCAAAACAAAAATGCTAAATGGTTGAGAAGAAACAGAGGAAGGCTACATGTTCCACTGTGCTTTTAAGATGTGTTCTGTGTGTTTTTATAATAAAACACCAAAGAACTTGGGTAAGCTTTTAGCTCCCAGTGCAGCCTGACCCTTGATCATTCTTCCCTTCATCTGAAGGGACACAGCTCCTGAAGGCTGCTCTCATGCTCAGGTCTCTCCCTAGTGCCAGAGTGGTTTATTGTGCGGCTGGATCACAGCCAGCTGCAAGATGGACAGGAAYTCCCTCAGGCAGCCAGGCCCAATCCTATGGAGGATTTCAGGTGCATGGAAAAAGCCTTTGGACAGGAATCTTTGCACAGGGAGTGGGAAAAAAAAAGTAGCATAGAGGATGTCAGCACAATGTGATTACAGTATCCTTTAGTGCAAGAGAGAATCTTCTCAGCAGAAACTTTTCAGGATATGAAAGCCACTATCTATCCTGATGCAGGCTGCAATCACCAGGACCTTGGCCACTCCTACAGCCAGTCACACACCACACCACACAGAAGAATTTGTTATGAAATGATAGCTTGCCTATTTAGGTACCCATAGAATTTCCCACTTCATTGACCTGAGACTCTATAATTCTGAAAAACTTCAGGAAAACTAGCAAAAGGGTCAAAAAGTGTCAGGACAAACAGGTACTACAAGATTAAAAGCCCGAAGCCAAGCAAGTGCCTTGAAGAGCAATTAAAAGTTAAAACTTGCAACTAGTATGTCTTCAATCTCATTTTAGACATATGCTCTGAAAATTTAATAAATTGCTTCTTCTTTATAAGCTTAGATTTAATTCTACACCACAGAAAGCCCTAATCCAAAAATCAACTTTTAGCAAGTGCTGCCAGTTGCTCAAACAACACCCTTGGGGAGAGGGCAGTTTGGGGCACGTAAAACTAACAGACACTTCAGCTGGCCCTGGTTTGTTTTCATTTTCCAGGTTTTACTGTTTCTAGTCAAAGAATGCAAAAACATCAATAAATTACAAAAAAGAAAAAAAAAAGGAAGAAAAAAAGAGAGAAGGAAAGAGAAAGAATGAGGGGGTGTTTTAGGGGCACCCAGAGCAAGCTGTCCTCGCTTGCAGAGCGTCTTGGCTGCGAACCCCCAAGGGGGCTCAGCCCCAGGCCCCCTCACAAACCTAAGGGACAGGACTCTGGGGCAGGCGCGGGATCCCAGGGGCAGCACACCAGAAAAACAGCGGGAACCGCGGGGGCTGCTGCGCACTACGGAGGRGGACACGCGTGGAAGGAGAAGCCCAAAGGCCCCCCGCTCCCCCCAGCCCGGCCTGGGCTCCCCCCGTTCCCCTCGACCCCTCCGGGCCCCACGTTTCGCCCGCCGCCGCCTCTCCCGCCTCCCCCCAGCGCCAGTGCGGCCCCCCCGGCCCCGCTCCGCTCCCCCGCGGCCTCCCTCCCTCCCGCCGCGCCGCCGCCGCGCAGGTGCCCCCCAGCCGCCGCGGCCCCTCACCATGAACTTGAGGGCCTTCTCCTGCAGCACGGCTTCGGCCGGGTCCATAGYCCCGCGCCGCCACCGCCGGGCCGGGGGCCGGCGCTGCGGCCGCCCCTTCCCTCAGAGCCAGGCCGCAGCCAGCGCAGCCACGAACCTGCGCGCCCCCCCACTACCACCACCCTCCACCTCGCCCCGCGGCCGGCGCGGCGCATGCGCCGCCCGAAGGCCCACGGGAAATGGAGTCCCCGGCCGAGCTCGAGACAAGGGCCCGAGCGGAGCACATTAACTACAACACCCAGAAGGCTCCGCGGCCAGGGGCACGCCGGGAGCTGGCTGGCGCAGGCGCCRCGGCCGGCAGCAGGGGCTGATGGGAGTTGTAGTACGGGCGGCTGTGGCGGGTGTCACCRGAGGGCAGGGGACAAGGGGACATAGCTGCAATTTATGGCGCCCATAACAGTTCTGCTAATTATTTTGTCATGCTGAGRCTGCGCTCGGTGCCTAGGCATGCGTGGTTTTTAAGGCAACTCCTGCTTGTTTGGATACRGCCCCAAATACCCTCTGAAATTAATCTGGGCAGAGGCACACATGGGTATAGGGCGGATTTCCRTGTAATTGGTACCAAAAATGGTTGGTGTCTTTGGAGGGAACGCTGGGTCGCGTGGGTCCGTGTTGCTTCCCGGTGGGGGGATGTGAAACTGGGAAGTCTGCGGCCCCGGAGCCGCGCGGCGTCGGCTCCAGAGGTACCCGGAGAAATCCCGCTGCGACACAACCCGTGSCCTGGGCAGCCGACCGCGGCGCTGCGCTGCCCTCGCACTCTGTTACCGCTGCTCTTGTTCTTGTGCTAAGAACGAAGCCMGATCTCTTTTCCCTGAAAATTACACCTGCTTCTTCTCGCTGTATAAAGCAGCAAACAGGAGACGTGATTTGACAGCAGCCCCCTCGCAGCAACGCACATAGGCCGGGGGGGGCCGCCACGTCCTCCCCATCCCTCCTTTCCCTGTTGGGCACCAGACAAGATCACCTTACCCTTTGTCTGTCAAATCCTCGYGTTTCTTTCCATTTTGTCTAACCTCTTGCAGCTCGCCTACATTTTTAACCAYGTGCCTGAAAGCCAAAACCACCATACGTGGAGCATCAGCAATTACTTCCTGTGTCTTCAATACTAATTAAAACACCCTAATACATTTTTCCTTTCTCTGTAATAAGCACAGCGCTGTCTCCTGCTTCATTTGTGAGTGTAAAACATTCACAGTCTTGCTGCATTTGTACCTTTGGCTTTGCACCTTACGTGTGGTGCTTCCCATTTCTTCCCATCTAGAAGCCACCAACCTCAGCATGAGCGTGACAMCGTGCAGCCTAAACCAGTTCTCTTTGTTGCTGTTTGCCCTGTGAAATACTGCTTCGTGTTGCGGGAATGGTACCGGCATCTCCTGACGATCGGAGCCAGCATCCATCTACCATCTGTTGCCAGTTCTTGTGACAGCAACCCTTCCTATATCCGGCATTTCCCATAACGCTGTAGTGCTGACGAGTACGGGATCGATGTGACAGTGGGGATGGAAATTATTTTACAACAAAAAGGCATTTCTAGCCCTCACAATTGGCAACGGGGAAGGAAAGCTTTAAAGTGATAGAGTTCATCTCTAAGTAAATATATAATACTATTTTTTTCCCAAAGCATTTTAATGCATTTCATTATTCTGAAGCGTGTACTTCTGTAGAGAGAATTTGTTAGGAATAACATTGTCAGCTTTACTTTATCTCAGAGCACCTGAAGTTACACCAGAACATGGGACTTGTAGCTGCTGCAGCCGATAGAGGAAAGTCTTAAATGTGACCTGGCTGTGGTCCAGAAGTGTGAAGCAAATAGGGCACCCTCAAAGCTGCCTTGCTTAAAGGGAATCCCAGGATTTCAAAGCCAACTTCACAGATTTTGAGGCCTGACTCGTGATTTTTGAGTGTCTGGGACTAGCAGCACCAATCCATTATCACGACCTGTACTGAGGCCAAAAGCCAAGGATGCCCTTGCTGTGTTTATTGCTCCACACTACAAAATAGGAGGCAGTTACTGTCAGCAAAACTCAGCAGCCCTATTCTGTGCACCAGCCCTCTTCCTCATCCTCTTTAAATATCCATTCATATCTCTATTTCGATACAGAATAATCAGATAGAAAGATAAAAATAAAATAAAATAAAATAAAATAAAATAAAATAAAATAAAATAAAATAAAATAAAATAAAATAAAATAAAATAAAATAAAATAAAATAAAATAAAATAAAATAAAATAAAATAAAATAAAATAAAATAAAATAGCAGAGAATATGCCCAATACTGAACTCCTTGCAGGGACACATACCCTGGGTGACATCATTACCCAATGGCAGAAGTGTGTCCTCCATCAAATCCTCAAATTACCCAGTAGAGGTAACAGGGTAACCCCKTGCAGAGGCCAGGACTGGGTCCTCACCTTTCCATATCTGTTTTGATGGTAGCAGGCGGCAGGGATAACCTTCTGTCCTCTCTCGAACGTCCCAGGACATTGAAATCTTCCTAAGAAACCTTCCAGGTCACCAGGGCTGCTATTCCCGGACTGCCCAACCACRCTCTTGATCATCATAGACCCAGCTAAAAACCCTAGATGAAAYGTGCTTGCCTGTATGTAATAGAGTCAGGCGTTCTCCAGGCTTTTTTTAACACGTACCACAATTATAGAAATAACGGTAATTACCTGGAGTCTTATAATTGCAGAGGGACGACTCCTGTAACTGCGCTGGGGGTGGCTGGGAGCTKGGGGCCGGCTCCCCGCTGCAGGCACGGTGCAGTTGGCCAGGATGGAAATGGATCCTTTTTGCAGCAGCACCGAGGGCCCAAGGGCTTTGATCGCCTGGTTTATTTGTCAATAACATTTGATGCTAGCTTAATTGTAGCAAAATTGAAATGTGTARTGCTTCAGCACTAGATACCACTGTCCCGAAGCCCTTTAGGCTGATCGATCTATCTGGATTGTAACTTATAGGGGTTAACTTTGCTGGGTCATGAAAAGCACAGACTTGTAGTGGAGCCAAAATGAGAGTCGGTGTTTAGGTACTGGGCTGGGCTTTGGTAGAAGGAGAGAACTCAGTTATTCTCTTATATAACCTCCAGAATCGCAGAACGGTTGAGGYTGGGAGGGACCTTTGGAGAACATCTAGTCCAGCCCCCCTGCACAAGCACCCAGAGCACGTTGCACAGGACTGCGTGCAGGTGGGGTTTGATATCTCCAGGACAGGAAACTCCACMRCCTCTCTGGGCAACCTGTTACTCTCCCAGTAAACAAGCTTTAACTCAACTTCAGGATCCCACGGTACAGGGTGACCTCAAAGGGGCAAGGGGACGGTCTCTGCCGCAGCATGTTACATCTGTGTGTGGGTTGTGGGGTGGCATACAGGGCAAAGAGACCGAGGCAGTAATCAGAGAGGCAGAATTTGACCMGACAGCACTCAGCACAGAGCCCCTGCCTCAGCCCTTGAGCCCTGCCTGAATCTGCTGCATTCGCAGCCCAGCTTTGCRGCTTGTTCCACCGAGGGATGCTCATTGCAGGCAGCCAGCCCTGTGCTCCACAGCTTGTCTGGTGGGTCCCAGAGCAGGAGACTGGCCGCACTGCTGAGCTGTGACACCTGCTGAAGGCCAAGGCCAAAGACCCCTGTTCAGAGCCCAGTGCTGTTGAGGCACCCTCGGCACACAGGAGGAGTAGAGACACCRGAGAGGTCAACAGCAGGCGAGTTCAGCAAGTTCTTAACCAAATAAATAACATTTCATTTGCATTGCAGGAACTGAGAGCCAGATACGTGGTGAGTGTTGACCCTCTCATCACCTGGCCAGCTCTTGCTACCCACCATTCAACTACGATCACATTCGCCCCTTCCTGCACTCAACACCGTCGCTGCAGTGTCTGCTGCACGAAGCAAGCCATGGAGCACACRGGGAGCTTCCAGATGAAGGATGCTACCTAACGGTAAAGATATTGCTGTGATTATTTTTGCAATAGCATATTGCTCTGTGCATTCTAGGCTCTGCGGACCATATCCACGCCTGGTGTAACGCCATGTTAATTTGCTGTGGCAGTCATTAATTGGGTAAGGAACAGCTGGTGCTTTGCTTTAAGTGAAGCAGATTGGGTCAGCAAGTGAGTGTTTGGTTAAACGACGTGCAGCAGGTACAGCCCTGCCTCGCCGGCACTCCGGAGGGGCTTCCCTTCTTGTCCCAGTGACCCTTGGAGGAAGCAGCAAGATTTGGCCTTGAAACATTAGGGAGCTTTAATCAGTGCAGTTCCTTTGGGCATTGTTGTCTGAATTTTAATATTTTGAATAATAAATGATTATTTTAAATTAAATTTGTGGGCTCACCATCTGTGTGTGTTTGGCCTTGTTTTCCTCTACTTTGGCAGTATCATGGCTTTTTTTTTTTTCTTTCCAAGTTACAACTAAAGGAAGCAAAAGGAGAGGAGGTGACTGCTGTAGGAGCCTCTTCCTATTCCCTTTGCCCCACAGGATATTTGCAGCCGTGGCAGCCCTTAATGCAGGTGCTTTGTACAGCCCTGAACACGCAGACAGAGCCCGGTGGAGTCAGAGCACCGGAGTGGAAAAGCTGCCAAGCACAAGACGTGGATGCAACGCCCAGAGCATGACCAAGACCACAGAGCATGAACTGTGTTCACCRTGGGGCTGGGTGGGACAGTGCCCACCAGCTGGAACCAACAAGGATGTGGGGACACTGACACGGAGGGGATAAGTTGGATGTCCAGTCATGGAGAGCAGTTGCTCCGGGCTGGCTCGGTAGTACCAGGAGAGAGGGGCTTGTCCTCAGAGGAGCCAGGCTGGGGTTCACGTTGAAGTCAAGGTGAATTCATGCMTCGTGCTGCTGCAAAGGGTCCACGTCCTCCATCTCTCACTCCATCCTCCGCCCACTCCCACCTCACCCCTTGCACTGGTTCTGATGCTCACCTGCCAGCACGGGAGCTGTTTTAGTTCATTAGAGCAGCAGAAAACAACAACAGCTAGGGAATACAAACTAAGCCCTTCTTCATTGGCAAGTGGAATTGGCCTTTCTTGTGACCAGACAAATGCCAGAGGTGGCGAGAGGGAGGAAAAGGGATTGCGCCCAAGGAGCAAGGTGAGCTTGGTCCCTTTCTGGGAGCTACCGATTCTGCAGGTACCAGGTGACCAACTCCATATGTTTGCCCAGAGGCATAAGGGTCTCTCCCTGTTTGCAGGGCATCATCCCCACTGTCAGAGACACTGGATAGAAAGGTCAAAATCCTAGGACAAGGGGCTCATTGAGGGAATGCTGAGCCCCAATGCTGAGCCCCGGGCAGTCCTGCCGGGCTGTGCACGTGCAGGGCTCCCTACAGAAACACACASAGGCCACCCACAACCTGCCCGGCACCAGGTCCCCACGTGCAGCACTGGGTGCTGCTCCACCTCCTGGTGCAGCAGCTGAGGCCTGGTCACCTCCCCGCACACCCGGAGCGGCCGCCGGGACCCCTCCATGGTTGCGACACCTTCTGTCTGCCTGTCCTTGAAACGGCAGCAACGAGGAACTCACGGGGCCTCTGGCACATGCAGGAACCTCGGGCGAGCATCACTGAGGGCTTCAGTGTCATTACCTGCAACGAGAGCAAAGGAGAAAACGGATTTCCCTTTATTAAGGCAAAAAACAAACGCAAACCCACCCAGGCTGACCCTCCCAAACAAAAACAGCCCCTCGTAGTCAGAAAAGCCTTTTAAAGCCTCATGAATATTTAGCTTGTCCTCATGTAAAATATATGATTTTGTGTAAGGATCAGGCAAAGGAGGTGCATGATTTTTTTCTGATTTATGGAGCCAGCAACGGATTATTCATAGCAGAGCAGCTGTGTGGAAAGATTCATCCACTGCAAAATGTGATTGTACATCAGGCAGTGTGAGGGAACAGAGCTATGACTAATGGCTACTTTACATATAAATGAGATGGTTTGCGCTAGGAACTGTAAAAAAAAAAAAAAGGAAAAAAAAAAGAAAAGCGCAATGGCTCAGCTGACGGCGCGGCCTCGGGAGCGCTGCGCAGGGGCTGGGCACCCAGCACCGAGCCTGCCTGGAGGCGCTGCCTTCCCTCGCATCCTTCAGCACACCATAAATAAGGCAGCGGCGGCATCCGCGCACCAGATTTGTTGCTGGTGTCAGTCTGCGGGCTGCAATGGGGAAGGTGGAGGGGATTTCACCGACCTCCAGCCTCAGAACAGCCCTTGGACGTCCCTTCTGCTCAGACCCATGCTGAGCTCCAAAGGCACCGTTGGGCCGGGCCAGCCCCACAGCTCCCTCCTCTGCTGCCGTAGCCGAGACGGGTTGTCTAGACGTTGCAGATGTGGACAGATGTTGGGGCTGTAATTTATAACAACGGCCTCCAGAAGGCAATTCCAATTTGTTTCGCTAAAGCTTTAAGTTACAGGCAGCAAGATCTCCTGTAAATACACTTGACTTACGTAGCGGCTACAGAGGAGGGTTTGCCCAGCGAACGGCCGCTCGCCGCAGGGCTGGGGAGGACGCTGTGGGTTGCAGGTCCAAAAAGCAATCTCACTGCAGCAAGAACCTGGCACCCGGGAGCAACTGGAGCCACCACGGCCCCTCGGGAGGTCCCTTTTCCAGCACCTTTCACTCGCTCAGAGGAAGGACAGGAGAATCACTCCAGCAATCCCTCCCAARCTCCCAAACGCTGCCACTGATGGGCATGGGCTGGCCAGACCTTAGAAATTCCAGACCATGCTAGGGGTAGTGCAGACCAACAACACTGCTCTGCCCTGGAGAACTAGCAAACTCATGACTGTCTCAGCCTGCAGACACTCCCACGGATGCTGGGCTCTGTCCCATTGAGCTCTGTGGCCTGAGATCAAACTAGTACTAACGTGCAGAAGAGCTYTGTGTGGGCAGGATCACAAGAAAACAGATTGTATTGTGTATATACATATATATGTATATACATATATACTCCATATATATCATATGGTGTATCAATCATATGTGTATTCATCAGATGTGAAGATCACATCTGGAGCCCAGCAGGTATAGTRCACATCTGAAACCTCACCTTCAGGAGTCCCAACACAGGGCTCCAACCTAGAAAAATGTTTAAAATGCATATATATGCATGCATATATTTCAAAGGGTCCCCGCAGTCTGCTATACAGAAGCAGGACCAGGCTGCATCGGGTTTCACCTTGGAAATTCCTGCTCTTCATCCGTTCAGAGGTGACAGTCGGAGCACAGCCGGTCACCAGGACAATTTCACCCACACACGAGGCTGCAGRGACAAGGACTTTGCACAGCCCAACAGCCCCCGAGTGTTGGATTCACCCCCGTTCCAATGAGGCTCCGATTCGCGATCTCCTCCCTTTGGATTTGCAAGTGCTGCCACGATCCATCCCAGGAGAGCCTGTGGAGAGAAACGGCCTGGCCTGCTGGGGGGGTGGCAGCAGAAAGCAACCAGCTCTTCAGGGGTTTCCCGGTGCTTTGCTTCCGCAGCTCCCACGTGAAGCGATGGGAAGAGGGAGTTTTCAGGATTCAGGCCAAATTAGAGAGTCTTCCTTTCCCAAGCCCCCAAAGTTTAATTTTAGGTTTAATAAAACATTTAATTTGAAGCAATGTATCTTAATTCGAGGGGAAGCAGTTTTTAAAATTAAAGCAAATAAGGTAATCAATTATTTAGAGTCATTCCTTAATTTGGAAGTTTTGTTTTCAGCTGAGCAATCAGCCAAACTCAAGGTGAGACTCAGAAATGGCTCTGAGCGCCCACACTTACCCTGGTCAGCAAATAAAGTATTTACTRCCTGTTTCAGGTCTGGTTGGGGCAGAAGAGGGTCTCGCCAGAGGGGGGTTAACTCAAATGAACCCACTCCGAGCTCATTCTGCAGCCACAGAGATGCGTTTCCATGTTGCTTTGCACGCAAAGACCAGCTCTGCAGGGCACCAAAGATGCCGGGGCTTGTTCTGCAGGTAGCAGGAGCCAGTCCTGGAGCCAGGGAACACAGGGTGGGTTCATCCGTGGGGGGATCAGACACAGAAACCACTTCACATCCTGAGGAATGGAGTGGGACTGAGGGCAAATTTGCCCCCTTTGGCACAAGAAACCCCTGCAGGCCACTCAMATTCAGTCTTCCTTCCCTAAATCTCCATCCAAGCTGCAAACCCCCTTGCCACAGCACACCYTGTGCAGCCCTGGGCTGGGATGACACGCCAGAGCTCAGCTGTCCCCACGCTGGGATAGAAACCATTGGTTTTTGTGACACGACGACTGGATGGGAGCGGAAGGGACAGGATCCGCAGCTCCCTCACCCACACACCCGCACACACCAAACCCGCCTGTGCTTCCAGACACCCAAAAACTGCTTTTCTGTGGCCATTTCAGAGCCAAACCCCTCCCAACCTAGAGGGAAGTGACCTAGAGAGGAGTCCCTTGCTGGAAGCTCCTGCTAAAGGACAAAGCACTGAGGACGAGGGGGATTAACGCCCTCAAGCAAGGGGATCCTTGCCAGGCGATGGGGTGGCAGAGCCCCGGGAGCAGCCGGACATCAGCAGGTTGTCCCTGCTCCAAGCACCGGGTGCCTGTGGCCCCAGCACAGAGCCAGCGGTGCTGGTTCCGAGGGGACCGACCAGCCGGATCCCATCCCCAGCTTGCTCGAGCAGTTCCAATTAAACCCGGTGGAATTCAATCTCTAACTCTTAATAAACTTCCCTGTTTCCTTGCCAACTCCCCTCCGGACACCGAGACGCTATTACTCCAAACACAACAGGAAAGGGCTATTTTTTTCTGCAAACTTTCTGACTGAAAAGGCAAGCACAATCCCCCCTAGCAGGATCCGAGCCATTAGGATCCGGGAAAATTAACTGCAAATAAACATTTGAGGAAGGGAGGRGGGAAGACAGAGCTGCCGAACCAAAGCAGGAGGGACACACACGCTTCCCGAGATGGGAAAATGCCCACGGTTGGGCCTGGACTGCAGAGGGTCACTTGTATTTTGCCACAAGCACATGGATCTCCAGGAATGCTGCTCCTTATCCATGCACCACTGCACATCCTTTCCCTCCTGTAGCCACAAGCCTTCGATGGGAGGATGTAAGGGGCCTGAAGTCCCCACCGTTAGCCCCACTCAACCGGATAAAAGGGAGTCCTGGAGCCTCCCTCACCCAGGACGGCCTCATCCAGCTCCTTGTTCCTGCGTGCTCCATCTCCATTGCCCATCCTGGAAGATTCAAACGCAGCCCTCTCCCTGCTCCCAAGGCCCTGGCCACAGCTTTGAGAGGCGGGAGCTGCCTCCGCTGCTCTCCTCTCTCTGACAGATGCCTCAGAGCCYGGGGCCGCAGTTAAGGTGACAAGATTCAGCAATTCTTTATGAACATTTCATTCCCGCTCGCTACACGACGTAAATTAGATGGTGTGTTACATTCGGGCAAGAAGCACGATATGTCACCGTGGCGCCGGCCCATTGGATGGAGAGGCTAATCCTGCCGTGAATTTCATTACTGCTTTTATGCCGTCGGAATTAGCTCGGCGACAGCGAGCCTGATTGTCTTTCACTAGGGGTTTGCGGGCRCGGGAAGGGCCCCCTCGCGCCGGGAGCCCCGCGGGGTGACCCGCGCTGCGTCTCTGCCGAGGGAGGCAGCGGCTCCGGCCCGTGCGCCCTCMTCCCCGGTGCTTCGGTGTCCGGGCTCGGCAGCGGCGCCAGCACCGGGTGGTTTCGTGCCCTTGGTCTAGGAAGGGASGTGGTGCACGGTACCTGGGTGCGGGTGACAGACTCCGTGTGGCCGGGTTACCTCCCTCGGGATGTCCCCGTGGACGGTCYCATCCACATGAGCCAGACTGAGCCTTGGCTTTAGGCCGAGCAAAGCTGAGGGAGCTGAGTCCATCCTATCCATAGGGACAGAACCAGGGTGGGTAACACGGCACATATCTCCTTCGTAGAGCCAGTGCTGGTCAGAGAGCAAAGCCAGAACAGGCAGAAATCCCGTTCCTCATCATTCCCATTCTTCCGTCCCCTCTGCCCGTCCCTGGTTTTGCACCTCCGACAGGCTCTCCCGCTCCTTTCCCATGTCTAGGCTCCCCCATGCACTTAACCAGCAAGCCCATACGTGCAGCCTTGCTCCTGCTCACGTCCTACCGAAGAGCTTGGCTTTTCTCCCGGAGCCTCCCAGTGCTGCTGCCATTTACAGGGTTTAAAATGTCAGCGTGATGCCCTCCGGGGGTCCAAAGGAGATTAAGCTGCAAAACACTTGAAGGTTGCAGATGACGTTGGTGATGGGCTGCCAGGCAGATCCAATCGGTTCTGCGCCCTAGCACAAGTTCAGAGGGAAAAAAAGCCCAGCAGCGGGGACAGGGCAATTGATCATCACTGCCTCCCATCCCAGGACGTCCCTAGGGCTCAGGCAACAGGGCCTTTTTCCTGCACGGCTCCAGCCTCCCTCTGCAATGCTGGTTCACCAGGGAGACCACCAGGCTTGGGAACAGAGCTGAGCGCTCCTCAGTGCTGGACAAAGCAACYGGAAAAACAGTCAAAACACCTCGGGAGGAAGGTCTAGGCATGCCGCTGCTTTGGAAGTGCTCTGCACCACCCRGGGATCCCTTTGCTCTTTTTGGCTGTCCCCATATCTCATGGTCCCCAAGACGGCCACCCCTGCATGATTCAATGCTCAAAGCTCCAGGTCTCTGCTCACTTATAAACACAACCCGGTCCTGTTTGCCCTGGGTGCCCTGCACAAGTGTTTCACGGAGAGAAAAGGAATCCTCCCCCAAGGCAGGAGAGCTCCTACACACAGCGGACAGGGAAGCACTTCCCACCTTTTGAGAGCCAAACCCCAGGTGTAAATGAAGGACGAGTTAGACTCAAAACCCATCCCTAGGGGTGCATCTGAGAGGAGGGATGGTCTGACTACGTGTCACACACATTGGAAGCTCTGGCAAGAAACCCAGAGCAACACTGAGACCTGCCCCGGGCYTTTTGCCCCCCGTTCCCACTCTAGCTCTCAGGACCACGAGGATAAATTGCCTTAACACCCGTCGATTWGTCAAAGTGCTCTCCCCTCAGGTAAGCGCTTCGGGAAGCTCGCCTGGTCCCTCGCAGTAACACTCTATTAGCCCTTCACTCTAAATCTAATTAGGGGGAGGAGGAGTGGGAGAGGATGGGGAAGAGCGGGAGGAAGTTAACAAACCGATTGGGGATGATGAACAMCACAAGAGGTCCATCAAAGAGAGAAAGAAAGAATAAAAGTGGCCAGATCTCACACATCTGCGCGAGAGGTGCCCGAAGCCTGTGGGGCAACAAGGGGCAGGAGGACAGAGCTGCCAGCTCTCCCCAGCCTGGGACAGCTCCAGGGAGAGGACAGGACACAGWGCGGGGTGTGGGGACCTGGCTGGGGAGAGCAGCTCGTTGGAGCTCATTCTAGGGGGGTGGTTTTGTTGATTGTAATTGAAAAAGGAAGAGAGCAAGTTAGAAATACGGATGGAAACCTTATTCAGAGCCCTGGCCACTGCTTCCCCGGATTCGGTAGCCCTCCCGAGGCAGGTCCAGCAAGAGCAAGCCAGTAGAMCAAGTGACTGTGCAGCCACCAACGGGTGACCCTCCCTCCAACCAAGCCCTATCAGCACCTCTGAGTGCCCAAATGATGACAGGAGCAGGAGAGTTGGGCTCAAAGGCAGCATCCCCACGCCAGACCCGAGGCAGCCTTCCAAGAGCATCATTTCTCTCCCTTCTCAAACCTCTTTGCCCCACAGGTCCCTTCTCGGGGCCTTGCACAGAGCCCGTCTCMCCAGGGCGGGACGGGTGCTCTCAGCTGGACTCACCCGCAGGTGACGGGAGGCCCTTGGGCACCTCGTGTCATTGCACAGTCCGGAGCAGTTAAGACAAGGCCAGGAGCTGCGCAGAGCCAAAATAAAAAAGTCACAGGGACTTCCCATATCATATATATATATATCAGCCAGCTATGGCTCCATTGGGAACAAAGGTATTCAAGCATCGGAATGAGCGCTTAGCAGTAAAATAGGTCCTGGAAACCCTCGGGCACTATTTACTGGGGAATGAATCTACCTTGGTGACTGATCGCAGCCTTTTAACCTGGATAAATCAGATGACAGATAGGAGCATCTCCCAGGTAGCCCTGCCGGCAGGTACCGCCATCACTGACCCGTCCRTTCCAGTGGCTTTGTCACCCACCTGGGGACACGTCCCCTGCCATTTGGGGCGCGCCCTGTGGGGGAATCCCGTTGGGATCAGCGAGGCGAGGTGCCTGCCCTGCTTGGAGAAGACCTGCTCCTCTCCCCGGCACGGAAGGGGAGGAAGCTCTTGCCAGCAGCTCCCCAAGGAGCAGCCGGGGCAGCTGCAACACTGAGGTCTGACCCCAAGTGTGCCCAGACCCCAAAGCACCCAACACCCCAGCACCAGAGCCCTTGGTGGGGAGCAGCGACAGGCCCGTGCCCTCGTGCACAGTAGAGGCACATCAGCCCAACAGGCTCTCAGCCTCTGCAGAGGATTTTCCAGGCTTCCACAGCATTGACCATTGCAGTCCAGAATCAGAACATAWCACCCTGAGAGGCAAAACCATCCCCATAAACCTTATGAGTATAAGGAGGGTCGTTAGCTTGATTTGTATAAGGGCGCTTAGGGGCTGTGAGCGCTTGCAGGCAGCAGCGRGCAGGCAGTTTGGCCCAGCCTCTCCTTTTGAGCACTTCTTATCTGCTACCCCGTGGTCCTTGCTGTCTGGGAGAGATAACGGAGTCAGCTTTGGCTACAGGTGCCTTTGTCACATGCACCTTCCGAGCTCATTCCCTGCTGGAGAAGGGCTATGGAGACAGAGGCTCCATTCTCCCTGCCCGGGTGCCCAGCCCCACRCTGGGGAGCACTGGCCCTGCTGCAGCCTGTTGAACCCAGCCACGGCTGCCCCATCGCTGCCAGGACCTCAGTGCCTTCATCTAGGCAACGTCCTGCCCCGCTTGCAGTCCTAGTTCTGCTTCAGGCMCCATTCAGAGGATGCTGCTTGGCAGTTATCCGGGAACTCCCTTTAGCAGGGAGTAGCCATGTCACACCAAGAGACATCAACTTCCATTCCCAAAGACAAAGGATAATGCAGAAGACAGCCAGGCTCACCAGCAGCCTCTAGGAAGGACCCCAGGTCTCCCAGTTGCCATCCCAAGACACTGCCACCAACCTCAGAGAAGACCCCTCCATATTCAGAAAGGGGACACACTGAGCACTTGTGTCACTGCTCCTTCAGCCAAAGCCTAACATGGAGCAGCAGCCGCTGCCCTCTCTGCCTTTCCTGYGCTGGGTAGGGCCAGAACCCCAGCTGAAGCCCAGGGCAGAGCTCCACCACAGCTGGGGACAGGGCAGCACGTTGTCCCACCAACGCTGACCTGCACAGAAAGCACAGCAGCCTCTTGCCCTTTGCTGCTTCACGGAGTCCATAAGGGAAGAAAGGAAAACCAAAAGGCAAAGGCAGCTTTCTTGCACCTTATAACCGATTGTCTCCTCCCTCCTTCCCAGCACGGCTCCCACCCAGGACCAGCTGCTGATGTTCAAGGGAATTAATCCTGATAACAAGCCTAAGCAAAGCACTGGGTATGGGGGAGTTAAGGGGATAGTGTCTTGGTTATGGTCAGAGCCTGAGTTCTGGTACTTCTGCAATACCCCAAACCACGAGTCTCCCCAAACACGACACTTGCAGGGAAGCCTTGGTGGCAGAAAGCCAAGGGCGGAGCATGTGAGTGAGCTCCAGCTCTGGCTTTGCACCTTGGATSGACGTATTCTGGAAAGGTCGAACCTTTCCCAGCGTTTTTGCCTTAGCGTGGCAGTTTGCAGGGTTAAAAATGGGGAGGCCGAACAACATCTCTTAAGTTCTCGCACACTGGACCCCTCCGCTCCATGCCATCCCCATGGCAGCAGGGTGCCAAAGGGTGCCCAGAGCAGGCCCAGGGCATCTGCTGGAGCTGGAGCACGGGGCATGGTGGAGCTCTGATCACGCCAGAGCCTGCGCAGCGCTGCTCCGAGTGCTACAAGGCATGGAAACCAGAGAGCTGCCCTTTCTGGACGTTTTCAGCCTCATCAGGATGCAGTTCTGGGGCTCCAAAATGRGCAGGAGCCCTTAGCAGAGCAGTGACCTAGAACCCTGCAAGAACATCTTCTCCTCTGTGACAGCCCTTACCAACCCTGGCTGTGTCAGGACCCACAGCAGGCGGGGTCTGATCCCACGGAATGGTTTCCAGAAGGGTCTCAGCAAAGCCGTGAGGGTCCCTTGGAAGCGCTGGGACAGTCCAGCTCCGTTCGGGGACTGGGAATGCCTCATAGTCCTGCGAAAGGGCTGTTTCACATGGATCGTTTCCTAGACCYGGCCTCTGCACATCTCCGGGGAGCCCAAACCCACGGCGGGTTAGAGCAGGAGCCTGCCCAAAGTGCAGAGGAAAACAGCTCGAGGGACCCCRAGCAGGACGGACACAACTCCCACCCCACGGGGCAAGAACCGGGTACATGGGGCAGCGAGCTCCGTCCTCACCCCGCTCCAGGAGGAGGTGGCCACCAGGAGCAGCAAACAGCGTCTGTCTTCCCATCCAGCCGGGATTCGTCTATCCCGGAGGGGGAAAGGGAGCCGACGATGGTACCCGGGGAGCCGTACGGAGCCGTCATTAGTATGCAGAGACTGTGATGTGGGAGAGGGGGAGAGAGGAARAGGGAGCGAGGGAGGGGGGAAGAGAGGGAAAGGAGAGACAGGGAGAGGGAAAGCCAGTTGTTTTATTCATGGCTGGTGATATTATAGACTGAGTGAAAATCACATTATCGTAATGGGAAAGTTAGAGTTGCCGTGATGATGCCCTGAAGCTTGTGTGCTGATTGGGGTGTGATTGCTATCTGTATTTATATGTAGAAAGCAAAGTTCACTGCCAGTTCAAGATGGTGGAGCCGGCTTCTTCATGCTGCATAATTCTTCACTAGGGAGAAGCGAGGGGCGGCCGGGGCAGCTCCGCAGGAATCCCCGGGGCTCGGGATGCTCCCGGGCTCCGTGTGGGCAGCCTGGCCGGGGGCTCTGCCTACCAYCCTGCCCTGCGTTTGGGGCTGCAAAGGGAAGCGGCGAGGGCAGGAGAGCGGTGCTGGTGTCCCCATGGCMCAGTCAGCACGACAAGCTGTGCACCCCACGCTTCCCACCTGAACCCCGGCTCTTCCATACAGCCCCCAGGGTCTCTGCGGGGTGCGGAGCAATCCTGGACCTTCCCGCTCCAAAGCAGGGTCTCTGCTGCTGCGCCTGGGAGGGCGCCGGGTTCCTGGGCAGCAGTGGGTGCTGGGGACACAGGCAGGTGTTCATTGCACAGATCCACCTGCAGAGACGGACGGGGCCCAAGGTGACCCAGCCCAGCAGGGATAAGAGGTGCGGACTCTCCAAGAACCCTCTGCCACAGCCGGCTCTTGGGCCTGGCTCCTGAATCCTGTGCCCAGGGTCCAGGAGAGCTGGCAGCCTGTGGGCAGCTCCCGTGCAGGCAGGGAGGGAGGCTGTGACCCAGGCGCCTGTCAGCGGTGACCGCTGCGGTGACACCAGCACCCAGGCACCCGCGCCACCTCCCCGCCAGGCCCTGAGCGCCCCCGCCAGCGCAGCCCCCTGGCTCCGCAGAGGCGTCTCCGGGAACGGATCAGGCTCCTGATTCCGGGGTCTGGTTGAGAGGGAAACAAAAATCCACGCTCGGTAAAAGCAGAGGTCTATTTATTGAATCGCAGAACAGAGCAACAAAAATAACCAGCACCGCAGAAGGGAAGTGAGGCAGATCGCTGGAGAAGTGGGGAAGAGCAGAGGAACGCACTAAATCCTCTTCTTTCGTTGCTGACTTTCAGTGGGGTTTATAGCGAGCCGTTAAGCTGTGCTTTTATGCGTTGTTATGGCTGCTCGCTACGGAAGCGCTGGTACGGGGCGCACGCGAGGCAGGCTCCTTTGGGACGAAGGCAGGCTCTGCTCGCTGGAGAGCCGCCCCACGGCCAGCACGGCCCAGCGCCTCTCCTCTCGCTGCTGCCGTTCCCTTTGACCGCCCGATAGGCAGCGGTGACGGAGCAGCACGTGGGGGACACCCGAACCGTGCGGGTGGTTTGGGGCAGAGCTGCCTGTGCAGGGGGCTGCGGCACGGCACGGCCTGTCCCGGGTGCCAGGGCTCCACTTGCACAGGGCATGAGGCTGCTAAGAGCCCTTGTAGGGCTGTGGAGGGAATTTGCTTTGCCTCCCCTSGTGCAGCCCTTTGCCTTTCGGGGTGACATACAGCCACTTGCAAACATGCCTTGGGGGCACAAAGCCATCTTCCAAGCTCAATATGTCACACCAGACTTTGCACTGCTGCAAGTACAGCACAAGGTGCAGGGACCRGAGCATCCCCGGTGACAGCATCCCACATATCTGCTGCCACAGTCAGGGCAAGGCAGGATTTGGAAAGAGAGACTGGGGGAGCCCGGACTGTTCCCTGCCTGTGCGGAGAGCTGCAGTGGAGCAAAGGGACCTAGGGGTGCTGTGTGCTCCAGGGATGCTGCATGATCCAGGGATGCTGCATGATCCATGGATGCTGTGTGCATTGGGGATGCTGCATGATCCAGGGATTCCGTGTGTTCCATGGATGCTGTGTGCATTGGGGATGCTGCATGATCCAGAGATGCTGCATGATCCATGGATGCTGTGTGCTCCAGGGATGCTGCATGATCCAGGGATGCTGTGTGCTCCAGGGATGCTGTGTGCTCCAGGGATGCTGTGTGCTCTGTGGATGCTGCATGATCCAAGGATCCTGCTCGCTCTGCAGGGACTGCTCACCCCCAAGGTCAGAGCGAAGGACACAGTCCCCCTTTGCAGGCAAAGACCAGCTCTGGCTTTTCCAAGGTCACCGGCGGCCGAGCCAGCTCCCGGGTGCCAAGCCCCCATGCCCTCAGCACGCCAGATGGATGCTCACATTCCCGAGAGAGCAGCCCTTGCTTCCCTTGCCCTCCCTCCCATACAGGGAGTCGCATGTGGCTCCAAACCGAGCGGTGCTGCAGAGCAGGGATGGTCTCTGGCCCCCATTCACCCCCCGGTGCAGTGCAGGTGCCAGCCAGGACCCACCACATATCGGGCACCGGATCGAAGACAACAAGCTGGGGTGGGCAGAGGCTGCAAGGGGCTGCCAGGACACACRTGGAAACTGGAGCTTGTGAAGGCTGAGGCTGGGGTGGGAGGCAGGAGGAGCCGGGAGGCCGGGCCTGGGTCAGAGCCCTGCTGAGAAGGGGGGAGCCCAGCCCGGTATGGGGAGCGTGGGAATGTTGCTATAGAAATCCAGCGCTGGCCTCGAGAGGAGGGAGACTGGGCAAGGCTTGGGAGCTCAGCACCAGGATGCCGGGCCACAGGCAGAGCTGGCTGAGGAGCACCTGGGCCCAGGAGAACCTTGCTGCACCTTGGTGTCCACCCCACCACGAAGAGAAGCGTCCCCAGCCCCGGGGGACCCCAGCWTGGCCTTGGGTCTCTGTCAAGACCGGGCCGGCAGGCAGCGGGGGCAGCCCTGAGGACCGGGACGCTCTGTGACCAGCCCTGGTGACAGCCAGCAGGAACGGGGTAACTCCCCGCAGGGATGCTCCCCACCCCGCGCATCCCCATCCCCAGGGCCGGGCCTCGCTGCCGGTCTGCCCCACTCTTCCCAGACACAGCGGATTGAGCAAGGCGGCTGGATAGAGGCTGCTCTGAGCAGCTCTGTGACGTTCATGCTCTGCCCGGCCAGCAAGCCGGTCACGCCAAAGTGCTGTGACCTTCCCCAGGAGCCTGCGGGCAAGCCCTGCACGTGCTGCCGCACGCCGGTGCCTCTCAGCGGGGTCAATCCACGTGCAGAAGGAGCTGGAGCTCCAAAAACCTCCTTTCCCAGCCCGAGCGCCCCCGGGGCTCCCGCCACGGCCTCCCTGCTCTTGCCCCTTGCTGGCACCAGCAGACCCGTAAAGCAAAGGCCCTGCAGACCTCAGCAGCACCCACCCGGAGCAGGGCTTTCCTCCCGCCGAACACTCTCACACGCAGAATCCTGGGGTTGTCCCCACACCCCGACACAGGATCCACACGCTGAGCTCGGTGTGAAGATCCAGGCGCATCCAAACACGTGTGTGTTCATGCACAGGCGCTTCCTTAGCCCAGGTGCCTGAGACGGGATCCCCGGGGCTCCCATTTTCCCATGACGCTGCCCCCCTCCCTTCTCCGGCGCCTCCGTTTTTCACCGTTTAACCAGAACCAGCCGCTTGTGTCACCTGCTGCTACCTGGCGCGCCCCTTGCCCTGCGTGAGCCCGCAGCCGCGCGACGGAGCCGGCGCGAGGGCGGCGAGCACCGCCGGGCGCTGCCGCCCGCCTGCCGAGCGTGCAGCTGGAGCGGCGCGTCCCGGGGGAGCCGGCGGCACCGCACAGCGCGCGGATCGGCGTGGCGCGGAGCGCGCTTGAGCGTCAAGCCATTTCTTTTCCCTATAAGGATCCTAAAGGAATCTCGGCTCTTCCTGCCCGGGTCTGCCTGGTCCAGCAGAGTGGCTGGAAAACCTGCAGGAGAGACTGGGTGGACAGGGAAGGGATGGATGCAAAGGTGGAGATGGGAGCCAAGCGCCAGGCTGCAGAAGGGACCTGCAGTGTCTTCTGCCAGCCTTGCAAGCTCAGATCCAAGGGGCTTGCAGAGCAATAGAGCATCAGAGCACATAGGGGCAATAGGAGGTGCTCGGCCCTGTGCAACCTGCATGGTGAGAGAGGAACATCCCTCCTTGCAGGTCTCCAAAGGGAACAGAAAGGGAGAAAGATGGAGGCCAAGGGGGAAGTGCCTTGACCTTAATCATTAGAAAATGTCTATTATTGACTGGCCCAAACAGCAAGTCATGAGCTCAGAGTGGAGCAGGACACCCGGGTGCCTTCTCCAAACCTATCAGTGTGAAGCATTTTGGGTCAGACCCACGAGTCACTGATGACCCACAAAAGGCCTCAGGGAACAGGTTCCAGCAAAGGAGCAGAGGTCTCTTGCATCAACCTCAACCAAACACCAGCTCTGACGTCTCGCGTGGGGCTGCTCCAAGGCCAGGGACACTCGAGGGCGACACCGTAAAACCCTCCTGCTGCAGTGCTGTGGCCCGGGATGCTGCTCGCTGCCTCCTGGTGGGAAGGACTGAGGCCGGCGTTCAGCCCGGTGCCCTCCATGCCCATGGTGCCCACGGCGGTGCCACGAGGGGTTGGTACCGACGCACCGCTTCGGAGCGCGCTGAAACCCCGGGGTTGGTCCCGGAGARGGGAGACAGCTGGAAAAACGCTGACAGGGCTGAGGAGCAGCGTGAGAGGGAGCCGCGTGCCAGGCCGGGGCGGGCGCAGCGCCGCGCGCCTCCGCGGGACACGGCGAGCGCGTCCTGCCGCCTCTCCTGTTACACCTCCTGGCGCTGCTCCGCGCCCCGCAGCGGCCCGGCACGACACCCGAGCGCGGCGCGGGCCCATCTGCTCCCGGCACGGCAGCTGCCAGCCCCTCGCTCCCCTCGCGGCTGCTCTGGGCCCCGTTCCCCACCAAAAAATCCCTGTTTCTCTTGCCCTGCTCCCTACCAGCCTGTGCAGAGCAAAACCGACCCTGTCTCTCCGCTCCCACTCTGCTCTTTTTGGTCCAGGTCCTGATGGCCTCGCCACCAGAATCCTGGCTTCTCCAGCCCGGTTGCATGGGAGGGCACCAGGCACGATGGTCCCCATTCCCTCTCTGCGTGGGTGCCGCCCTGCGGAATCCCTCCGCTGCTCCAGGCAAACGGTTAACAGTGAAAGAAGTGCTCCTGGAAGGCCTGCAAGACCACGGAGCACCGTTCCCGAGGGATTAGCACCGGCACGAATTGACATTGTGCTCYGCAGCTGGTCTCCTCTGTGCAACGCCTTGTGCCAACAATTACTGCGGGCAGGAAGAGGAAGATAAGCGCATGAATGGGTGGTTCATGGAARATCCATGGATGCAGGGATGGATGAAGGGAAGCGCAGATGGATGGTGGGTCCAGTCAAGGTTCCGGTATAAATTCCCAAATTCCTCATATTATTTTACTTTCCCATCTGCTGCGGTGAAACCAAACACCTCCAAATTTGCTTTATTCCACAGTTTTCCCACTTTCTGACAACAACCTGATGCCGGTCTGTTGGCATCTCACTTGCTGGTCTTGATYGCACGGTGCAAAGCTCGGTAACGACGCGGCTAAGACTGGCCACGAGGACGGGTTTGTGTGACCACCCCCCTCGAGCGCCCCGGCCCCTTGGGGCAGACACATGGGACTCTGGAGCCTGTGTGATCTCGTCCCGTTGATGTTTCTGCACCAGCCCCATCACCCCTACGCTGATCTCCTGTGCCCTGAMACAGGCGCAAATGCACAAAGACCGGAGGGAACGGGGAGGAGAGTCAGTGCCCATCTCCCCCCCAGCCATGGTGATGTGGATATAGGGATCTGCTCCCCATCCAAAAAGGTCCGGGGAGCACCACGACATAAAGGTGACTTTGCCCCAGCCTGCTCTCCAGGCCTGCAGCGTGTCTGGAATTGCATCCATGCACGGGCCATGGGGACAAAGCAGGAGCCATCTCAGAGTTTATGGGATGGGAGCCTCCCTGTTCCCCACATCTTGCGTCTGCTGTTGGAGCCAAGCCTGGCCAGAGGGCACACRCAGAGCCTGGGAGGCTGCAAGGGGCTATTGGGACACAGCCAGCGGAGTCAAGGCCTTATTCTCCTCGTGAGGCTGGAGACGACAGAGGCAGCGACGCTGGTGACAGCAGGAGAAGGCAAAGGAGGACCCTGAAGGGCCTTCACGCTGCATCTGCAGCAGACGCCGATGGCACCGGTGCCACTGTGGACAAAACGTTTCCTAACGCCCACCGAGCCCCTCTGCAGAGCCCTCTCTCTGGTGGAAATCTTGTTGTTTATCTATAATTCCGTAAAGCCTGCATGTCCCATTCAGTTCTCAGAAAGGCAAAATAAACAAAAACGACAAGGGGGGCGGGTTGTCCTCAAGTTTGGCARTCCTGGCACATTACCAAAATGTGGCTTTGGAAGCTGGTTTGGGGGACAGGGAGGATGGGTTGCTTCTTGTCCCTCATCCTTAAGGGAAAGGGGAAGGGAAAAAAATGAAGCCAYTGGCAGTTGTACACGGATTGGAGAAGGAAAACTCCAACGCCCGGTCCCAGCTCTAGCTGGCACAAGACACGGATCTTGGACAGAGTTGCGATAGGGCTGTTTGGGACCGTGCAGCACCGATGCATAAACCACGGGTCGGCTGGAGTCAGCAGAGCAGGGCTGGGCTGGTCCATGTTTCTGGGGAGAAGGTTCCTACTGGTTCCTATCCCATCCAAAGCGGGTCCCTGTCCCAGCTCTTGTTCCCTCTCCCTTTCCACCCAGCTCCCCTTGGCCTCGGAGCTCCGGGTGTCCGGCCACGCTGCTCCTTGGAACCCCCTTCCACCTGAGCCGGTCTCCCCGGGAGCCGGCAGCTCCAGGCCTGGCAGAGGGGTCGGAGCAGGGTGCCTGTCCACCGCGGTGCCCATCCCGCGCACCGTGAACCACCCCCGCACATTCCCGCAGCGGGACCCGGCCGGGACACGCTCCCGCTCCGCAGCAGGGAAAAGAGCAGCAAACGACCCCCCCGCGCACCCCCCGCCAGGCGCTCAGATGTCCCCGGCCCTGGGGACCGACACTCAGCCCCATCCTGTAATTTCTGAGCACGAAGAAGCATTACACTGTAATCCAGCTCCTTGGCACTCTGTCTCCTTCCCTCCTTCTTCTCCATCCCTATTCTCCTCATCCTTCTGGGCCCATAAATCTTAACCATGTCTGTGACTTGGGTTTTCTTTTTCTCTCTTTTTCTATCCTCTCTTTTTTTTTCATTTTACATCATTAATTAATCATGTTTAGGGCCTGGTCCCAGCTGTTACCACAACGAGAGCCCCCTGCCAGCCCCCTCGCCCCACCCCCAGCCCAGGAGCACGTCCGTCACTTTGGGATAAATCCAAGCAGTTGGAGGAATTCCTTGGGTGTCCGTCCAGCGGCGGAGACCCCGGCTGGTTCCTCCCGGGCTCCGGGCGCCTCTCCCAGCAGCTGCCAGCAGCTCTGCTCCTCCAGCCCATCCCAGCTCCCGGGAACCGCTGCCCTGCTGGGAACGAGAGCGGAGCTGCTGGGAAGGGGGAGCTCCGTCAGTCCCTAAGGATGCTGGAAGCCTTGTGCTGGGCGGACCTGCCTGCCCTGCAGCGTGCGGACGGAGCAGGAGGAAACCCAGGGCTCCGTCTCGCTCATCACTGCCCGAGGGACGCAGAGGAGGGAGCCGGACACCCCTGTTGGGAAGCCGAGCGGCGGGCGCCTTCGGCAGAGCCCCTGGGATGGGCTGCGGGGCCGGCACGGAGCACAGGGGCTGCCCCGGCCCGCCCGGTGCCGGCAGAGCCGCAGGGACGGGGGCACTGGACACGCAGCAGGAGCCACGACAGGCACCGGGCAGGGCTGCAGGTCAAGGGCTGGCCTGTGCCCCCGGCTGGGGCAGGGGTTCATGCAGCTTCCCTCCATCCCAGGGCACCGGGCAGGGCTGCGGGTCAAGGGGTGGCCTGTGCCCCCGGCTGGGGCAGGGGCTTGTGCAGCTTCCCCCCCGGCCCGGCTGCCCTCCAGCCCCGGCACCGCCATGAATGTTCCACTCTGGAGCCTCACGTGTTGCCGGTCACGCCAGGAATGACGCAGGCCAGCAGTGCAAAAAGCCCAGGAGCTGGTGCCTCCTCACGTGTCCTGCAGGCACGGCACTGACACCCAGCTTGGGCCCCTCGGTCAGTGCATGTTGGGGTCCTGGACCACATCCCACCGTTGCCCGGATGAACAGACCACATTTCCAAACCCTCCTGGTTCCCTGGAAGCTTTCTTGAAGCTCCTTTTCCACCTTGTTTCCCTCTCCTGCCTCCTTTCCCTCTAAATTATACTCTTTCATCCCCRCAGGCTGGCTACTAGTGCTAATACCCCTCAGACATTTGCGAGCTATCATCGTGTCCTCATTGAGTCATCGCTGGTGCTGGGTGCACTGAGCTCCTTTAATCTTTCCTTGTAAATCTTTCCCTTTGCACCTCTGCCTGTTTTCATAGCTTTTCCTGAACGTCTTCCAACCCCACCGGCGGCTTTCGGGCCATAGTCCGGGACAGGATCCTCATGACTCTGCTCGGACCATCGGCAGAACCACTCAGGGGGTTTCTGAGTCCCAGATTACGTGGGTGTCTTTCCTACGGCCATCTCCTCTCCTACCTGCTCATGGCTGCACCCAAGGGTGCTGTTCCCCCACTCCCTCCTTCCCACCAGCTCTGGGGCTTCTGTACTCTTAGAGTGGGATGAAACACGTATGATAAAAGTTTGCTCTATTTTGCCCTGGGACAAAAAAAAATATTTTTTTCCTCTAAGTTCACAAGGGAAGAGGGAAAACGCACATGAAAAGTGAAGCAAGTGCAAATGGATCAGAATTCCCTCCCCTGCGAGCAGCCAGGCCGCTGCCTGGTATTTTGGGTTGGAATGAAGCTGATGGGGCCCATCTGTTATTTTCTCCTTTGCGGATCAGCTGCGTTTTCCCAAGCTGACCTTCATCTGCTATTTCAAACCCCCAGGTCAGTGTTCCCATGGGCTCCGTCCAGCTCCCACSGGGAATGAACCCGGGTGCTAAATATCTTGGTGTCGTTTCACTATCTGCTCCTGCCTGTACTACCACCTGCAGGCTTCAGGAATGAGGCAATCGCTTCCCAGATCATTAACAGGGAGCTTAATTAAGACCTGTCATAACACCAGGCTGGGAAATGGTCACCCGTGACAGGCTCCCACCTTTCCTTTCCCTGCTGGGAACTCACTCGCTTCGTTGCTGGCTCCACGATTCACCACCCCAGCTCCTTTATTAACAACTCGTCCCTCCTGCAACCTTCTCCTGCCCTTGTTAAAATTCTGACCCATCTTCTAAGCCGAAAATGCCGTTTTCAAATGAAAAGCCCAGAAATGGCGAAGCAAGTGGTTTGGGGCTGTTTCAGCCACGTGGAGGAACCTCCACGGCAAGGCGCTCGGGGCATGGCAAAGCACACTGCTCGACCGGGCCCTCCTAAGGCCTTGCAGAGGGACTGAAGGGATTGAGCGGTTCCAACTCGAACGGGGTCTTTCTCACCCCATTTCTCTGCACTTTTGCAGTCCAGGGACGCAGCTGGGTGGCTCTAGGATGGCTGCCCCACGCTGACCAAAGCGGGGAGTCCCCAGCCAGGTTTCYCCTAATCCCACTCAATTCTCACAGCCCTTTAGTGGGTAAAAGCCTCCGTGGGGATGGGTTTCTGCCTCCCGCGTGGTTATTTTCACAGCTCAGCCCCACGCGGACCCCAGCCCGCACAGATCTCGCAGCGCACGCTCGGCCCGTGAGCACGTGGGCTCTGACACTGCTCCCCAAGGCCTTCAAAGGGCCGGGCCCACGTGCTCGAAACCCAACAGGCGCTAAACAAGCCTCCGAACCAGGGTATCCTTGCGGATCCTCCGCCTTGCGGAGGGCACGGGATATATCTTGTGATAACAGAGCGCTTTGCTGCATTTGCACAGGCCTTTGCAACAGCCCGTAAATCAGGGCAAGCAGCTGCTGCCCAACTATGCGGAGCTTTGGCTCCTCACTGCGAGGATCCCAACCGGATCCTCCGCTCCGGGAGCCRGGCGCCCTGGCGGTGCAGTGGGTGCTGGAGCCCTGCGTGGTCCTGGGGTGCATGGGCCAAGGGTGGGTTTGGGGCTCTCGGGTGGGTTGGTGCCCTTCGGTCGCAGTGAACAGGCTGCAGAGCAGCCGCTGGCGGGGAGCGCCGGGCCCCGGRCAGGACACAGAGCCCCGTCCGTCCTTGGCTCTAGGAGGAGAGCCCAGGGGGCCGGGACGGCCGCTCCGCAGGGCGCGCTGCGGGCGGGAGGGCTGGGGTTGCCCCCTGCCAGCGCTCTGCACCGGTCGCAGAGGCTCCTTTCTGCTCACCGAGATCCCCTCGYGCAGGCTGGGGTCCCCAAGGTGACGCAGGCGCCCGTCCAGCTCCTGTGTGCACAGTATGGAATCCATACGTTGTGAGCAGTGACGGAGCACAGCTGCTGCACGGAGCGCATCCCGCCAGCATTCCCAGGAACCCTGCGCTGGGTTTCCAGAGGCTGCGCCGGCTCCCATCCCAAATGCATGTCAGCAATGGGGAAAGGGCAGGACGGGAAGGATCACGTCCCCGCAGGCCCCTCGGGGGGCTCACGGCCGTGGGGTTTGACGTCCACTCTTTCCTGGGTAGGAGCCCCAGCAACCAGCACGTAAGCTGAAGCCTCCAGCAGAGAGAACGTGCTGCACCGCGTCAGCCTGCCATGGGTTACGCTGTCCTGGAGCCTCCGCGTCCGACCCGCGCGGGGGTATCCAAGGGGAGAGGCCGGCTGCAAGAAGCTGCTCTGCGCGTCTTGTCATCTCTGGACATGGAAGCAAAATGAATCCCGGAAGGCCCCGCTGGAAAACTCTTTTGGGCCTCTGTCTTGCCCTCCGCTGCTCTCCACGGATGCTGCTCATCCTTCTGGGAGGAGAAGCAGCGACGCGGGAATAGCAGGAGGCAGGATGTGAGCAAAACATCCATCTCTTCCTTAACTTTTCCCCCCTAGCCTCGTGTTGAACCCAAGAATCCTAACTAAAACAAATGTGCTGTGACACAACAGACTTTGAGTAAGGACTTCCACGCGCCTTGCAGGTGACGCGCTCGACAGCTCGTTGCAAAGATGGCTGCGTTTGATAACCCATGAGTTGTGTGGMGTTTTGGGGCTTTTCTTACCCCTGTCTCCTCCCTCTTCCCTGTTTCCTTGCTCTCCAGTTCAGACCGAACCGGGTTTAACTAGGCCTGAATAATTTAATAGAGTCATTATGCTCCTGTGTTTTTCCCTTACTGTCAACTGTAAAATCCATACAGTAGCTTCGGGAAATGGGGCTAATTTGAATTGATAATAGGAGACTCTGGAAAAAGTCATCTATTGCTGTGCAATGGTGGAGCAGATGCATGCTAAATCTTGTATAATGAAAGAATATGCTGGTGTCAATTATGTAAGAAAACRACTTTACAGTGGTTTGAGGCAATGGGTTAGCATTCCGCTTGATATTATCACATAAAGAAACACCCATCAAAACTTCTCATAAATATGGAACGGCAAGTAAGATTACATTATAAATTTGAATGTTATGAATGTGTATGAGAGAGACAGATCGAAGCAGGAAACCCACCTCTCATAACTGGAAGTAGAAAGGAGCCGTATTTCAACCTTTATACAGCACCCTCACCCGGAGAGAGGGCCACGGCCGCGTGTCTGCTTTCCGTGGGCAGGGAACGCCGGCTCCGGATGCTGCAGATCCACAGGGATAGCCGCRCTCACTGGGCAGAGGGCAGCGCATTGCTGCACGTGTGTTGGGCTGGAGAGGACCCAATAGCGCCTGTTGAGCCGCTCCGTGCGGAAGGGTCTCCCGCTGTGGGTTTGTCCAGCACCAGAGCTGGACAGAATCCAGGAGCGGATCCAGGTCCCTTGCGGCSAGCTGATGGCTGAAACTTGTCCCTTTGCTCTAGCCATGCTCCACGTGCATCCTGGCCCCACCAGGCTCCATCTCCCTGGTCCACCGGAGCGCCCCATGCAAACGGGAGCCATGTGTGATGCACCAGCCTGCAGCCATTCCCACAAGTGCTCCCACGTGGAACTGGGACCGCTGAACACATCCCAAACCCGGCCCTGAGCCTCTCCTCACCCAACACCAGCAGCAAGGTACCTGCTGCAGCAGCGGCTCTTCAGCCGTGCACAAAACACRTGAGGATGCCCTTGGAAGCTGGGCACAAGGCCAAGGTTGGGGTGARGTTGTTTTTACAACACGGGTAAGCACGGCCGGGGGTCGCGTTCAATCTGGGAGCGCTACCTGTGCTCACGGGGCCGGGATCCCTTGGAGCTTTGCACTGGGGTTGAATGCGGGATGGAGTCCCTGTGTCCTCAGGCTGTCACTAGCACTGTTGCCACAGGCTGTAAGGCCTCAAGAGCTCGGCGCAGAGCGGAGGGGCTCGAGGGCATGGGCACATGTCACCACAGCGACACAACGTGTCCTGCAGGCTCAGACGGCCCCAAATACCGGTGCTGGCACATGCCTGTTAATACAGAATAGGGGGYTCCTTTTGACATAGAGCATCCAAGTCGCGTCTGTCGTGGGTTGGATGCCGTGTGAAAAGCTGGAAATCCGGCGGCCTCGTGGGGTCTAAGAGCTGCGCACACCAGCCGGGAGGCTGGTCCACCTGGCTGCAGGGAGGACACAACCACAGGGACACAACCCATCCATTAAGAGGGAAACACAATCCTCTCCCCAGCAAGCCCCAACTTCCATGGAAGACACAACGGGGACAGGAGACCTGTTACTGTGAACACACTCAGTGTAGCAGCCCCTCCGTTGAGGGAGCAGCCCCGTCTCACACAAGCATTGCCTTGAGCCCAATCTGCCCTGGTGCGATGGCTGTTCCACACGCTCCTCGCTCGGATGGCTGCAAATCTCCTGCTGATGTCCAGCCTACATTTCTCCCCTCTGCTTTGCTCTGGTGCCAACGTCTTCTTTTAGCTCCAGTGGCTCCTCCCTGCYGCTAACCCCGTTGACGTATTTACAGCGAGCAATCAGATCCGCTCTCAGCAGGTGTCACGCCGGCCTGAGCAAGCGGAGCCCTTCCAGCCCCGCTCTCCAGGAGCGGTAAGGACATCCTGCACCCATGTCCGCGGCCGGGAACGGGTCCCGCGGCTCCCGCCGCAGCCGCACCCGTCCCATTCCAGACAGGAGATAAGAGACACACCAACCTAAAGACCCGTTCAGCAGCTTCTCTAAGGACTTCCTATAGCCTTACCTCTTCCCAGAGGAGCTTGGTGAGGAAATAGGGACCACCCACATGATGTCTATTCTCCCAATGGTGAAGATGTCCCCTCAATATTACTTTGAGAACGGTCCCTTCTCTGGCTTTGTGGAGGGGCTGTGACCTCTCCTGGGTGGTTCTGTGCTTCCCTTTCAGACCTGTCCTGTTTCCCACCTTGGCTTCTCCAACAGACCCAGGCAACCTCCTCGTGTGGGAGATGGGAAAAGCTCGCAAGAAAAGCACCATGTGAAGACAAAGCACGAGGGGGATGCATTCCCAAACCCCCTGCAGGAAGGCTGGAATTGCTGGTCTGGGCCACCTGATGGAGCAGAACACTTGGCAGGAGCGGAAGAGCATCCCCTCTCCAGCCATCTCACCCACTGACCCCCTCTCACATAGCAGAGACGTCGGCTTTTAAATGTAGCCGACCTAGAGAGTGGCGGCTTATCTGTCAAACTGACATACAGCCCTCTGTGCTGGCTTTTGCCAGCAGCACTACGCTAGATAATTTAATATTCTAATAGGATTCGAACAGTCCTTTAAACTAACACGGTACCGACTCTATTAACTGGTGTTCAGGAAGGGAAAATGAGGGGCTGAAAAAGCAGAGGATGCATCAGACTTAGACTTTGACGGAGGGGTTCACATCCCCCTGCCATTCGCTTTGTCCCCCAGTGCCTGGATTTTAATGCCAGGGCAGAGGAAGCAGGTTTGTAGGACGAGCTATAGGCTGTGAAGAAGAGGCTGAGGAAAGAGGCAGGGCCATCCAGGCACCGGCGCTGCCCCTGGCTCAGACCAACGCGTCGGGACCTTCCGAGATGCTCCAAGTGTGCACGGTCTCCTCCCCAGCTGGAGCTACCTTGTTAGGTACCTGCGGGCTGCACCCACGGAGCCGGGCTGCGGTCCTCAAAGGAGTAACCCGGAGTTTGGAGGCGATAGGGTCAGGATCCGGCCTGCTGGATCCGATAATAAAGGATAAGTGAGTGGGGTCTGGTTCAGTTCCCTAGAACAGACTGGTAAATCACATCTGGATCCCAAATCCGCTGCCAAGTCTGACTCCAAGGAAACCCAATTCCAGCTGCTGGTCCTTCTTCTCCGTGACTCCTCCTCGGGACTCACCAGTCTCTGTCCATGCTCTAAGAATACCCCACTCTGCTGCTGCTCTTCCCACACCCTCCGGACCCGTCCTGTCGGTGCCTTTAGAGACCACACGCCCTGGTCCACTGTGAGCCCATGGGAACACTGCGTGCTTCAACAGGACTTTCTGCTTGAGCGTTAAAAAAGTGGGAGACTTTAAAACATTGACATTAAAATAACAGTTAATCTGATCCCAAACAAATTTTCGTTGGAAACTTTAATTTGCAGAGAGTTTTGAAATGAGCGGGAGGACACAGAAGATGGATATTTCTAACTAAAAGCGTTACAGGTCTGGAAAACTGAGCCTTCCTTCTGCCTTCCAAACTTGGCAAGCTACTGCTCTTTGCAGAGCTCTGACCAGCCTGTTATTGGGCTTAGTGCAATATGAACGTTAAAAAATACTCTACATATCAGTGCAAATTCCCATTCCCATGTAGCCAAACGTTGCTGATTCATAAGCAGAGGYTTTCTCCTAGAAAGCTGTTTCCTGCTCTGTCCTCATGCAGCATCCATTGAGCTTTAGTCTGCTGTCCCTTGTCTCCTCTAACCACTTCTTTGCTCTTATCTTTTCCACAAGCCACAAATTGTTTGACTCTAAAACAGGGATGATAACTCTAAGCCCAATAATGATTTATTAATTCTACCCCTTGATTTGCTGTAGTAAGCTATTCAAAGGGTTTGCTTAGACATACCTTCTACCTTGAAAGAAAGCGTAAACATTTTGAAAGAATTAAAATGCTCTAAATAAAGAAGTAGAGATTTTCTCCTTAAAAGCTGCCTATTTCATTTTCAAAATATAACATAGTTTGCTGGAAGAATGAATACAGAAACCAGGAGCTTCACAGCGACACCTACAAAAATGTTGATCCGCSTTTCCGGATTCCACATAATTTTGGGGGATGAGTCAAGGAGCGGATCTGATTTTTTGGGATAGCCTCACATGAGCTGGGACCATTTCTGAATTCTCAGGAAAAAAAAAAAAAAGGCACTTTCTAACCTTAATCCCAACCACATTTCAAGGCCTCAGGCTTTGCTGCTCTTTAATACGGATCTTCGTGCAAGCTTCATCCCTGCTCCCAGCCTAAAACCATGCACTGAGGCTGTGTGGCCAGCTGGCTCCCTTGGGCTGCTTTTTTCCCTCTTTTGCCTTGTTTTTTAAGCTAGCACAGGCCTAGCACTTGGCGGGGCTGCCAACACGCTGCTGTCCTGCGGGTATTTATTTATAGGCCCGGGCCGATGGCTGGAATCCGGCAGGGCCGGTGCCGGCAGGATAACGAGTTTCTCTTTAGGAGGAATGTTCCACCCGGCCGCGGGAGCAGAGCGCGCTAACGGGTGATTTATTTGCTCCCGGACGCCTGGGCCCCGGTGCCGGTCTCGCTCCGCTCGGCCGCCGGGTGCCGTTTGCGGACACGGGGCCTCGCCAGGCTCATGGGGACCGGGGTCCTGCACCCCAATGCAGTGCCCGGGCAGAACCCGCATCCCTTTAGCTGGAGCCGGGTGGGAAGAGGAGGAGGAGCGGGAGGAAGGGCCGACGAGACCCTCTCCCTGGGCCTGCAGGCACTTTCTAKTTACATTCTTTGGAGTAAATTACTGAGCCTTAGATATTTGCAGAGAAATCGCTTTGATTCTTAAACTATATGAATGAAGCTGCAGATGGAGAGAGTAATGGCTYAAATTTATTAGTGCACATAAAATTGTTGATGCTAATTTTCAGCTGTACACTAAGCAAGCAGTCGCTGGGATTAAACTGGATCCCTTATTTAAACAAACTCGCAAAATGTAATTTACATCTCGTTATTGTTTCCTGCTCGTCCCAGACCCCTTCCCAAAGCTCCCTCTAATGTTGCCAGGTCTGCATTGCATCCGCTCCCGTTGCTCCTCCATCACCTCCGGCAAGGCAGCCGTTAAGAATCCTGCAGGACCTTGATGGATAAATATATAGATTTAGAAAGACCGGTGCTTTCTGAGCCATCTTCCTTGGATAAAGTGAGTTTTTGCCCTAGAAATGCAAGGTTTGAGACGCTCGTCCCCACTTTGCTGGGAGATTTAAGCTAAATTTTCACTGAAGGCCTGACCCCAGCAGGGTCCGAAGGTGCCGCAATAATCAGAACTAATTACATGCCCATGTTCAACCATGACCAAACACGTGAGCCTGAGAGAAGCCAGTATCCCTAGGGAAAGGGCCAGTGACACAGGATGGGAAACCAGGCAACAAAGACCATTCTGGTTTCTTGTACCTGCATCCCCAGGGTTATTCCCTGCACTCCGGTGCCTTCCTATGAGAGGAGGATGAGTTACGGGAAGTCTGGATGTCACCGGGAGGGYGGGAAGGCTGCAGAGGAGCAACAGGGCTGGCAGAGCGAGTGGAAGGAGAGGACGACGTGGRAACAGCTAATGCTGATGGCCCTGGTGAGGACGTGGCCGTTAGGGCTGTGAACCGGCCCAAAGAAGTCAAGGGCAAGAGAAAGTGGTGATGGGCACGTCCTCACAACAGGGCTGCTCTTTGGCATTTCCCTCCCCGGAGGGCAGCCCCGGGCTGTCTTTGGGCCCTCGTGCAGCTTTTGTCCCCTGCACTGGGGTGTGCAATGGCCAGGCTGCTGGTGTGAGCTCGGGCGTGGGCTGAGTGTGACCCCGGCGTGTGCGGGCAGCGGGGCASGCGCAGGGCGGAGAGCAGGAGCAGGCTCCTCTGCTGCAGACCGTCCTCCTCCTCCCGAGCGAGGCTCGAGTCTTGCCCCRGGGCTTCAAGGACAGAAGGGTGGCAGGGACGTACAGAGGGACTTCAGCCTCTCCCATTGCCTGGACACTCCTGTGCTTGAAGGGCATCTGCCTGTCCCCGTAAACCCTCCCACCTCCAGCTCCTGGGGAAACCAGCTGGGCTTGGGACGCCCTGGGCAGAGCAGTCCTGCCCTTCCGGAGGGGAACGACACAGGGCAAGGCCTGAGGGGCAGGTAGCAGGGACAGGAGGAGCCGCTCCTCCAGCTCCGGTGGGRACAGGCTGCCGGGCTTGGGAGCGGATGGCCACGAGAGCGAGGGCAGAGATGGAAGGCCCCTTCAGCCTCTCCCCTCCCGCCGCACCCCTGAGAGCTGATCGACCCCGGGTCACCTTGCGAGCCACTTGGTCCCTTSTGTCGTGCTCCTCAAGGAAGGGGGTGCACGGGCCAAAGTTCTGCTGCCGCCGCTGCCCCAAAGTCACACGCCGAGCGTACACAGGAGCACGTGCCGGGCCATGACCGGTCCCCCTGTGTTGGTGCCTTGTTCGGTCTCTGGGACAGCCCTCTCCTCTGCATTGAGGTCACCAGTRTGCCTGGGAGCAGCTACACACCCTCTCCTGCAAGCAGCATCTGGGCAGTTTGTTCTTATTGGAGACGCTGATGCAGGAAAGGATTTACAAACCAGAACCCCCTAGAGCCTCGAGYGTCCTTTACCTCCAGGAGACCTTCCTCACTCCAGACTGTGAGGCTCTTTGCCAGGACGGGGTCTCTTGCTCTTGAATACCCATGGGCCAGAACTGGTAGCAGTGAGAAGGGATGTAATCACCCCTCGGTCAGGCCCCTTCTGTCTGTTCAAGCTACATCACAGACAGAAAAGCCGCCACTGCCTACAGGTCCAACCCGTTTCCAAAGGACCAGGATGGACCAGGATTTGCTCTCAGTCTCATCCCTCCACGATCCTCAGCCTTCGCTCCAGACTGCAAGTTGATCTCGTGCCTGTCTGAGACGGGTTGTGTGAAACCTTACTGCAAATTGCCCAAGGTGYAGGATCAGAGACACAAAGTTGTAGCCCCACACAGCATAAGGCACCTTCCACCTCCCTAGCATCCCGTCAGAGCCCAGCATGTGCTCCCAGGTGAGCAGGGGAGCATCCTATAAGGTCACGTCTGAGGTCCAAGTAGCCCCATGCCATTTCCRAGAGGAAATCTAATGTTGTGCGCAAGAGCGTCAGTGTGTGATGGTTCTCCAGAACCGTTCCCTAGACTGAGGATGACTTCAGCCAAAGACTGGCTTTGCATTTAATAGCTCTTTGGGWTTTTTCAGTGTATTTCTGAGCTCCTTCTTGAACCCCTTTAAATTGCTAGCCTCCACATATCCTGAGGACAGGAGTTCTATACATAGTGCAAATCATTTCTCTTATACGTTCTCCTGCTGCTTTTACCTGGAGGCCCTGGTTCTTGCATTGCAATAAAGGGTGAGCAGCCCTTCCCTCCTCACCTTTTCAATAATACTCACAATCTTTTAGACTTTTCGCCTCCAYCACCCAGGACACATCTCGTCTTTTGCAGTCTTGATCCAGAAGCCAAGTCCTCCCTTTGACCATCCTTGCAGCGCTTCCATTTCTTATTAAGACCGGCTAGATCTCTTTTGAGGGAAGGGATGGGAAGYGCGTTCAGACACCGACCGTCCTGCTCTGCACCCAGTGGATGGGATGTCCAGAGGGCTGCGTGCTACTCCTGGCATCACACCATCACAAAGACGAGAGCTGGGCAAAACCTGACCTTGGAAAGCAAATTGAAGGAACTGGCTTTATYAGGTCTGAAGGAAAAGGACCAGAAGACAGCAAATAAAATTATTTCAGTGTATAGAAGGTTTTTATAGGAGGGCMCTGACGGATTGCTCTTGGTCTGCACTGTGGAGACAGGATGAGGGAGAGGGGCTCCTTTTGCCACAGAGATGTTTCAGGTTAGATGTCAGGAAACTCAGTCAACTCCAAGGAAACCATGGAACGAGCTGTTGGAAAGGGACAGGGACTCTCTCACTGGCAGTGTCTGCAAGCAGGTTGGACACCCATCTGYTGGGACGGCTTGGGCAGCGCTGTCTTGCAAGACTCTCCACCAGGGTCCCTCCAGCCTCATTTCTCCCTCACGCTCCCTCTGCTGAAACATTCGGCTAGGACAGACCGTGCCGTCCGGGGGCTGGGGACACTCTGCCAAAGGCCCTGAGGGGACCAACAGCGCGAGGAAGAAATCTGTGCGGATCCATTATCCGTGCTCTCTGCTSAAGGTAGGGAGGGTCCGAGTGTCAGATACAGCCCCAGGGAGCAGCCTGGACACCTCCCCAGCTCCCCCAGAATGYCACAGCTCTAATTATAGAGGAAATCACAGCAGAAAACTCACTGGGGGCTGTGTGGATTTTGGTGACTTACAGCCTGCRATGCTAGTTTGCTCCTTTCTTTTCCCTCCCCCCCCTTTTTTTTTTTCCTCACTTCTTGGGATTCTTTTGGGAACTTGAAGCACACAGACTGAAAGCTGCTAGCGACAGTTCCGGGTTGTGGGCTCACCTCCCTTCAGCAGTCACAGAGGCTGGGTTCAAGGTCCAGGCCTCCATCCTTTCCAGCTCCATCGACACACCAGCACCTGCTCCCAGGCTCCATGAAAGCGCTTCCAGCTTGGTTGCTTCCCAGGCCACCGGAGCTGTTGACACAGTAGCGCCTGGAGAGGAACACAACGAACCTCTAGGTGCCCAGCAAGCCTTGCTGGAGGGCACATGCAAGACACGGGGCATGTGTTCAAGAGCCTGCACCAGCAGAGGTTGTTCGTAGTTGCTTCTTTCTCTCTGAGTGGGATGAGGCCCCACGCACGTGCTGCAGGGTGGGGATGGTGGATTAGCCAGGCCATGTGTGCAKGGCACCCCAGAGCATGCGGTCCCAGGGGGTCCTTCCATGCTCTCTGTCCCCAAGGCCAGCCATGCCCTGGCTGAAGACACCGCTCCACTGCTCTGTTCAAGCTGCCCTCATCACAGGATCCTCCATAACTGCCTGAGCTTAAGCAATGTGCCTCCCATGGGCTGTCAGAGCACATGTTAACCGCAGAGGGTCAGGAATATTGCAGTCCTGATGCGGAGCCGGTGCTGGGCTCCAGCCTGGGCACCTGCCATGGCCCAGCCAGCTCCACACTGCCCGCTGGCAGACGATGCTCTGTCGGAGCCTCCTGCGCTCCCTTTCCTCTCCTCCAGCTCATGCAATGCATGGCCACAAAGCAACCCATCCTTCTGCACTTGTAAACGCATTTTACAGAGTTGTAAATGTTCCTATTGATTCCTCAGCCTTATTATCCTCACTGCACAGCCAAGAATTAACTTCCATTTGAGGATAAATTATTAATCAGCCTTCCACAGGTCTATTTCATAGTCATTTCTACCATCCTAGCTGTCACRTAAGAAGGATTTGCATATTTATTCTTCCACTTTTCCTGAGCACGGTGTGTAGGAGCCCCTGTTTACCTGCAGGCTCTTAAATCACTYGTCCTGCTGCCGGGAGCGTTGGCTTTAGACAGAGCGGGCCCTGCACGGCGCAGTCCAACCGCTCCTGATTCATTTACTTTGTGGCATATTTTTGCAGGCAAAYACTTTTCCTTTTCACTTCTCCGCTTATTCATTGCTTATTTATGATACCCTGTAGGGTRAAACTGTGCAGTTTGTTCAACAACCCATAACCAAAACACACAAGCTTCCAGCCTTGCCCTGACTGTCTCTGGTCCCCAGCCCAGCTTGCCCAGGAAAGCATRGTGAGCCAATATTTTGCCTTTTGGCACAGTTTTCTCCTGCCAGTCAGAGACAGGCAGCCATGATGATCTATTCAAGACACAGTCACGTTTCTGCCATAGCTGAAATGCTGCTTAGCTGCAAAGCACGGGGGTTTCATGGGGAGAAATGAGGTTGGGAGCTTGGAGGTGCTAAGGGCACCTCTCTGGAAAGACCAATGTTTCCTAGATGGAGGTGATTGAGGAGCACCAGTGGCTGGTGTTCTAGGCAGTGATGGGGCAACTGAGGCACAAGTGAGACCAACACCCTATCCATGGCTGTGATGGGGGATAATCTTGGAGCCCAGGAAGACCCCGGTGCTCCAAAACCGCACGCACAAGGCCACAAACTAGGGCGAGAAACCCAGGTGTCCTAGTCCTCCTCAACACAAAGAGTGGGAAGGGAACGGGCAGGTCACTCCTAACACTGGCCCTGGTTCTTGCACCATCAGCTAGGCCTAGCAAAGCCATCAAATCCCCGCTCCCAGCAGGATTCCAGTGACACTGCCAAGCACGCAGGGCTGATTCCTTCCAGCAGAGGGTAGCAGGAGCATGCAAGGGGGCTGCACACACCCCCCCAGGGCAGCCCAGAGCATGCAAGGGGGCTGCACACACCCCCCCAGGGCAGCCCAGAGCATGCAAGGGGGGCTGCACACCCCCCCAGGGCAGCCCGGCGCATGCAAGGGGGGCTGCACACCCCCCCAGGGCAGCCCGGCGCATGCAAGGGGGGCTGCACACCCCCCCGGTCCTTGGCTGGATTGCATCACTCCTTGGTTGCTGCATCACTGCCCCAGCAAGGCCAACGTCTGCCCAGGCCGGGGAAAGGTGACAGCACCAGGCCAAGGAGAAGGACAACTGAGCATGCAGCATCCAGAGCCACACACTATGGGCCCTCCTTATTGCCCAGGCTACAGATGGTGTGAGTTTTCTATAGGACCCACTGCTTGCAAGGAAAATTCAGGGGTTAAACAGCACTTGTCCCTACASATAGGGCAGCCCATGGACCAGCTGGGGCCTCTCAGCAGACAGCAGCAACTTTACTTAAAGCCAGGCTGTTGTCCTCTGGTTGCATCTGCGGATTGGGTCTCTCCCTTCAGACCTTGCATCCCAGGCAGCAGTGCCTGGTTATCCTCACTTCATTAGCTGATATATTAACAGACAGTGTCCCTACCTGCAAGTCSTCCAACTGGGGTGACTTGCAGCGTCCCCTGCATCACTGAGGACAAGCATATCTAGCACTTACTCCAATTTCTCTCTCATTTCTCCCCCCCTTTCCCTCCTTTGTTCTCTCTCCTCTTTATATCACCATCTCTCTCCTGATTTATCACCAGCTGTGTTTTTATGCATTTCTTCAGTCCCTAATTCTTGGCATCAAAATACTGCAGGGAAATTTCAATGCTCTTTTTGCTTTTTCTTTTTTCTTTCTTTTTTTCYTTTTTTGTCTRGAAGTAAAGATTTAGCTCTTGCGATTGCAGAGAAAGCTTGAAAATGTGAWACAAGTGCAACGGAAAGACTAGAAGCCGAAAGGAAATCAATAGAAATCAAGAGGCACCATTAGAACAAGCAGCTCAGGAGAAAGACCCGTATGGTTGAGYGCAGCGCGTGAATCGGGTTTACAAACAGGAATTAAAAATTCCTTCAACGAGCTGAGCAAGGCTTTTCCTCCTCTTCTTGGGTAGTTTCCTCTGCCCAGGACAGTCAGCTCCCTTGCTGCCCTTGTCCCAGTATCACACACATGGACCCAGCCCATGGGGATGCTCCTGTCCCTGGGGAGAGGAAGGACAGGAAGGTCTGGGCACGGTGCTGCAGTCAAGAGGAGCCCGGAGCAGCGGAGGGAACCGTGGGGCACATGTCACCATGGGTGACACTTGACAGCTCTGCAACATATGCTGCGTCCCGCTGCAGGACCAGGCTGCCCTCCGAATCAGCTGCCAGCCTGTCTCAACATGAGGTTAAACCCTCGCTCAGGAGCCGGAAAGGAGAGAAGCAGCAGATGGAACCAATCAATTTGCCAGCCGAAAACCGATCAATTTGTGGGGACCCCTCCCCATCCGAAAGCAGGCTGGGAACAGGCCCCGGCCGCTGCCTGTGCGCGCAAAGATCAGTGGGCAGCCCATAATAAACCCTGAATGTATTTCCAGCCATAAAATGCTTGACATGCCTTCAGAGAGGCTGCTGAAACCCCTGATTTGCAGCTGGCACTCATTCTCCATTGCAGGTAGTAAAAAGACTCAGCCAGAGCACTGGGATATTTCTTCGCCCGGCTCAGCTCCCACCCCCCTGCCAGACTCCCCAGGACTCTCACATCTCCTCCCTCTTCCTTCCCGCAGCTCCCCTTTCCCTTCGGCCTCGGCTCCGGAGCCYGTGCGGATGACGGGATGGCGAGATAACAAGCGGGAGTGACAATTTCAGGAAGTGGTTGGGCCTTGTAAATCCTCCCGGGGGCTTCCTCGGCGAGAGGAGCCATCCGGGCAGCGGGACATGCGCGGGCTCGAGTCACGCCTGTTAGGGAGGTATTTGTTCTTTTGGCCCCCGCGGCCGGGCCGGGTTGTGGTAACGTCCCTCGAGTGGGGATCTGGTTGCAGCAATAAAGTTGGGCAGGTCGGGTTCCTCGCTGGGCAGGAAAGAGTTATTGATCAATGACACGAACGCTTCCCACCTTCCTCCCGCCCCCGGGGTGGATGTAACRGATATCGGGAGAGAGGTGGGAAGGGAAGCACCGGAGATGCCCTCATCAGGAGCAGAGGGTGGCACGGCTGGGAGAGGGCATGAAGGGAAGCCAAGAACAGCCCAAAAGGAGCACAGATCTTTAGAGGTCTTGAGATGAGGGCTGCAGGTGGCTGCAGCTCCTTCTGCGGCTGAGCAGACGTATCTGCAGACACGAGAGGGGAGATGAGGATGGTGGCTGGTGGGAACYCTCAGTCACTCCCTTTCTGCAGGAGATGCGTCCCCAGCCTCTCCAGTGCTTCCTTCACGAGCACATTCCAGCTGGGAGCGATTCAGATGCTGGTCCCCATGCTCTGTGGCTGYGGAGACAGCCTGATCCAGGGTGGAAGCCCCACCACAGCAGGGCAATATAACATTCCTCTGAAGGAACAGCATGGTAGTTTTAACAATGTGCAGGACCTCCAGGACCTATTTCAGGTGCTTCGAGTGGCTGAGGTCATTGGTCAACTATCCCTCACCCTTGCTAGGAAAACCTTTGAAGCACAAACTGAGACCCTAACAGCTCACTCCAAGGGGCCAGCAAGTCAAACTTCATTTTTTGAACCTGAGCAGATATTATGACTGACATTCATATTAGCAACACCCCTATAATCRTGGCAATGCTAATATAATACTGTACTCTTCCATCCAAGGAGCTCAAAGCTTTTAAAAGAGATTAAGTCTCACGGCATCCATCCCACTTCAAGGAAGTTATTTAGATAGCAGTAAAGCCTCCTCCTTTGAACCTGCCCACCTTCTTGAGTGCATCCTCCAAGGACAAAGAGCACAACAGCTATTTGCAAGCRTGCAATAACAGTCCACAAAAATCTAGGCCAAGCGATGAAAGCAAATACTGTATTAAGAGCAATTAGAGGGTGCCTAAAGGAGACAAGTACCAGGACACTTGGCTTAGCTGCTCAGCTTTCAGGAAATATATTAGAGGCTTCCCAGGATGTTCCTCACCAAAGGCCCCCGGCTCCAGCAGGAGCGTGGTCTCTCAGCCCACCCGGGGCATTTGGAGGGTAGAGGAGCAGGCCAGAGCATCCCTGCTGCCCAGGGCAGGGAAYGGTCCCGGTCCCGCTCCCGCCGCGCTGACCAACGCGGAGCTCGTTAGCAGCGTTGGTGTGAGGGGGCTCAAAGGGTCAGCGCGAAAAATGGCACTTTGTCAAAAACGTCACTTCAGCGGCATTTCACAGCAGTTTTCCTTAAATGAAAAGCTTCAGAAGGAAGTGAAGTCAACATTGCATTCCACTGTGAGTTGAAGTTTTTGTTGGCTGCTATTTTAAAGCAGCTCTCCCCCATGCCTGGACTCCTCACCTTCTTTCAGTACTTCACTTTTAGTTCAAAACAGAAGGTTTTGGCCACTCTTCAGAGAATGCAGCTTTTGAGTAGCACCACAGCAACTCACAGCGTTTCCTTCGCTTGAAGAGGTGCAAAGTGGAAAAGCTGAACTTTGCTCTTTGAGTCAGTGCATGCTCCTTTTAAACTAAGCAGTTTTCAAAGAGCTACCCAGCAGAGGAAAAAGAAAGAAGAAAGAGAAAAAAAGCACAAGAGTTCAATACATTAGCACTGTAWCAGAGAAAGGGAAGGAAAAGGATTAAAATGCAATGGGGGAAACCATTTCAAAACACTAAATAAAAAGTCTCTAGCAAAAAAAAGTTTCATTTCAAACTGAATTTGAAAAATTCAAAATTCATTTTTTGTGACTATTTCTCTCATCCACCCATGCTGTAGTCTTCATAAATAGCACTGAGATAAACTGTATTGCTCTGACCTGCGAGGTGGTGTTTTGGGAAGACTCCACAGCCCGGGTTCCTCAGGCACCGCTTCCAAACCTCTTCCTCGGAGCCTCCCTGGCACAGAAGGGGAAGCTCCGCACCGGCTCCTCCTGCTGCCCTGGAAGGACAAAGWGCTCCTGAGGCTGGAGGGTCCCCAGAGCCTCTCTGAGCTGTACCAGGACCAAGAGTGGGGAAAGGCCCAAACACCCTGAGCAGAGCCTGGAGTCCTCCTGAAGAAGGAGGAAAAACACTCTAATTAGGCCTATTTAAGGTATCACAAGCGATAACAGCTGATTACAAGGCTATTGTCATGCAGGTGGGGTTAATTGGGCGGCTTGTGCTCAGTAAGTGATCCTTCAGAGCAAGACAGACAAACAGACAAACAGACGCCCTTTGGAGATGCTGTTCTCCTGCAGAGCAGCAGTGACCTGCTCCRTACAGGAGCATGGGGAGTCCTGCCTGATCCCGGCGTGGATCTCACAGGAACATTCGCGTTTTCTTTGCACCCGCTGGCCGTGGGGACAGCAGGTTTCTGCCCAGCACCACCCAGACGTGGAGCAGCGTTCCAGCCTCGGTGCCGAGCGCCTGGGCGAAGGGCAGCCGCCCGCAGGGACCCTCCCGGGCTGGGCGGCTCCGGAGGGAGGATGCAGCTGCCTGAGCACGTTCCCCAGCACGGAGCCGGGCAGACGGGCTGGTACCAGCGTGACGTTCCCCCGTTCCCCTCTCCTCCCACAGCCCGGCCGCTCCGTGACTCCCATCCTGGTTCAGCCACTGCTTTTCAATGCGCCCAGATGGAGTCCCTGGGTGGGCCAGGCTCCTTCACAGCCACTGGCGGGAGCCCAGGGATGAGCACAGAACCAGGACAGAAATGAATCCTGCTTTTCCTGGCCCTATTCCCCGGCTGCAGCCTGTGCGTGTGCTGCACATGCTGGGGAATTTCAGCTGATGTTCAGCTGCATCACCTCTGGCTTCCCAGAAAACATCCCTCTTGGATACTGGGGTCTCCAGAAGGAACAGCCCCTGCCTGAGGCAGGAGCTCCAGCAGAACATCCTCTCTTGGGCTTAAAAACRTGGCTTTTGGTGCGGGTTTGAGGCTGTGTGGCTTCACCTCCCAGTCCTGCCCTGAGCACCAGAGCAGGCACAACGCCCTCAGCCCTYGGCACGGTGGGGAGAAGAGCTCCGGGATGGGCTCCAGCCCATGGGCAGCCGCCCTGAGTCCCTGCCTTGCTGCTGGGTGGGGAAGCGGGAGCAGGATCCCCGGGGGCCGCCGCACGGCGAGGACGCGGCGCGGGCTGCACGTCAGCAGTGATTTGATGAGCGAGGGAGACGAGCACCGGCGGCGCTGACAGCAGGGGACGGGCAGAGGAGAGCGCGAGGAGGCTCCTCACGGAGCGGGGCGCCCGCGGGCGGGACCCCGGCTCCAACACGTCCTCTAAAAGCGAGTTTAGTGCCGGTGAAAGGGGCCGGCGTGGCCGCCCTGGCGACGCGTCGYCTTTGTCCCTGCAGCGGGAGCAGCGAGGGCGGCCGCGACGCCAGCTCGTCCCCAGCACACGCGAGCTCTGAGCGTGCCAGGCCGGCTCACACCGCACACGGGTGCTCCGATGCCCACAGTGACCTGCCTGCTCCCGGCACAGGGTCACCAGCACCCTCGGGGTCCTTCCCTGGCCTCCTCCGCTGGGCAGACCCCAGGGGTGAGGATGAGGSTGCAAAAGGGCTGGATCCCAAAGGAGCACAAACCCTGGCATCACAGCACATCCCAATGGACCACGGACACATTCCTTCCTCTTGTCCAGCCATCCCATCCAAGGCCTGCTCTAACTCAAGGACTCTCATGGGGGATGGACCTTTGGGCAATATCCCCTCTGCCGGGGCGGTTCCTCTCCTTCGGGAGCCAGACCGTTTCTAGAGCCCTCAATACGTCCTGCTCCCCTCGGCTCACTCCTCTTCAGAGCATTTTGCCATCTGTTTGCCTTTATTCCCTTCGGGAACGACTCTTTTTATTTTTAGATTCCAAGGGCAAAACGTAGCCAGGGGGCCATGGGTGGGAGCGAGCCTGGTTTATCCGCTGCCTTAAAAACCACATCCCAAACCGTGACAAAAGTCAGCAGCAAACTCAAGCAGACCAAGAGCGGAGAGTCCGCAGGGGGCCACGGCGYGGTGCGACCCCCACCCCTGCAGCCAGGCCCCTCCACCGGACCCCCCCTTTCCCCACCGCCCGAGCGCCTCAGCCCCCCACCCCGCTGGCGGCTCCTTGCCTCTGTTTATACTAAAGCCCTTGCAGAATAAAACATCCATGTAAAATCCAATTTCCTCTGAATCTCTCTCGGAGACGAGGCCCCGAGATTGAGTAGATAACCTCTGCAGTAATTGCCTGAACCACTCCTGTTTGCTGGAAAGGTGAGATCCATTTTTCAATTATCTATCTGCAGTGACAGCAGCGAGCAACGGAGCTAAGAGGAAGGGGAGAGGGAGGGAGAGAGAGAGGAAATCCAGCCAACAAGAGCCGTCTGTGTCAATCCTGGCAAACGGGAGGTACGATAGATGTGGTCACAGTTCCTGCCATCAATATCCTCTAATATAAATGTCAGCGATGCCATTTTACCCACAGTCATTTCCCACAATGCTGATTACATTATCGTATAATAGAGGGGCGCCAGCCGCACCGCTTTCTCTCCTAACCCTCCTCGCGGTAATGTGTCAATAGGCTGCCTCCATGAAACAAGTCAATTTTCTGCAGGCTTGGCAGCGGAATAAATCTGCCGACTATCTAGAGAGCTGCAGATATTTATACAGGCGGCGTCCTCGCGCGCCCGCCTGCGCCCGCCTCCCCCTTGCCTCCCCGCGTGTGCGAGCAGAGATGTGTGTCCTCAGCAGAATTGAGTGATTTTCAGCCCAGACTCAATAAGAAGAGAATTTAGGGCAGTCCTACAGCTTGGCTTCCAGTAACAGCCCTACACGTTTATTTTCTTTAGCTTAACAGGAAAGAGAGAATTATGTTTAGATTTATATGACAAGGGCAGTTCTACCCAAACGCTCCCGCTAAGCGCGGTGCAGGAGGGAGGCGGGCGGGCGGGCGCACGGGCCCGCCGCCCCCCGGAGGGACCGCAGCTCCCCGCGGGTGACCGGAGCGGCTCCCTCGGGAGCTGGAAAAGCGGCTCTTGTTTTACCCGGCAGCTCCCTTCTTTCCGCGTGTCCCAATCCAGTCGCAGTGGGAGGAGGGAGGCCGCGAGCTCCCGCGTCGCTGCGGGTGGGTGAGGGTGGAGGCATCCGGCTCCTCTTGGCTCGTGCAGACGGATGCAGCGGAAGAGCTGGCGGGGACGCGATGTCTCAGCGCTGGGGGCTGCTCCTCGCCGTGGGGACACTCATGGGGCACACGCAGTCCGGTGCAGCCCGCACTCTGCTCTCTGCTTCCCACCAGCGCGGAGGACGCTCAGCCTCCCCAAGGGCCCCCGTGGCTCCCTCTGCCAGCCGGTGGCTGCCGCTTCCAGGCCGCATCTTGCTCCCCAAACAGGGGCAACACGGTAGATTCTGCTCCCGCTGACCAAGCAGGGGTTCTGGCCTCTTATGGAGGCTAAGAGGCAGTTTGGAAGTGCTCTGCTGCCCCAGGACTGAGAGTCTGTCGCCTCCCACGAGGTGATGGAGGAGGCCCCATCAAGGGATTAAAGATACCCCCACAAGACACCAAAAATGCACCGTTTGCCCCAAAAGGTCACACTGCCAGCTGCGGGCYGCTGCTTTGGCATTTCTCAAAACAGAGCTCTTAGAAAGGATGGCAGCCTCTTCAGAGGACCCCAAAGACCAGATTCACTCCCTGGTCCTGCTTCGGTGCYGCAGCCTTGGTGAACATCAGGTACCTCCCTGCCCTGCTGTGCCGTGACCTTGCTCAAGGTTATCCGTGTGTCCCCCCCGCTACGTGTTGTACTCGATCGGAACAAGGAGCAGGGTGGCCCCATCCGTGCAGGAGGGTGCAGAGCAGCCCCGGCACAACAGGGTGACTTGGCACTAAGGGACACCAGGCAGCGGGTGCCCGGCGGGATGGTCCTGCTGGGGGGGGGTCTGTCAGCCCTTTTCTGTCTGCCCTGGTGGGTGGGTCAGAGATCGACAACAGCTTTATAAACCAGAGGAAAGGGAGGCTTTGTGTCTTGGTCTGTTTAGAAATCAGTGAAACCCGCAGCTCCATCACACGAGCTCCAGCCCTCTCTGGCCTGTCCGCCCGGGCTGCCGGTCCTCAGTGGTCGTCAGAGAGCAGCCCATGCCAGAGGTACCTATGGAAAAACAGGCACCACCCAGTCGTGGTGCCCGAGGAACCTGAGATTCCTCCCGTGCTGTCTAGAGAAGACACTCGKCCTGGCTGGGAAGGTTTGCTTCGGGTCTGTGTTTGGAAAGAGTCTCCCCGGATGTGATGGGAATAAATCTGTCTGCAATGGAAACGGACCAAAGTTGCTGGGGCTGCCTGGTCCAAGGGCTGTCAGAGCCCGCGGGCGCCCTGTCTTTGACACCCCCAGCCTTCAGATGACTCCCGGAATTGGGCATGCCCTGGATCGCAGCCCTCTCAGCGTTGGGAGCTGGGGTCGTTCCATCGGCCGGGCCAAGAACAAGCCGCGAGGGAAGGATGTGCACGGGGATACCTCTCCGGAGTGAGGCCCACCTCCAGGCTTCYAGTTCACACCCTCGTCTGCATACGCGGTGCGTCGTTAAGGGAAAAGCTGGCAGCAACCGTGAGTCGCTCACTGCTGCGCGGGCAGGGAAGACAAATGCAGAGCTTAAGATAAATGAGGCACTTCCAAGTGCGAGAAAGTCAATACTGTAGAGACCTTCAGACTGGAGCCTGGGGCAGAGCTCGCAATTCAGCGCGCTGCGGGCAGGGAGACAGCGCTGCCCGCGTGCCGGGGGCTTCCGCAGCCTTCGCACGGGYGCATCCCGGGGGAAGCAAGGCGGACACCCCATGGGACTGGCCTTGGGCACGGCTCCTTGAGGAGGTCTGTCAGGAGGGGCTGCCCAGGGACCATCAGTATTATGGGGCCCTTGGAGGAAACCAGAACATTTGTGCATAGCACTGGGGCACTAAAGAGATAGTCCACGTGCTGGACAGTCCCCAGTGTGAACAGGCGAGGAGCAAGAGGGATCAGAAAAGGGGCTTGCTCAATTTCTTATTGGGTTATTTCCCCTTCCCTGCCGCGCTGCATGGAGCAGAGGCACCACCCATGTAGCCCTGCGAGAAGCACTGTGCCCATCACGTGCCATCGCRTGCCATTGCGTGCCATCACATGCCATCACGTGCCATGGCATGCCATCGCGTGTCACCGTAGCGCGGCTCTGTGCAAGGCTGGATCAGCTCGGCTCTGTGCCGCACACGTGCTCCGTCCAGCAGCTGAGCAAAATGCAAACCGATCCACCCCAGGAAAGCAAGGAGATGCTGCCCTTCTTTTTTCAATTATATCCAGGTCCAAGGTCGGCGACCTCGTCCCTCCTGCACTGCAGTATCTTGTCACACAAAACCCGGAGAGAAAGGGAATGTGATAAAGATGAAAGTGATGTGGCAGGCTCGGATGTGAAAACAATCACCCTTCAATTAAGTGTGATTGATTCCCCAAATCAGAGATGCGTTCAGCTTCCAGCAGATAGATATCAAGGAAGGCCAGATGCTGGGGAATTCAGCACACGTGCCGGAGCTAGGACATCACAAGGAAACAGACGGGAGAAGCTACCAAGCCCCGTAGATGAGCGCTATGAGGTGAGCTGGAGTGGGCACGAACCAAGGCAGGGAAATATCCCCCCTCTCCAAGCAAAAGCAGCAGCAGGGCAAGCGAGCTGAGAAACAGGAGCCTCTGCAGAGCCCTGGTGCATCTTCCAAGCCACGCAGCTCTGCGGGGCAGGAGAGGGGCACCCTGTTCTGCTGCTGCTAGGTGCTGGGGGCAAGGAAGGGCAGGGGGCTGTCCCGTCCTGCAACACTATCCYGCTGTGCTCTTCCTTGCTGCTGGCATCCAGCTGGGGCACGTGCAGCTGGATGCATGTGAATGCACCTCTGGATGCGTGTGCATGCGTGCATGCAACTGGATGCATGTGCATGCATGCATGGCCAGGAGAGGGTCCAGGAGGAGGTGGCTTTGCTGCAGAAGGGAGGCCTGACCCTGCTGTCCGGTCCCCTCCCGCCCAGGGAATTTGCCAGTTCATGGAGGCGCTCCAACTTTCGCCAGCCAAACTTTCTGGAGMAGGCCAAGCGTTAATGTCCCTTTCTGCTCCATTTCCCCTGCCTCCGAGAGGGGAGCTGCCGTGTCTCTTTCCRCCGCGCTGTGCATCCATCTTGCCTGCTTAGATCCTGACCCGGCTGGTGCCCTGGAGAGGCAGAGCGGCTCCAGCAGCGGGGCCGAGGCTCCCGGGGGCTCCAGGCACTGCTGCAATCACAGCAAACTCATGAAGAATAAGAATCATCCACGATGCCACGCGGATGGGCCACAGGGGCCCTCGGGGGCACAGCTGGAGTGAATGGAAAGAGGAAACACGTAGGCGCTCGGGGCACCGTGACAAGAAGCCTCTTTTCTCCCCAGGTCAGCTCAGGTCTGGGGAAGGAGGCCATGCCGTGTGGGAGTCCTCAGGAAGGAAGGGAAACCTCTGCTTGTCAGAAACGTTAGCGCTAGCGAGCGCTTCTCTGCGGGGAATGGGAAGCTGGAATGTCAGAAAGCAAAAGAAAGCAGCCGTCAAACGGTGAATTGCAGCTCAACGGCAGATACACRGAGTGAAAACAGCAGCAAGAGGAATCCCCGCCTTGCCCGTGAAAGCCTGSCCTGAAAGCAGGATGTTCAAACGGAAAGGGCTGCTTTGCCTGGGAGGATCGACAGGGCAGACTCGGGGCTGGCCAGGACGCGCAGGCTGCTGGGCAGAGCGCATTGCAAGTGCACATGGAATGAAACTCCGGCTTTGGGAGCCTGTGCTCCTCCCGCAGCACCCCAAAGCAGCRAGCAGCCCCGGCATGCAGCTCCCACTCCACCCGGAGCCGAGATACGGATCCCGCAGGAGCGGCTGCCTGAGCCCCACGATCCCGGCCGGGGATCGCCTGCCCCACGGCACCGTGCGCTSGGAGCAAGCTCCTGCCGCACCCCTCCCGCATCACCGGGCTGCAGGGACCGGCACTGACGCGAGGGCTTAATTAATCAGTTAATTAAGCCCAAACATTTTAACCCTCCAAATCCCCACTGAGCTCTAGTTTGGCAGTTTTTTCATTAGCAGAAGTTTCGTTTGAGCTTGAACTTGGATGATTTGAATTTTCCCCCAGGACCAAAGCAAAAATATAACGTGGTCATCAGTGCGTGCGCGTGTGGCCGGTGTCAGGACCCAGTGCTGCTCAGACCTGATCGCTTGTGCTGTCTCCAGCCCTCCTTGGTCCTCCTTTGTACCGGCCTGGTAAAACTCCCTTATCCTCCCTCCGCACAGGGGCAGATGCCCCCCTCAATGCTCAGCTCAGGCCACTGAGCCATGCGATAGGCAGCAAGGGGAGGGCAAGAGGACCAAAGGTCTCAGACATTCGGGYCTTGGGAGAGGATCTTGTTGCACGCACTCCTCACCCCTTGCTCTACCTGCAGCCTCCCACCTCGAGACGAGGCCCCGAGCTGGGATCAGCTGCCCAGGCTCCAGCTAGGACCACCTTGGAGTGGCCGGTGGGAGGTTTCGGGGCTGCAGGTCCCGCGCGGCACCTCGGGGCTGTGACTGCTGGTGCACGAGGCTCCTCCCTGGGATTTTGCAGCACATCTCTGTGCCACTTGGCTACAGTAATGAGGCCCCACCTAAWTGCTACTCGATAAACTCCAGTTAAATTAACGGCTCCATCCGACGAGCTCCAACATCTGCTGTTCATCAAGCGGGCTCCTCTCGCCKCCTCCTCCCCGCGTCTCTTCAAATCCCCATGCCCCCAAACCCAGCCCATGGGGTCCCCGCTGAACCCGAAGGCTGCGCTAGGGCCCTTCCTGCAGCCAGGAGGTTTTGTGCTGTGCAGAGGGGTCCGTGTGGGGAGGACAAGGGGGCCGGAGGGGCCGCGCGGCTGTGCAAGCCCTGCGCGTGTAGCTGCGATCCGACTGTAGCTGCAATACAACCGTAGCTGCGATCCGACTGTAGCTGCAATACAACCGTAGCTGCGATCCAGCTGCAACTGTGATCCGACTGTAGCTGCAATCCGACTGCAACTGCATACGGAGGAGCTGGGGGAGAGGGGACGTGGCTCGTGCTGCTGGCACGGACAGGGACACCGGCCTCGCGTGAAAGCAAGAGCAAAGCCGGGTCTTGCAGGCGGGTTCATTCCGCGTCTCTGCACAGGCGTGTGCACGCATGTGTGAAAGCCTCGTGGGCGTCGTCCCCTCCAATAGCCCCAGAGAGGGAAGGTCACCTCTGCAATCCCGAGGTTAACAGGGTCGCGCTTCACTTGTGGAAGAAACAAAAGCCTCTTGCCTAAAATTAAGCCTCGCTCTTGCAGARAGGCAGGCCAGACAAACCATTACAAAAAGGTCAATGATATTATCATCTCCTAATCCAATTAGGTACCGATTATCTGGAAATTCAGCACAGSCGCTGTGCTCGGGAAAAGGAACATCTCCCCAAAGCAGCTGCAGATCCGGGGGGCTGCGAGAGCCGGAGCAGCCCTAGGAGAGACGGGGCCGCTGCCCGGGGACGTCCGTCCGGCTGCGTTCGTGTCCCTGTCGCTCCTTGCGCGGGGCAGGGTGTGCCCGAGGGGTGACATTCCCTGGCTGCAAAGGACACAGATCTGCAGCCGTCTCTTCTGTTGAACAGAGMTGAAGAGGAGGAGGAGGAAACGAGACCTTCTGCATGCAATTGAAATCAGCGATGCAGCAGCTTGACTTGTGGGGAAATTTCCAGCAAAACATTTTTAATGGGAAATATCATTCTGGCAAAACCAGAGTTTCCACGGGGAAATAATGTTTTTGCAGTTTACATTTTGCAGATATTTTTTTCTTTTTTTTTTGGCAGGGATGGGAGGGAATCGATCCAGCAAAGAGCAGCAAAATTTAAGGAGGTTACCTACTAGCSCTGCTTTGGAAGAAAAAGCTTTCAGCAGGGTGGAAACCTAGCTGGTTTTAGCCTGGAACTTGATTGCTCTATTAAGGGGATTACTCTATACGGTCCTGAGATACCAGGGGAATGGATTTGTTCCCCCAGCAGGCGTTCTGGCTTTGGGAAAAGAGATCCCGTGTGTTGAATCCTGTCTGAAAGAGATACGGAAGTCACCTCCCGGGCCCTCACGCCCTGGTCTCTGGACAAGGAGGTCTCTGAATTTTTTTGGTAATAATAGTGCCGATCCACAACCCGTTTCCTTCCTAGGACGCGCACCCTGCGCGTCTTGCTGCAGCAGACCCTGTGTTCACAGAGGTGCGAATGCTTTGGGGCAATCCTTTCACCTGGAGAAGGAGGGATGCCTGGTCCAGCCGGGTGCTGAGTGCRCACCAGGACCATGTTCCACATAGGTGTGGGCTAGGGGCACATGGGGGAATGCTCCCCGCTGCCTTTTACAGCTCTCCCTTCCTGAAAGCTCTTCCCCGAGCCATTAGCTTGGCTGCTTACKGAAGACGATGGATTTCAGCCTCTTTCCCCGTGTGTCGAAACCCGCCGTGCCCGGCCGCGCAGAGCTCTGCAATGACGAGCTGTGCAGCCCGATGGATTCCCACGTTCCGCTCGTGGCTGCGGCCTTGGGAGAGCGGGCACGTCCACGCGGGGCCGTGCAGAGCCACCTCGGGCCGGGGCTGCGGGTGAGCCCGGGCTGGGGGTCCCAAGCCCCGGTCGGATGCGGTGGAGACGGAGGCAGAACAAGAGGGCAGAGCTGCTGCTGGAGCTGAGACCTAAATAACTCCAGGAGAACCCTCCGGATCCTGGTGGATCAGATGCTTCCCGTGGATTTCTAGCACTGCAGGAGACAAGCGGTCCGGAGGCCGAGCACCCTCAGCCGCTCCTGTCCCTGACAYGTATTTGCTGCCAGGTCTTTGCAGGGTGAAACGGTAGCCCTGAGAGCAGCGCTTTGGCCGGGCAGCAGCATTCAGGGTCTGCGCTTCGAGTTTCCATCAGCCGAGCGCCTGGGCTGGAGGGTTTAGCCACGCAGGAATATTCCCCCGCGTGCGCCGGTGAAGGGCAGCTCTTACGGCGCGTTAGCCCCACGCGGACACGGGATTAAGAGGCTGTAATCGCATTCAGCTCGGTGGGCTTTGGAAAGAGAAATCCAATGAAGGCTGCGAACGAGGGCGTCCCCACGGGGGCCTAAMGTGGTTTGGCTAATCCACTTGGAGCGCGAGCCGTTTGCTCGACTTCATCCCGCCCGTGYGGGGTAGGGAAGGGCTGGCAGCGAGAGCTCCAGCAAAGGGAGCGAGGGCGGGCGCTGGGGCTGCCGGTGGGGCCTCGGTCCCTTGAGGCGCATCCCTCGCCCTCCCCCGGCACAGGGATGCTCCTCCGGAGGATACACGGCGGGAGCGATGGTGGGAAGCACTTACCTGGCCTAAGTGAAAGGAAGGGGAGGAGATGTTGGTAAATAGGCTACTATTAACACCGGGTGTCACTCCACTAATTGCACAGAATAAATCTCTTCCTCCCATCTCCCTTGCGCCAAGCTGGCGGCTGCTTGCTGGGCTCAAAGGGAGGACCCAGCACGAGATGGGGGAGACCCTCTGGGAAGGGTGCTTAGGTTCTCAGGGTGCCGCAGTGTCCTTAGGGTGCCGAGTGTTTCCTTAGGGCAGCAAGCACGGTCATGCCGAGGGACAAGCAGGAAGGGTGGCCGGGCCGGGCTGGCGATAGCAGGGTCACCCAGGGCTAGGGTAGGAGCACAGGCATCTTCTGTGGTTCAGGCACCCTCATGCATCGCCCGGTCACAGCCCCACAGCCCGGCCTGATGGCAGAGCAGCTGGTAGAAAACCTGCCCCAGGGCCCATCCAAGGGAGCTCTCGGGCCCGTCACCGTTTAACCCAGGACAGGCACATCCAGAGGGGGCAGGATGGGATGGAGGATGCGAGGCAAGAGCAGACGCTTGGGTTTCAGCTGCGCCCGGTCCCGTGGGAAGCCAGGGAGAAGGTGGGAAGGGGCCGCGCTCCGGCACGCGTCCCTCACGCCCCCCTTCTCCCCAGCTCTGGGGCAGCTGCAAAATTCACCACTTTCCCAGCACTCACCCAGGAGGGAATAACGATAATAAAAACAAAATTAGAACAACTCCCGTCCCCGGACCGGGGCTGTGGGAAGGGAACGAGCTCTTGGGAACGGCTTGGATTTCACAGTCTCTCCTGGCAAACGTGACTTTTCAGAGAGAAAGTCGCCGCCACCGGCCTCTCMTTTGTGTCTGCAGGAACGGGTCCTCTCCCAGCCTTTCGCTTGTCATTGGATCTTTGTCTGAGTGGCTGCGGTCCTGCCAGTCCCTCCGTTTAATAGAGGCCGATTTGCCGGCCCTGCTGTCGGCTCCGCTTTCCCAGCCCCTCTGCAGCCCCTTGCCTCATTTAAAGAAAACACAGCGTAACCCCCCCCCGCTCCCCAGCAATAACCCCGAGCTGGAAACCGTTTCTTGCCGCTCGGTACTTCATTACAGTGATTGCTCTTTATTGATTGGCAGTGGTGCTTTTGCAAGGCCCGCGGACCCCGGGGAGGCGCGGGCGGCCGGCCCTGCCGCACGCTCCAGCCGGCACCTCCAGCACAAGGCCAGAGACCGTTATAAATTATGGCAAAAACTGGTTTTCTCTGCACACCCAGGGCAGGCCGTGGCTATCGGGGAGTCACTGCACATGGGGCATGGCGCTGCGTTAGTGACACCAGGGCCCTAGCATGARCTCTGGTTCCCTGCTCCTCTTGGAAAGGTCTTTGCTTCCTCCAAACACATGGATGGCTCCCGCTGCACCGATGGATCCCCCTTGCACAAAGGGGGATCGTGGTTTTCCAGAGGAATTGCACCCCTGAGCCCCAAGAAACCTGCCTCTGAGCTCAGCATTCAYACCTATCTGCGCCCTGCAAGCGGGTCCAGGACGGCCTGTGCTCCCCAGGCACCCTGAGCCCCCAYGGTCGAGACCCAAGTGCCTGTGAGGGGACCAGATCTCAGCTCCTTCCTCCCCTGGGAARCCAAGCATGGATTCCAGAGCAGCGAGGACTCCGGGGGTTTCAAACCCTGCCCAGACTGCAGGGATTTCAGGCCCTGCCACCCTGGGGCGGGAGCCGCAAGCTGGGGAGAGAACAGCTCCTCTCTCCCCCTCCGAAGTTCCCTCCGAAGCTACAAATACATATGAAGCCAGTTAAGCGCAGTGCAGCGGTCAGGCCTGTTAATAGGAGGGCTTGGCTGGTTCCAWGCCCGGCTGCCAGCAGGCGGGAGCGGGGCGGAGGAGCCGGCGAGGCACCGAGACCGCCCGGCACAACAAAGCTCTGGCAACATTCCCGCTGCTCCTGACAGGATTTAGGAGGACGACGACTCCCCGCAGCCCCATCTCCCGAGGTGCTCCGAGGATGTGCCTGCCTGCCCTGCACCCTCCATCGCACCCCAGGACACGTTCATCTCCCGGCTTTCCCAGGGCGAATCGCTCTGGAAGTCGGAGGTGAAACGCGGCTGTCGGAGCCGAGGTCTGCGCCGGGATACACAGGGTGGGATGGGCTGCGGCTCCTTATCCTGCGGCAGGGGACGCGGGGACGGAGCAGCGAGCTGCTTCCAGCCGGCAGGCAGAGCACGGGGAGCCAAGCCGTATGGAAAAATGGACTGGAAGGATCGCTTGTAAGGGTGACCAGAGCACTTAACCTGCTGCAGACACAGATTAAAGAGATGCTATCCTATAGATTACGTTCAAGGTTTTCTAGACACACCAGGAATAGCAATAATTTGTAACCTAGGGCTTCCAGTGCAATTTCCAAGTGTTTTGAATCTTAAAGCAAATCCTTTCTCCGGTTCCCGCAGGAGGGAAGGCTCTCGGCCTGCCCCAGCAGTGCTGACCCGGCCCTCACTTGCCTCACACCAGCGCTCCRGCACCGCTCACACGAGTGGCTTAGCACAGACACGGGCTGCGGTCRCCTTGCCCTGGCTGGGCAAAGCTCCTGACCGAAGCAGCAGCCTAAAATCAGGGGACACGAGCTGAGTCCATYAGTGCCAGGCAGCACATCCCTCACCTGCACCACTGTGTCAAGGCTGGCTTTCCTTCCCAACAGCTCCATTGCACTTGGCACCATTCCAGGCTCCTTCCCCAGCTCCAGGGCACCAGCCCCAGGGAAAATCTTCCTTGGGAACGTRTTTTTCAGCTGCTCCCAACACCAATGTTCCGGCACCAAGCAGTTCCCATTCCCCACCCCATCCAATCGGCAGCAATTTCCACCTCAGGCTCGCAGACCCATCCCAATCTCCTTGACGAGCAATTAAAAGCAAAGCTGAGGCAGGTGGCTCTCTTTTGCTCTATGGAGTTTGTGTGTCTTGGCTAGTAATTTGAAGGGATCAGTAAGGTAGAAGATGTGATGTTGGATGCGGAGGAGGAAGGAGGAGCCCTTGGCCCTTTCTGCTTCTTTACAATGGCACTTTGGGGTTGGGGCTGTCCTCATGCCTGCCTAGGACCCAGGAGGAGCAGGACCTAGAGCAAGGGCAGTGCCAGCCAGCAGCACCCGCTCCTTGTGCTCCTGCACCCTCCTTGTGCTCCTGCACCCTCCTTGCACGGGGCCTTGGGTCCCTCTGGCCACTTCTCGCTGTCCCCAGGACGCCTCTACCTGCGTGAGCGCTGCCACGGCTCCTGCTGCAGGATAATCGAGGCTGTTGTCCCCMTGTCCTCGGCAGGGACAGGAGGTCGGTGTGTCACGGCCTTCCCCGTATAGGACACCCGGACACGGAGGTCAGCTCCTGACTCCGGCTTCGTGCCAGCGCGGAGCAGAGCCAGCACCGCTCTCCCTGCCTCCCGCTGGCCACTCGCTCACCCGSATCACCAGCTTAGACCTGCCCAGACAGCTAATCCGGGGTATTTCCACTCAGACCAGATTATCGGGAGCCAAGCCAGCTCCATCCACGGGGTCATGGTGTCTGTGAGGGCCACCCTCGATCTCGTCAGCCCCGGGGGAGCACAGGAGCAAACCCATGCCACGTTCCCTTGCAAGGGCTTTCACGACTGCTCAGAGGCTCCTGGGCCTCAGGAAAGCCTGACCTGAGGCCACGCTCCCACCCCTCCTGGTGCTTTGGCAGCAGGATGTGTTTTTGTCGGCACTTTGGGGCGCTGCGGGCCTGGATCCCCGCTGCACAGTGCGTGTGTTCCTGGAGCGAGCGCGTGTCCTCAGCCGGYTGCAGTGGCAGTGTCACCTCTGGGATCCTGCTCACAAAACTCCTGCCCCACAGTGGCAGCAGGGGGTGGCCTATGTCCAAGCACGCTGCTGCTCCCCAAATCCCTGCCCGGATCACGCTGGCACCTGCAGCACAGGGAAGCACCGGCCCGGGACACMGCCAGGCTAGGGCAGTACCTGCGTGATGCTACGGATGCTCGGGATGCCCTTTGGCTCCTGCTCCGCTGCCAGGGCCCAGCAGCAGCCCTGAGGTCCCATCCCAGTGCACAGGAGCCAGGAGAGGAGCCCCTGGCACCGGGCGCTGCGCAAGGGGCAGAGCTGCCAGGACCCCGTGCCTGGGCACCCAGGGCCCTGTGTCCAGGAAGCTCTTCCCTATGGAAAGGCCATCCTTGCGCTGTGTCCCGGCTTGCGGGAAAGGCTCTTTCCCTTTGTCTCCTTTTCCTTTTTCCATCTCTAACTTAAAGCAGTGATCAGGATGACTCAAGCGAGCAAAGATCCCATGACTGTTTCCCCATGAGCCAGGATATTAGTCCTTGTATCCTGGCCGTCTTCCAGCTTGGGAAATTACCTTCTGCCTCCCTAGATGCCCCCTGCGGTTTCAATTGGATTCAGGCTCCTTCGCGCTCCCAACCCAACTGCCGTGCGGGGTTGCTGTTTGCGGTTAAGCAGCTGCTAGCAGAAGTGGGTGACGGGATTTATCCCTGGGGTGCTGGGGTCAGAGCCAGGAGAGAGCAGGGAGCRCCGCCTGCCCAACCTCCGGCACGGCATCCGCATCCCAGGGCTGCTTTCCCACCCCAAACAGGCCTCTCTGCCCCTTCCTGCTTTTTTTCCAGCCTCARATCCCTGCACTGTCCCGTGGATGGTGGAGAACCCCAAACCGGACCCTCTTTCCAAGTTCCCATGCTGGAAAAGGTATCGACACCGGCCCCTCTCCGGCATCGCCCAGCACCGACCATGCAGAGTGAATCCAGCCCTGGGACGGACACCCCGGMGCTCTCCAGGCTGAAGCTGTTAAAAATGCAACGCTGTCAAGCGGCCGGATTTTTCCGTTGTTGCCATTGTCAGAATCTATACGAGCAAATTGCTCCGCTGTCGGGAGTACGGCTGGAGGGAGGGAGGGAGAATCCCCCGGCCAGGCTGTTGGAGACGTACCTGGAACAGCCCGAGCGGCGCGGCCGGCTCGCTGACACCCCCTGACGTCTGGGGAATAATAACGGATAAATAAATAAATAAATAAATAAATAAAAGCAGAAAAATCATTAAAGTTGTTCAGTAGGTGTGATCTGTGCATAAAATATAACATGCAGTGAAATGTGGGGATAAAAACAGCCTTTAGCGAGGCATCATGGAGGACACCTTGCGTGTGTCTGTATGTGCGCCAAAGGACAGTATAGACATATATTTACACATGCTTTKATATGAATATATGTGTAAAGACGGGGCATATATGAAGATACATGCAATATCTGTGTACAGGTAAGCCGGTAGAACAGTCTGCCTGTGTGCTGCGTGTGTGCACATATGAAAGCACACGTACATGCGTGTCCCGGCGTGGTGAACCGGAGACGTGCCGGGGCAGYGGCGCTCTGGTCCCCATGCAGAAAGGGGCTGGGCGCAGGGACAGGCGGCCGGCCCGGCTCGCTCCGCTCTCCATGAATCACGGCGAATGGACGAGGATCGGTGCGGATGTCGGCTCCGGTGCCAGCTCYTCTTCGCGGCTCCTCCGGGCTGGATGGCGGCTGCCCCGCGGCCCGCTCTGCCCCCCCTTCCCGTCCCAGCAGGGTGACACTCATCCATCACGGGGCGGTTTAAGAGCTGGCACATCATCGAGGCTGTCAGCCGGCCCCTCGGCTCGGCGCGGGCCGCTCCRCTCCGCGGCTTGGGGCGGCCCTTCCCGTTCGGAGCCTGTAATCCTCCTCCTCGGGTTAGTTCCACTCGGCTTCGCGGAGGGCAAAACCCGGCGAGCCCGGTGGGAACACAGTAAATTGCAGCAAATAATAAAGAGAGGGTTTGCTCTAATAACTCTGGCTGCGGGCACGCGGGTGTTTGGATGCGCTCCCGTGGGTGAACGCTGCAGCCTGCCGGAGGGACGTCCCCCTCCTGCCTTTACCCCCCTCAACGCCAAACCTGGCAAGTTGGGGACTCTGGGTCCCATCTCGGAGACACCAGGTGTAAATCTGGAATTAACTCCCCTGACTTCAGTGGAATTACTCCAGATTTATGGCTGTGAAACTGAGCTCGGGATCTGGCCCGAGCTCAAATCCGACGGGTGTAAACCGAGCTCCGTCAACCTGGCCCCATGGCCTTCCTCGGCTGAAAAATATTCCACCATAAGGAGAAGGGGATTGGAGACAGGGTTACTTAGGAAAACCAGGGCGAGGTGCCAGGGAAAAGTCATATTACTGCCTCACTATCCCTTTACCACGGGGCTGGCATTCCTCGGAGGTCTGCCTGTATTTCATGCCGTCAAATGACCACGTCCTGATGTCAGACGTGCTCTTCAGAGCGCACGGGCTGGGCAGCTGCGGGTACCACCGAGGGCAGGGCCGCCCGCTCGCCCCGCCGCCCCTCTCCTCCCTGATTCCCTGATCTAGGGGCAGCAGATGCCCCTGGAGCCCCCCCGGGCGCCCGGAGGAGCCGCACAACGTGCCCACCCCATAGGTGCCCGCGCCGCAGCGGGCGCTGCGGGTGCCAGCGCAGGTAGCGGAGGCCGGCGGGATGTCCCAGCTGCCTTCCCRAGCCCCATATGTCATGCACGGCTACTCAGGTTTAAACGGGGCGTTAGAGGAGAGGCTTATTTTAGAAGCGAGTTGTTTTTGCAGCGTTGCTTAGGCAAAGCGAAGGCGGGAGGGGGGCGGGCAGATTATCTAACGGGAAACCCCCGGAGCCCGGACCCAAGTATAGGGCTAATTTTAGAGGCCAGAACACCCCGGAGCGGAGACAAGCACCTACGTGCGGACCCGGCTTCCAGGTGAGCAAGGATCCCATCCCAGGGGCTGCCAAGGCAGCAAGCGCAAGGTGATTTATTCCCCTCCCTTAGGAAAGGTGCAAGGACTGAGTGTGGGGCATAGCGAGCGCTGCCCCCCAGGGTGCACGGAGCCCCCAGCCCGGCTCTCCCCGCTTTCCTTGCAGGGCACCGGCTCGCCGGGGCCACGCGTGCCCGCGTGCGCCTTCCCTGCACCCTGCTGATCTATAAGCTAATGCTCCCCCGAGCTGATCTATAAGTAATTCGCTCACAACACAATTGCGATATCGATTCCCAAACTGCTTTGCAGACAGTGCCGGAGCGCGCGCGGCAGGGGCCGCGGGAGCCGGCTGGCAGAAAGCCGCTGCACAGGGAGGGTACGGCCCGGAGCCGGCCCTCCCTGGGGCGACCTGGGCGTGCTGCAGGGGCATTTTGTGCGCTGCCTCTCCAGGGAGCAGCAGCAGGTGCCTCCTTTGGTCTCCTTTGCTGCAGAGACCTGAGCCGGTCATCACACCCGTGCTCCCACCGCCAGCAGAGCCAGGCCTGGACAGGGTGCTTATCCCTGTCCCCAGCATCCCAGGAAAGTGCTTATTGCTGCAGGAATCACGGCAGAATGCGGCCGTGGGCGCAGCAAGGCTGGAGAGGAAGCTCACGAACAGCAAGCGACTTCCTCAAGGTCGCGCCTGCCAGCGAGGGCAGCGAGGAAAGGGCCGCGTTTCCTGTGAACCTGGTACCTTCCCGGCCCTCGGGGCAAGCACAGGCTCCCTGTGCATCGCCCCCGGCAGCAGAGCACAGGGAGAGGCCCTGAGGGGCAGCACGAAGGGGGGGGGGCACCCAGTTTCCACGCTTCCCCGCTAAGTTTGCCCCCTTTGCACCAGCAAAGCCCTGAGAAGGCCGGAGCTGAYGGAAAGAGCGAGCCCCCCGCCTCGGTCGGCGCTCTCCGGGAGCTGCTCTTCATCCCGGGAGCCGCSTTTGAAAGGTTGATTTATGCGGCACAAAGTAAAGACGACATATTTAATGACAAATGGAAATGTCATATTGATCCTATGGACAAGCCGTGAAATACTGYTGTACACGGGCTGCTGCAGACCTCTCCGAGCGCGTGGAAGAGCGGCAAGGGGGACAGTCGATACGGGGAGCGCGGTGCCCCCGGGGGTCCGCACCCCCCGGCGGCACCAGCAAGAGGGGCTGGGAACCAGCAGAGAGCATCCCAGGGGACTTCCCTGTCCATCAGCGGGAGAATTACTATTTCCAAGGGGTCTGCAAGGAGGCAGAGCGCAGGGAGCAGGCCACAGCCAGAGCTAGCGCTCTGGTAAGGCACCTTGCCTTGGAAGTGGCAAAATGCCTTGGAAATGATGGGGCAATGCTGCTGYTGAGCCCCAGGAGAGTTTGTGGCACCCTTTGGAAAAGCAGGATCACCACCACTCAGCCCCCAGGATCCATCGCTTTGCTCTATCTGGTGCTTGGTAGGAGGCAAGTTCCCCTGGGACGGAGCACAACACAGGGGAGAAGTGATCTTAAACTGGCAAAAAYAGAGCATCGGCCTCATATAATTTCTCCGAAAACAAGATTTATTGAAGTTCTGTCTGTGGAAATCACTGTAGTGTGGAACATTCAACGTATAGATTCGATCACTGACTCGTACCCTACTACATTTTTCATTAGGAAAAATATTGGCTGAGAAAGTTTGACCTCATAATCTCTGCATTTTAAACAATAACCAAGAAAAACAGYAGTGGTGGACTAAGGAAACCCCTTCCACTACCGCAGTTCCCTAGCCAGGAGCTAAAAATCCCTGCAGGAGCAGCAGGTCCGAGCTATCCAGCATGACTCCGTGTGTCCCGATCCCTCAGGCCTTGAGAGAAGTGATGCCCTTTGATGCCTCTTCTACYCCTGGGGTCTCCAGAACAGGCTCGTGATGCATCGACACCCACCGGAGGCGTGAGCCGTGCAGGCTCTGCCCTCGGGGCACGGAGGGCTTGCAAAAAGGGTGGCGATATCTAAGGGTTGGCTTCCCACYGTAGTTGAGGGGCCCGAGCAGGGACAGTCCAAAGGCCTGAAGTGCTCACCCCGAGCGGCCCCTGCAAGGCAAAGCAAAGCCAAGGCCAAGACCTGAGTTCTCCCTGCTCTGGAATGAGATCCCYTGTCCCTGCGAGTACCGCGGGGTTGAAAGAGGGGACGTGCACGTGGACGGATACCCGCTCGGAGGAGCTGCGCTCTCCACCTTCAGCCTGGCCACCCCAGCCCTGGTGCCCGGTTGGCTTCTCAGCTCCACCACTGCCCCTTTCAAATTAACTCCAGGTTTACAGGCTGAATAAATTAACCCCCATCRATTACAGCTTCCCGAGGCTTTTAACGTCAGTGTCATAATCAGATATCAGAATGGATTTGCCTTTCTAAATCATAGCTCCAAAAAGCGCTGGCTCTGAAGCGCTCCCTGTTTTATGGGACTCAATTAGAGGCTGCCACACTTTGGGCCTGGATCTGCTTCACACGCTCTGCTTGTTGGGGGCCTCCACAGCTGAAGGGAGATCCCATCRTGGCCTTCATCCCTCCGTGCTTCCCACCACCCGCGCCCCTCAGCTGCCGTAGCCCCCTCCAGGCTCTGTCCCACAGACAGAGGCGGGCAGCATTCCTGTCCCTTTGGATCGTGCATCGAATAGGCAAGACAAGGGGCCTTCCAGCCTTTGCAGGGAGGAAGACGTCTGAAGAGACAGCAATCCCCAGGAGCAAGGCCCTACCAAGATTGTCCCATACCTGTGGGAATTCTGTCAACCCGGCTCCTAACCCGAGGGGATGCAGGTGATTTCTGCAGTGCATCRGGCAAGCATCCAAAGAGGAGAGCCGAGAGGACTCCGGGCCCGGGCGTGACTGAATGAAACCCTTTGGCTGGGAGCAGAGGCAGTCAGACAGGCTGCCTACCCGCCCCGGATCAACCGGAGCAGCCATCCGCTGTGCGGGGAGGGCTTGKGGCTTTATCGCTGCAGACCTTGGGGACGCTCCCTGACCACTCATCCGATACCGGGGAGAGAATTCCTCTCCGCCCCCTCTCCCGCACTCAGCATCTCCCCTGCAACTTCTTCCAGGACCCTTCGGTCTGATTTCCAAGTTCTGACACAGCCATTAGTTACAAAGAGTGATTAGTTTGGTGGTTGTCGTTAAGTCATTTTTTCAATGGCTCCAGGCAGCATCAGAGAACAAAGAAACAAAATACCCGTGAAAAGAGTTAATCACAAATTACTAATTATTCCCCCCCTCCCTTTGCACTCTTTCCTCTCCAAATCATGAAATATTATCCCCATGAAGAAAGGAAAAGGTCTGTCCGTCCGTGAGCCCTTCACGGATTTTATACACCTAATTCATCAAACACGAAACACTTCCTGATCGGCCGGGATTATTTGGAGAGGGGAGCTCATGACCCGCCGACCCCTGCGCCTAGAGCCACGGGGACGCCTCTGATTTACGTGTCCCCAGACACGGCCCAGAGCTACGGCCCCGACGACGAGACGGGGCCTTCCAACCTCGACGGCTCGAGGAAGGAGCCGCGATACCCCGRGAGAGGCGGTAGCTGAGCCAGAGCCTTCACGGAGAGAGCAGAGCCCCCGTGACTCAAAACCCCTCTGAACTCGGTCGGCTTTTATGGGGCTGCCGATTTCAAACACGCCGAGCGCTTTGAACAGGACGCTGTGCATGCCTGTTGGGTTTTTGTATTTATTTACAGCGAGGTCTTTTATTCCTCCTGCTGGTTAAGATGTACGTGACACAAGACAGGTCTTCAGCTTAARAGAGCCCAACCAGAGGGATAAAGCACAAGGAATGTGATTCTGGGCTCCTACAAACTTCACTGGAGAGGGCTGATGAAACAAGCGCTCCGAGCTACAGAGACACCCCCCTTGCTGCAGGTCTGGGATCCAGCCTGTTGGATATCCCCAAAGCACCAGAGCGGAGGTGGCCTGTCTAGGAGTAGCAGTGGGGACAAGTACTCCTGCCAATGGGCTAATTCCCGGCTTGCCCTTAGCATCCTCCTTGCACAGACATTGACTGTCCATGATTTCAACTTTGCCAACTCTTCCTCCTTTCCTCTGGGGTCCTCAGCTTCTCCTTTCCACTTTCCCCCTTATTAATTACATGAATAAAACATCTGTATGCCCAAAACCCACGTCAGAGCCTTGGAGGCCCCTCAAGTTCAGCTGCAGATCCACACAGCCGTGTTGAAGGTGGCTTTGTAAAGAGGCCGGAGTAAGACCCCAGGATTCAAACATCTCCAAGAGACTTGGCTTCCAAGTCTGTAACAGGACCCAAGGCAAAGCAGAAGGCAGGGGCAATGCTAGGATTCCCCTGCATGGAAGGCTTAGGGAAACCTTCTGCTTGGCAGGTATGGAAATTCCACCCCGTGGTGATTTTGCAGCTTTCAGGAAYGGTTCCGGTCACAGACACACTCTGAACTGCACCAAAATCACTYCAACAGGCTCAGGTTTTGCCCTTTGCATGGTTAAAACCCTCCGACCTTTCTGTATGCATTCAGGAGCACATCCTATTTCGCATGAAAACAAAGCTATTTGTCTAACAAAGACAAATAAAGAGATCCCAGTCTCCCAGAAGCTGGGAGGTGAGGCTGGGAGAAGAGCGCTCCTGGGTCAGATATTGTATTCCCAAGGCAGGAGGAGTTTGTTCTGTCTGCCTAAAAGCTGAGCCTGATGCAAAAGGCACCATAAGGGAGTATGAAAATGCATTTGAATCAATAGGATGAAGCTAACAGGATCAGGAACAAATAGAATGAATCAAATAGGATAAAAATTCCAGTGGAGATGTTAGACTCAACAACGTTTCAGGGCTCACTGCTGAAAAAGCAGCAGGTCCAAGCTCATCCCAGTTGTAATTCCCTCTATTTTCTCCTAGCATTTTAAAGCTTGCTGGATTTAGGAGCTTTAGATAAGATTATTTTTTTTTCCTGCTGTCAAGGCTGCCCCAGCTCAAACAACACGTGAGATTCTTGGATTTTCCCTTTGCTTGGCTGGCACAGCATTATTGCAATAACCAGAATGGTGCCTACACGTGAACCTGGGTAGTGAATGTACAGTAGTCGGGTTTGAGAACCTGTTTGGACGTTTACGCAGCAGACACCATCCCGATTTAACAGGCACACCGACAGCCGGGCTGCTCTCCAAACCTGTGCTTAAWTCCCTGCGGCTTTAAGGGAGTTCATGCTCACGCTTCAAGCAAAGCAGGTGCTTTGTGGATTGAGCCCTGCGTCCTTTTACCAGATGCACCAGCTTCCCATGGTCCTTCTAAGACAGCAGTGAGAGGTTTTAGATGAGATACGTGGGCACGTGCTGCTTGTTTGTCCCCAAAGCTCCTGTCTGGATAGCACAGCAGGGCACTCCAACAGCTCCTGACGGGCCYGACTCCCACAATCACTGCCCTACTAGTAACAAAAAAATAGTCTATTTAAAAGCACCATCTCTCTGTGTTCATTCCCAAGGCACCTGATGAGCAGGTGCGAGTTCAGTGTCTCAGAACCACCACGGAGCAGATTTGGTCCCCTTGTCCTAGCAAACCCTGCCCRAGATGCCACCAGCACCAAAGCCTGGCCAAGCACCTTGTCTAGGACCCGGCCTCGGCTCCAGCAGGGCAGCACCCTGCAGCCCCACGGCCCGGCATGCTGCTAAGCTGCAGTGCCGCTCAGTGACCAGCCCTCCATCCCTCCACCTTGGCTTTCCCACCCGGCTCCCAATCCAAGGCTGCACGTTGCTCAGCTCGGGAGACTCGATGAGTGCGCTGCCCGCAGGGACATGGCCACGGGCCATCGGCTAAAATAGCTGCTTGTCATCATCTCCTTTGTCCGGGCTGCACGCTGGCACGGCCTGTCGCCTCCAGCCTTTAGAGATCCTTTTACACCCAGTCTTTGAAGGCCCGAGTGACAGCAGGACCTTGATCTTCCTTTTTGTCCTCTTCCCCCTTCTTCATTCCCTTTCCTTCCCCACCTGCTCYGGTTATTCTCCCTCTCTGCCTTTCTGAGGGACTCTCCCTCCYTTCCGCATCTTCCCCTTCTCTCCTTCACAGATCCTCTCTCCGCATTCCTGGGCAGTCAGTGGATCCCAAAATAGCCCTGGTGCAAGTCTGGGTGTTTCTCCGAACTGCCGTCATGCTCCTTCTAGAATAGCACGGCGTACCGAGGGGAGGACAAGCAAGGACCTCTCTGGAGATAGAGGGGACCTGTGGACAGAAGGTGCCTGCTAGAGGGGCTCCCCTTGCTCTCCGCTCCCGCATCCTCTCCAGACCCCTGTCCGCTCCACGCTGTGGGGCAGGCGGRTGATGTGGAACCCACAAGGCAGCCCTCCCCACAGGGCCTGATCAAAGGAGTCTCTTCAGGTGGCACCCAGGGCTGTCCCAGGCCTGAATCCAGATCAGGCTGCCCCAGCAGTTGGGTGGCCAGCGCAGCACAGAGGGCTCTGCCAGCACAAGCCATTCCCCCCAGGTCAAGGACCTGGCACAGCAGGACGTGTCACTTACACCCACATGCATGGCACAAGCTGCCAGCCAGCCCTATGCACTGCAGGGCATAGGAAGGGAGATGACTTATCCCGGAGCTCCGGATCCAGAGATCCTGGACCCTAAAATGTAGCAGGTTATTGGGAGCAAWGTTGGGGAAACCCAGCAAGGCATTAACTGGGTATAGGGGCCATCTGCGCTGTGTGTCACAACACGTTGCAACACCAGGGCCTCCTGCCCAGAGAGCATCACCGCAGCCATCAGGAGCACTCCTACCTCCATGCAGTTTGCAGGAAGAACACACTTTGAGACTGTTATYCTGAKGCCRYCTGCATCTATAAGATCAGAAGGGTCCTTCCTCCCTTCCTTCTTTCCYGGGACATTCCCAGATYGTCTGTCAGCTTCATATCAAGCCCTATTGCCAGCAGGGATGGATGACCCATGCCAGGGAACCGTGCACAGTAGCGGCCTTCTGCACAGGAGCGTTTGGTCTCCAGCAGCAAGGAGAGCGTCCATTTCATCCTTCTGCCTCAGCCCTGATTCCTGGGGAAGCCGGAGAGGCTGGAAGGGAAAATGAGCCCTGTAGCCCATGACTAAACACATCGAAGATGAACAAAACTCAAGGCTTGTGGTGTCGTCTTCTCCCCCTTTGGAAGCAGACATCAGAAGACACTGTCAATGTCATCAACTCACTGTCCAGTTAGAAATGAGTTGTTACACTGAAAATAATTTAGCCTTAATGCCAGCTGCAGGGACCAGAGCATGCATTACCACRAGGTTATGCTCCTTCCAATCCATCTGCTGTCCCCGCGTGGAGCTCAGATGTCTCCCCTTCTCCCCTGGACCCCCACTGTCCTCTCGGCTTTCAGAGAGGCCCTGGCTCCCTTCAGTGCCTTTTGCCTTTCTCTTTTCCCACCAGCCCCTACCGCTCCACAAAGATAAACAAGGTCAGGGACTGGTGATATGTCAGCACAAGTCACCGTGTAATCCAGGAGGGACCTGGGAGAAGGTTTTGCTACTTGATACCCATCGACAACCAGGGACACGCTCATGTTAGCACTGCAAAGATGATGTTCTCCTCGCTTCCTATGAGCTATAGCTCCATGGAAGCACCAAGACACCAAAGTTCCCAGCTCCTGACAGAGACTGGAGGGTTCTGCTATTGCGCTTTGAGAGTCTCCRCCACCAGCTACCTGTCACTKGTGAACCTCAACAGGCTACAGAATYTGAGTTCTCTCCATCCTGAGCTTCCCTTTTGGGCAAGTAGTTCATGTGGCTTAATGAGGGAAAACAACCAAGCAAAAGGGTTTGTGTCCTGATGGCACAACTGGCTTCAAGGACAGGACTTCCCTGCTTTGTTGGCTTKGCTGGGTCCCATCTCTGCCCCTTTTACCCCTCTCTGCCTTGCACACTCACCTGCAAACTGCTTGGAAAAAGTCAAATTCTACCGGGGGTGGTTTAAGATGCCCGGTGCTTTGAGAGCAGCAACAGATGCAGCTCTTGGGTGTTCTCCAGGCACCAAATGTCCCTCCACAAACCCACACCCATCCCATTCACCTGTGCCCATCCAGGGTCTCCGTAGGGGGAAGGCTGGAGCTCAGCATCGCTGTGGCTGCATGGACATGCATTGGGCCATGGACGTGGGTGGCCGCTGGCAGGAGGTGGGACAAGCAGGTGACAGTTACCTGCGGGGGCTCTGCACTGTGGGGTCATCTGAAACTGTTGAGGACAGGAAGGCAGGAAGCAGGGAAAAGACAACCCCCAAAGCCTGCAAAGCAGCACTGGCAAGGCCAGAACACGTTAGGTAAGAACATGGAAACCTCCGTAGAGACCCAGCAGGGTCATGCTGTGCACAGGGCGTTCAAGGAGGGACAGCTGACGAGCCGCGCTGCCCCCAGCCTCCCTGGCACAGCCCAAGGTGCAGCCGCATGGCCAGGCTGCCAGGGGCAGGAATGGGGCAGGCAGCGGCACCACGGAGCCCCCCAGCCCTCTGCGGGCACAGGGCTCTGCCTCAAGGCAGTCCCACCTCCTGGGCTCCCTCACCACGCTGGTCCCGCTGCCCCAGGTCTATTCCACCCCTTTCCTGATGCAATCACCTCCCTGAGATGCACGGACGTGGCACCCTTGGCAGCAGCACCACGCCAGGCACATCCAGCTGCCGGCGAGGGAAGGCTCCGAGCCCTATGGGAGAGGGTAGAGGACCAGGCCCTGGTGCAGGGTAAGCCCGGGGCACAGGCGCTCTGCAAACRCCAGGCAGCTGCGGTGGAACCAGCCACAGCTGATTTACGCCCCCGCCGTCTCCACGCTGCTTCGTTCCAGCAGAGCTAAAGTGCCCGTTGCTCCTGAACTGGGCCCATCGCAGCGTCAGATCCTGCCAAAGCGCGAGGGATGCGCGGTGCAAAGCGTACCAGGGGTGGTATTGTCTACACGCAAATGCTCAACTTTATGTACTTTTAACTAGAGGTGTAACAGATGGTTGCATTTCGGTCCAAGCAGCGGAGAGCCATGCCCATTCCGGCTGGAGCCAATCAATCCCGCCACTCCGGGGAAAACGGCAAGCTGGGTTTGGAAGTTCGGCTGCCAGCAAGCCAGAGGAAGGCTTTACACAGGCTAACGTGGGCCGCTGCCATGCGAAACCAGGGAAAYGAGATTAAAAAGGCATCGAGACAGGCAGCAAACAAGCTGAGGGTCTTCCATGAAACAAACGGTGGGAGACRGAGAGCAGGGATGGGAAGGCAAAGGGTTTGCTGCTGAGGGTGGAGGAGCTTCATGGAGCTTCAGGGAGGAGGCTGGTCCTGGGCAGAGGTGCAGGGGAAGGGGCTGCTGCCAATACTCAATGCTCAAGGTGCTAAACTGTCCCCAGGACTGTCCAGCTAAGCTGGGCTTGATATGGGGCTCCCAGGACTTCATGGATTGGGAATATGGAGGAAGGAAAGAYCCTCACATAAACACCACTGTGGTCATCAGCCTTGGCACATCCTCTACCACRTGGGCTGAGGACACCCTGTGCCAGCTGGAAGGTGGGCAAGGCTGAGAAATGGGGACCCTGGCACAGGGGGCACCCACAACTTATCGCGTGAATGTCTGAATAAACATACAGATCCCACAGGCTCTTCCCACATTTGGGAATCTTACTCAGCACCATATTATCCCCAAGATTTTCATCAAAGCCACATGAGCRTTTCTGCCTTCAGAGCAGCCAGACTGTTCCATGGACCGCTCATCCTCCAAAAAGAAGCAGCACTTGAAAGGCAGCTTTGTCTCTTTTGTCTCTGGCACAGATTTATGTTAAGAAAGCAAGCTAAAAGTAAGGGCTAGAGGCAATATTTCCCCATGCTACTTGATTTCTGCCAAGGAACCTGCGAGGCTGAAGCACTGAAGGAGAAGAYAGAGACAGGAAGCAGATGTCAACCAACTCCGAGGTCGTTTGAGAGGCGCTCAGTAGATGCCTGGGGTTTGGATGATGCCCCTTGCGAGGGAGTCTCAGAGGCCGTGCATTAAAGCAGTGCAGAGCACCAGATCASGAACTGCAACGGGAGGCCACAAGGAAGAGAGTGATTTTGTCTAATGGCTTCTGGAGACTGAGGGATTTGGGAAAAATCACTAGAATTGCAGGTCCTGATGGGAAATGCATGCTCCATTTCAGTGCTGTCAACACCAAGCAGCCAAAAAGCTRGGAAGCAAGTTCAAAATCACAAGAGGAGGCTTAAATCAATTAAAAAGTAAAACATGTTTCATCCTTGTCCTTTGCCCCTGCCAATTTGTCCATAAATGTCTGCACATTCATGTGCACATCTTCAAGAGTCTGTCACAAAAAATGCAGGTAGGAAGCCACACGTGAAAGCTACTTCCACAGCTTCAAGGGAAGCATGAAAGTCTTGCAAAAAGTACCATGAAGCAACAAGGCTGGTGACACCTGGGCTCTGCCCAGCTGTGCAGTGGCAGCCCTAAGTCCTTGAGGACTCAGTCGATGGAGACATCTGCATCAGGGATGTTTTAATTTCCACCCATCACTAGCACCATTCACCAGCGTAACAGTTGCATGTGTATGACCAAGACAAACTCCTCCCAGAGAGCAAGCAAGATGATGCAGGCAACTTCCCGCAACTAAAATGAAGTAATGCAAGAAAATCTGGTTCTTTCCTGACTCCTCTCACCTACCAAAAGATTCACAGGTCTCCTTAGAGAATTCCTCTGAAGCCTGGCAGGGTTAAGCTGTTTAAGATCCATTCTCCCTCTCCCCTGCACCTCCTCACCTACTCTCATTTTCACATTCCCAGGAACCTCTTGGTAAATGTTTGATGCCTCTGTAAAATATTTCTGCTTTCTAGAGCTCCCTGAGCTTACTCTCTGCACAGAAGGGGAATGCAATGTCACAAGATGACTGCTCTGAACACAGACAGCTCCTTCCCCAGCTCCTCTCCCTGCCGGACAGCCTGGGCGCCTTGGCCAGTTGCAGCATCTCTGCCCAGTCTGATGCCCAGGCACTAACAGCACTGCCTTGTATGTTGCTGCTGGGCACTTTCCACCTTTGCTCAAGGCCTTGATGGCCAACATCCATCAACCAGGAGAGGTGGGTGAGCCTAGAGATCCCTAAGTGCTTTATCCCAGCCCCACAGACAGTTCTGTACAACCAGGATGTGCTCCCTGCTCCGCTATCACTACCAGAAAGGCCGCGGAGAAGGGGAATAAGAACAAAAGAAATAACCACGTGGCCTCTTCCTGAGGAAGTGTCAGTGGACATGAAGTTATCAGGTGGCAGATCCATAACAAACAGAAGATCTTATCTGCATAGTTTATAGCTCAGCCGTGAAGCTCATTGCCCCAGGATATTATGGATGCCAAAAGATTATATGGATTGAACAAGTGGCTAGACACATTCATAGAGGAGCAATCAATCCCRTGCTATAAAAAACAAAAGTAGTCTCTGAAACACAAGCTGCTGGAGGCTGAGAGAGTATCCTGGAGAAGCATGCTACATACTCGCTAATGTATATCTTATAATAATATAAAGCAATATAATCACCATAATAATGTACTATATAACTGGGTCTTTTGCTGTCTCATGACATTCATCATYGGCCAGCAGTGGAGCCAGGATGCTGCGCTAGACAGACCTGCAGTGAGACCCAGTGCAGCCTTCCTCACGTGCAGGTACCCAGGACAGTGCTGTTCCCAGCAGGAGCAGAGCCGGCTCCTGTGTCCCAGCTCTATGGAGAACCATCCCCATTTGTCAGGAATCCAAGTGTCACAACACATAGTTCTCACATCCTCACTTGCTCCAACACCATGAGCAAACACGGTCCCGCTTCCTCCCTCYGTGCTTGTAGAAAAGGGAGGCTAAATCAGCAACTTTGGGGCAGGAGAACATCAAGAGCTTGACCTAGGAGCTCAGGGAATAAAGACTATTGCCAGCATGCAGCCTGTCCTGGTATCTTTTACACTAAGCTCTACTGGAAGTCCCACCTGGAAACGAGGCCTGGGAATGGGTCAGCTCTGACCCTCCTTCCTCTCTGCTCTGCCCCCTACACCYCCCACACACCAGGGGAAAGATCTGAGGAGAAAAAGCAAAGTTCCTTTTTCATCCAAATGCAACTAATAATAAAAGCAGCAAAGAGCCATGCTGGAAATATGCTAAGTAAGCAGAAATCTGGCTAAACAGAAGTTTTCCATGAGGCATCAGGAAATCTCTAAATTGCCATGAGTGCCTTATTTAGTGGTGTGTGTGCTTTTTGTCCACACAAGTTCCAGTCACTGCAGCCATCAAACATTTTTTAATAGGAGCATTAACTTAAGAATAGCTAACAGTAATATTCCTAGCTGTGTGGAAACAGCATTTTATTAAATGCTTCACACAGATTTTTGTATAATAAAGATGAATATATTATATCCTCTGCCTCCCCCAGAGTGAAACAATAATAGGAAAATAAAAAAAAGCCAATAAAGTGAAACATAAATAGAACATAATGGGACTAGTAGCGAACTGAACTGACTATATAACATCTGCTATTGTTTGCCTGGCAAACGCAAACAAGGGCAGAAACCAAGAAATATTTTAACAGCYCTAACCTCTTTCCCCTCTGCTGCGAGGAAGCAGCACTGATATCCAAGGCAAATCTATTTCAGAGCTGATGGAACAGTACAAGATAGGACTTGCAAATTTGTCCTTAAACGAATGTGTCAGATTCCCGTGGCTGCTGTGCACTGAGCAATTTCCACAAGGCTTCTGATGCCAGTCAGTGTACGTGTGAAAATATTCACGGAGCTGGAGCACRCTGCAGTGTGAGCACTCATTCATTCATTCAGGAAACTCCATTTTTTTGTGCTCACCCCTTGCTGTTCTCCAGTTCCAAAAGTTTGATCACTGGGGCAGTTGAACAGAGACAAAGCCACATGAGCCAGGTAACTAATAGTGCCAAGTGAAGAGGTGTAGAAAGAGGCCACGCTTACGGACAAGGCCTCAGCTGGCTCCTGTGTATTATAAGCAATGGGCAGTGCTCGCCTGCATGCAGGACTGGGCTAGAAATCTACACAGAAGAGGGCAAGAAACAGGACTCCATAGGAGTCAACCTGTCCACCCAAGACCAAGGGGTCTGGGGCAAACATCCATCACAGGCAGCAGCCGCCCAGCGTGTACAGAGTTCTTGCAGTCTCAGTTTGCAACCAAACTTAAATCACAGCCAATCTGATACCAGACTGATCACAAAACTGGCTGGAAGCTGGGGGAAGGAGAGAACTAAATGCCTATAAAAGTCATTTTCCCTTTTATTTGTTATCTTCCTTGTAATGATCACACCATGTTTCCTATCTATTTTTGCAGCAAGTTGTATGCTGGTCTCAAGAGGCCCCTGGATGACTTATTATTAACRATGTCTTCTTATTATGGATGGTGATTTATTATCAGAATGATTTTTATTTCTACTGGGTATGTAGTTCTGCTGCCAGCAGAAAGCTCTTACCATCTTCAGAGCAAGAGGTCATGTTCCTGCAGCACCTCCTGTCCAAAGCTGCACCACTAGACTAGTGGCTTTGTGGATTATATGGGTGCACAGGGCAAAAGGGCAAGGAGCAGAGTGGCTCYGGGGGAAATCAAAGCACTGCACAAGCTCCACAGCCACAGGGTGCACGGGCACTCTTCCCACCACTGGATTTCATTCCTCCTTGCCTACTGCTTACATTGCCTGTGTATAATGAGGTCATCAAAATAAGGATCTGCACACCCAGAAAAACCATCTTCCCTAACCTTTAGCTTGCATTACTCATCAGCAAGCGTTGGGAAGYTTAGATCACTGGTCTAGTCTGCCCTGGAACAAAAAGCAAACCAAGGCTTGCAGACTCCCTTTAGCTCTAATAATAAATTGGGTGGATTTTGGCAACATTTGTGCCCTGTGAAGGAGATTTTAGCCCCGGTTCCTTTGCTCTCTGCTCCTGGAAAGCCACCCCGTGTGGGACACGGCATAATGTCCCCTCCAGGGCCGGACCCCTCCAGTGCAGAGGGAGAGCCAGCAGGTCAACCCGCGGCGCAGCAGAGGCCGCGCAGGAGCTGCGCCCTGTGCGTACAGATTCCTCCCTCTAGCGGCTGCTTCCCCGCAAGCCCCGGCCTCCTGCTCCAGCCCTTCGAGCCTCAGCGCCCAGGCCCATTTTCCAGAGCCTCTCTCAGTCCTTTGACCAAAAAGGCCACGTACCTTTTAACCAGGTGCTGCCCTTGCCGGGGTGGGAGCAAGGCAACAGTGAAGGGTGCTCATGCCAGCCCAGCCCCTTTGCAGGCCACGSTACTCCTGCTATCTGTATTTTTGATGTTGCCTTTGTGGGTCCCTTGTAGCTCCACACAAGGAAAGCACCAGGCTATTAAATTATACTGAAAGACGAAAGTAATCTGACTGGTGTGGTCATATGCCAGCAGAATCCAGGCCCCACATGTTGCTGCATATTGGATATTAGCAAAGACCATCTTCCCTCACCTGTGGAAGGCAGAGCTAAAGAGATCCTGGGGAAATTTCATGCAGAACAATCCTGTATCTATTCACTACACAAACATTTTTCCAAGAATCCAGAAGAAAGAAAGAGCCCAAGCAATAAAATTTCACTGTTACAAGGAATAACCCATCAGTTGGAAGAGAGCCCTGATACCTGACAGGAGGCTTTGGGAACTCAGTGCCACACTCCAGGGGCATCAACTGGACAAGGCAGAAGTGGGAGATTGACTGGGTTGGGGGATGCTCCAAAGCAAAATTGCAAACCACTTTTCTGTAGTGATATTAAACCACTCAGTTCAGCATTTAAGTTGTTTTTTGAATTGCAGAAGTCAGGGAAATGCCTATAAGAGACAGACTTTCTCCCCACTGCTCCTGTCTTTCTCAGTGGAAGCCTGCAGCACAGGAAAAAGCCTGATCCAACAGCAGCAGGTACAGGAAGGCTGCAAGGCAGCAGCAGCAGCTAAAACCCAGGGCAGGAAGCACCAGCCACAAGATGCTGGAAGTGCCACCAGAAAGCTACATGCCCAGGCCAGCTCAAGGCAGGCTGAGGAGCGTGCTTAGCATACCTGAAGTAGAGAGGAGAGGAGTAAAGCATCCCATGGGAGTTGCAGGACAACCACAGCCAAGACATCAACCCTACTAGGGAAATGCGGGTTGTAGCAATTGGCTCTGAGCATGGAAAAACTAGGAGAGACTGGACACTCACCCTGGTGACTGCTGATGTGGATGAAGGCTGCAAGAGTGAGACCTCAGGCCGGTCTTTGGAAAACAGAACAGAGAAGAAAGCCACAATAATAAACTCTCCAAGGCTTTACAGGGCTATCCTGCCTGGGATGGGGGTTTATATTGTGAAATGGTGCTCTGATTTGGAAATGAAAGAACAAGAGTCAGCTGAGGTCTTGCAAACGCAGCTCACATGTGAMTCCAAAGGTAGTCATTACATAACCAAGAGAATTGTCATTTGGCCCTGCCTGCAGCTGATACCCTTTTGTAACAGGGCCCAGAAAGGACAAGAATAAATACAGCAAGCCTGACATGAATGTATGGATTTTAGGGACAGTCTCATTTTTCTTTCAATGAAGAGTTTCATTAGTGGGAGGAAGAGCTGAATCCTGCCCTAAGAAAACTCGGGCCCAACAAGCCAAGGGAGGCCAGTTCTGGGCACAGCTGGTCTGTCGCTACCATCGGTGCTTGGGTGTCTTCAATCCCCAAGCTGGCAGGGGTCCCTAGAGCTGTGACASGGCCTGGGGCATAGGGACGATGTCCCTGGGCATGTTCCCCAGCCATGCCCTGCCTGTGGCCCAGGACAGACAGAGGGATCCCCACGTAGGGAGAGCACCCARTGGAGTGACTCTGTTCAGGCCTAGGTGGCTCAGAGAGGTACCAGTAGGACCTCCGGGCTGGAAAAAAGAAAAGGAGAGGTGGAAAAACAGGAGCAATGAAAGAAAAAGACACAGGGAGGGAGAGAGGAGCTCCCTCACAACACACAAAGTCGTGAGAGATTRCGGCCAAACTCTGGCAGTGCCTCCCACTTCACATCTCGGAGCTGCCTTTGCAAGGGGCAGAAATATTAGTTTTTAATTAATTTTCTTACTGCAGTTGCTGGAAGGGGAGGAGGAAGGGGCATCACCTTCAAAAAGGAAATACAAATAACTGCTTTAAGAGGAAACTTTTGCTGCTGTAATTTATTGGAAGGCAAAATGAGCTCCGATTACATTATCCACCCGCACTGTGCCGGCAACGCGTACTTCGGATATTGCGCTATAATCCAATGACTGCTCCTGAATTATTAACGCCAAGTTGTTATTAGAAGAAGTTGCCTGGCTTATTTCCGCCACTCTCCCCCCTACTCCCTTTATTAAGTTTCAATTGATTCCCCACACCTCCTCCTGCCCCCCAAAAACGAGCCCTCGCCTCCCCGGCTCCTGCAGAGCTGCCACAAACGTTACTTGCGTTTGGCAGCCTGGTGAATTATTCACGCGTGCCGGGAGCAGCGGAGATATTGCAGGTCTCGGAGGAGACAGCGCGGCGGGGCCGCGGCGGCCCCCCCGGCCCGCAAAGTTACTCTGGGTGCCRAGGGTGGGACGAAGTTGTGGAGCAGGGAGTGCGTCCGAGGGGGGCCTGCCAAGAGGCCACCCGAGCCTGGTTCCCCCCTGGCCCGACCTCGGCCCGCGATCCAGGGATGCGAGGGCGACGCTGCGCGCGATTTTCAGACCGCGCTTGGCAGGGCCGRGAGGCCTCAGATGCCCCCGGCCCGKTCCCGAGCGAGCCCGCGGGGCCGGCCCCGTCCCACCTCCTCGCCCTGCCCCGCCGCTGCCTCCTCCTCCGCGGAGGTCCCGCAAAATGCATTTGTCGCAGGATCTGTGCGAATTAAAACATCCCCCCCCGAGGGCTSGCAGTGCCTGGACCCGGAACGGGGCAGCTCCGGTAGCTCTTCCTCGGAACCCACTGRTTTCCTCGGACTAGAAGTGAAAGAGCTAGAATCTGTGGGAATAAACATTCGTTTAAATGCACGTGCTTGCATTTCCCTTTCGGGAGCCCCTGCAATGGCCACGTGCCGCGGAGAAGAACGTGGGTAAAACGAAGGGCCGCGGAGAAATCGCTTTAAACCCCGTCTGCATAGGCAGCGAGTCGCGGGTGCGAGGGCATATCGYGACAAGGCTGCGAGTGGCGGCAGATAAAGCTCAGCCGGACCCGGGTCTCTGCCCCGTTCATGGTGGGCTGGGGGGCTCGCAGAGCTCGCCGCCCCTGCAGCAGCTCGGGCCGTGTAAAAGAAGGGACACGGGGAGGGTCCCCAGGAGTGCCCCGGGAATGTCCCCGCCGTTTGGGATGGGGACACCGGCTTGGGCCGCTCCCGCGAGCAGCGGGCGGCTGCAGGCTGGCAGCCCGGCCCCCGGTTACTTTTAGTCTGCCCTTTAGCCAGCTTTGAGGCTTCCAGGCTCTCTCTTCCTAGCGATCAGGCCCCAGCCACCCTGTCCCGGGGCATGCCCYTGGCCTCCGCCTTGTCGTGTTCTGCATCCGCTCCGCGCCCGGCCAGAGCCTCGCCCGAAACTGCAGGAGTTAAATCCTCCTTGTGGTCCTGGTAGGCACCGGAGAGMGAGCGGGCCGGGGCAGAGCCATGGAGGGCCAGGAGGGGCTGGGGGAGGATATTTGGCGAAAAAAAACTTGCCCCCGGGCAGCGGCTCGGGACCGGGCAGGGGGATGCGCCGGGCTCCATCCCCACCCCGGTATTTATTTTGCAAACGAAAAAGCGARGGAGCAAGGGCGGGAAGKGCCCCGCGTTACCCGCCTGCTGGGKAGGGGGTTCTCCTCCCTTCTGGCCCCGTTTTGGCCACGCTTCTGGGGCAACGGGTCTCCAGCCRCCCCAGGAGCCCCCGTGGGGACCGGGGCCGCCGAGACCCGCGCTCTTTTCCCTTCCTTTCGGCCCGAGGAATYGGCTCTTCCCGCGCTTCTCCCCGCCCGGGAAGGCTCCAGGGCCACGGGGAGGTGCGCGGAGGCCGGGCCGGCCCTTGCCCGCTTGGGTCATCTTTATTTTTGGTGCCGCGAAGTTTTCTTCCCCCGCCAGGAGCTGGGCGCGAGCGGGGCGGGCGGCAGCTCCGAATCGAGCTCCGGAGAGCAGCCGCTCGGGGGGGTCCCCGCCCAGCTCCGCAGGGCGCCCCGGCCCCCCGACACCCCCTCCCCGGCGGGCCCCCGGTTCGGGACGTTTCTTTTCCAACGGGAGCGGGGACGAATCCGTGAGCACCGGGGACACCGACGGCCRCCTACGGATGATTTATCCCGCAGTTCTGCGAGCAAGGACCGGGAAAGAGACCTCGGTCCCCGCTGAAMCGCTGCCTCCTCCGGGCTCCACGGCGGGTCCCATCGGGGTCTCCTCCTGCCAGCACTCGCAGCCCCAAACTTGGGGGCCTTCAAGACAAAAAAGAAAAAAAAAAAGGAAAAAAAAAGTTATTTAGTCGGTTCACCCGTGCACCATGTGCTCGGTGTCAGCCAGAGAGCCCGGACTTTGCTCCTCTCCCTCTGCTAACAGGGAGCTGTAACGTGTTTAGACCACTTAAACTAGGCGAACATAACTGGGAGACGTGCASGGCTCAGCTATGCCGGGGAAGGAGGTGTCATTTGTACGCAGTTACTTTGGTGATCAACACTTGAATGATTTATGCCGCCTGCTTTAATTATATTCCTGTGACATTTTCCTGGACAAAAGTGAGCCCCGCGCAGCCAAAACGGAGCCGAAGCCGAGCGGTCGCGGCGGAGGCTTCTGCAGCGCCCGGGCGGCTGCTGGGGCGGCGCAGGCCGACACGACGGGCCCCAAATCAGGGCCCAAATCAGGGGCTGGGGGCCTGATTTGGAGAGGCCCCCGAATAGGTTTCGGGCCGCATAGCCCGGGGAGGGAGGCGGGGGATGGTTTTGGTTTGGTTTTGTTTTGTTTTCCCCTGCGTGTTTCGGATTCAGCGGGAGCAGCAAAGGCCGCTGTTTTATCCGCTTTCTTTTTCCCGTGGAAAGCAGGGAAAAAGCGGTCCAGATCCGACGCTCCCCCAGCGGCTCCAGGGAACCCCCCCACTCATCGCCGGTACCCGGGCGGTGGGGAGGGAGAGGGGAGAAGAGGGAAAGTGCCGCCCTCCTCCCTTCCCGCTCTCGACACGAGACTGGACCCAAACTTTTCTTGCCTGCGCTGGGACCCCCATCGAAGGAGCCAGAGCCGGTGGGGAGGAGGCGGCGGATGAAACACTCCGGGAGATGATTTTTTATTATTATTATTTTTCCCGAAACACCCTCAAAGCCGGGAGGGAAGAACCGCAGCTGCCCTCGCCGGCGGGATGCGAAGTTTCACCGCGGCTGGAGCTGCCTGCGGGCAGGTCTCGGTACCCGCCGCCGGTCCCGACTTAGAGGGGCACGAGGGGAGATGGGAGGGGTCCTACGGAGCAGGAGGGACGGTCCTTACCTCGAGGCTGTGTGTCTTCCCCACTCCCAATAAATAAATAAATAAATAAATAAATAAATAAATAAATAAATAAATAAATAAATAAATAAAATCGAACCCAAAAAAATGGGAGGGTTGGGAGGGTTTCGAACGGGATGCGGGGCTCTGTTCTTTACCTGAACCCGGAAAGGGGCCACCCCCCCATGCTTGCTCCTATGCAGACCCCAGAGAGCAAGTTAGAGGGGCGCTTGCGGGCAACGGGTGGAAAGGATCGCAGTGGCCGGGTGAGAACAGAAATAACCCCCCCAAGCAGTAAAACCGCCACGGAGCAGCCGAGAGCGCCGTGGACCCCGCCGGGACACCCGCTGGGGGCGGCCCGAGCCTGTCCCCTTCCCTGCAGGCCCGCGCCCCCGGGCCGAGCTACCGTGCGGAGCCCGAGCGCTGCTGCCCTCCTGTTCCAGGGATGGGGCGACACAAACGAATCCAGTCCCCGMCGGCCCGGGGAACACATCCTGGGGCTGCTGTCCGCGCCCCGAGGCTCTGACCTGGCGGGATCACCAAGTATATATACACACATATATATAGATACACAGATACATATATATGTGTATATATATATAAGAGGGTGCATTTAAAACGCCTCACCGCACTCGGGCAGCTCAGAGGACGAGGGGCGATGCGGTCGGAGGGATAACCCGCAAGGCTCGGCCGGGGCCTTGCCTCTGCCCCACTGCACTTTGTAGCGGGGCTGGGGTCGCGCCCCGCGCTCCGCTCCGCGCAGGGGGCGCCGCGCAAGGGCCGCGCTGCAGCCCGCGCCCCACCGGGACCCCGGCGCCCGCAGAGCAACCGCGGGCAGAGCCGCATCCCATCCCACCCGCCGACCTGCCCCAACTCCCCTCCAGAAACGAGCGCTTTTTTTTTTCGCTTCTTCTTCTACTACTTTTTTTTTTTTTTTTTTAATGTTATTTCTGTAATTATAACACCAGCATCCCCGGGTGAGTTCTCAATAAAACCCGGATCCTGACATAAAACGCCACGCTGGAAAATAATGCGAGGGGACACAAGGGAGAGGAGGAAAGTCTCTAATTGGTTAAAATATGTTTAAATCACTTCATAAAACCCAAGCAAAGCGAAGCAAATAATCCACCTAGCAAAGCAAAGAAGCCCGGCGATTTAGAATCAGTGTAATTCACTCTCCCCCCGCCCGCCCCGACCGGCTCCCCCCCAGCTCCTCGCAGTATTTGATATGATGAATAACCCAATATAGGCCTTTAAAAATAGGTCACTGCATAAAGAGACTCCCAGAGAGCTATAAAAAATGGGAAGAGGGCGCTTTAAGGAGAGAAGCCATTTGCTTCTTTTGTGCTTGTTTGGTACCTAGCGGCCTGGGCGCCCACGCCGTGCCAGGCCGGGGGAAGGGGCAAAGTTAGGGCCGGTTCCGGGCCCGGGTTCCCCTCCGGCCCCTTCGTCCACCGGGGCGGCCTCCCGGGCCGCCTCCTGCCGCTCTCCGCACACGCGGTTTCCTGCGTGGGCCGTGTCCCGGGTGGGGGGCAGGCGATGCCCGGCGCTGCGGGGTCCTGCCGGCCCCGGCTTTGTCTGCGAGCGGCGACCGYGACACGGGCTGGCGGCCCGGGTAGAAATAAGGAGGAATCGTGGCCCCCACTGACGCCCGCTTAGATTTCCAACGAGCCTGGAGAGGGTCCCGAATCCTGCGTCCCGCGCCGCTGTCCCCCCTCTGGAGATGCCCCGAGGCTCGTAGGAAAAAGCCTCGTGCTCGAAACCGRCCCAAGGCCCCGGTGAGAGCCGCGCCGAGCCGAACCGGGCCAAATTACGCGCTCCGCGGCGGACCCGGCCGCCCCTCGCCCAGGGTCCCCGAGGTGCCCCCGGCTCCGGCAGCCCAGGCGCGCGCGGAGCCCAAGAAGCCTCCGAACTATCCCCGGAGCGAGGCCGGCCCGCGCAGCCCCTCCGCGCCGCGGGCCCCGACCCCGCGACGAGCGACCGGGGGGCTCGGAGGGAGGGGACCTCCCCCTGCCTCGGCCCAGGGCGCCGGGAAAGAGGAGCGCCACAAACCAAGCGGAAAGCTTCGGATTTTATTGGAAAGGAAAGGTCTGCCTTACCTGGGAACACGCTCTCCCCTTCTCGCCCTCATTAAAATAATAAAAAAAAATGCTCTGAGTAGAGCCACAGAGAGAGATTTTTAAATAAACTACTAGCCGAAATTAAGAGTAGGGAGAAATAGAAGAACGAAAAAAAAATCGGGGAAAGAAATACTGACAGATTTTTTTCTCCCCTTCTCTCTCTCTCTCTCTCTTTTTTTTTTTTTGTTTTTGTTTTCGTTTATTATTGTTTTTCACTCTACTGCATTACCCTGATGCAATAAAGGCCTCTTTGTAATGTAATTTAAAAATATATATGTCCAAACAAATAGCAGGGCCGGAATATGACAAGTGCATAGAGCATTATAATTCAGCGGGGCTCCACCTCCATACCGCCTCCTAATTAATGGGTCTCCGAACTTGCAAACGGCTGCATTGGACAGAGCGGGAGCGAGAGAGCGAGAGTGAGGGCGAAAAGTGTCATTGGAGATAATTGATTACCTCCCAATCAACAATAACTTGTTAGCAATAGTCAATTACCCCGTCTCTTCTCGCCTCTTTCCCCTTGGTCCGAGGTCTCGGTGCGAGGGTTGCTCTCCTACTCTCCAAAGTCTCGGTTTTTTCCTCTTTTTTTTTTCCTTCTTTTTTTTTTTTTTTTTTTTT